>OX424576.1:25904162-26117722 GCA_949152435.1 Gastracanthus pulcherrimus | reverse complement strand
GGATTCCGGTTCCACCTGGGGCTTGGAACCAAATAAAGTAACGTGGCTCTATGACCCCATTATCAAATCGAGGCTAAATTATGGAGCTTTAGTCTAGAGTCACAAATGCGACCAAAAGGTACATCTAAAGGCACTAGATATAGTACATGGGAGTGATCAAGGGATCCACGCGGACGACACCTAAGACTGCATTAGAGATCCTACTTGGTATCCCACCACTGAATAAGGTAATTAGGGTCAGCACATTTAAGACCTATTGCAGGCACAACGAGGAGGTAAACTGAAAGTTTTTTAAGGATACGGAGTTAATGATAGGTACCCTAAATAAAGGTAGACGTCGTCTGGTTTACGGACGGCTTGAAAACCGAGGATGAAGTTGGAGCAGGAACGCCTGGAAAGGGCAGCACGCAGCAAATAGTATGCTCACGTCACCCATACGCGACTGTGCTTCAGGCGGATATTAGGGCGATCAAAGAATGCTCGGAATGGCTGATAACTATTGGCACCGAGAAAAGGACAGTAACCATTTGCTCAGTTAGCAAAGCCGCTCTGCTCGCACTAAACGGTATTAGCATCACCTAAAAGAAAGTGCTAAAGTGCAGGCAAGCCTTAAAGGTACTGTCTGATAGAAATTAAGTGCTATGGGTTCCAGGGCACTCGAGAATCCAAAGCAACGAGAAGGCGAATAGATTGGCAGGTAGGAGCTCTTGCCGAATAAAGGGTAAATCACTGTGAGGCAGTGATACCAACCTGCGAGGTAAATAAGGTAACATAGGTTTGGCTCAAGAGCTGAGCAAAAAGTGGAGGAATACAACAGTATTAACTAGGAAAGTGTCGGAGGTTTGGAAAATGATATTTGCTAAAACTTTGAGAAGTGTTTTCTGACACCTAAAAATTAAGTGTGGCACCTTTAGTTTTTTCCAACGAAGGTTAAAATAAAAAATTTAAAATACTCGCGTAGTATACCTGTAAGACCGAACCAATTATTGAGTACTTAGCATTAAAGGAAAGATTCTAGTGAAGCTTTCAATATTTATTTTTATTTTCAAAATATAACTTAATTTCATCGAAGTGCATCAAGCGATTACACACGTACCTAGTTATTTTGTATAATGCGTTAGTAAGTAATGATTTAAGGGGTTAACATACCTAAAACAGATTATTTTTATTTTTTAGTTCTAAAAAAAGTAGTTATGATAAATTATATTATAAATTTGATTTCTTACAAGTAAATGCACTATTTTAACATATTGCACCAGAAGAAAGTATCACTATCCATGAAATATGGTAGATAAGTGATCAGTGACATTTTTCTCGTATGCGCAGGCTCCAGACTACCCATATGCATGATATTAGGTCTACCAGGGCTTTAAATACCTGAAATACATACTACTAGTAGATAAAGCTATATAGATTTTGTTATTCTCACTTGCACATTTTCCGAAGTTATTTACTGTATCTAAAACAAAAAAAGGTTGAAAATTCACATATTTTTCTATTAATCGTACAAAACTTACATATTAATCATAATGTGATATATTCTATTTAGCATCATCCAATAGCTGGATGAATTAAGTCTATCAGATCATGTAATACTGTTCAGGATTCTACTACTTAAAACGAGTGGTCAGATTTTTTGAAAAACTCTCTCTAAGCTTCGCTCTTAGAAAGAATTATTATTTATTTATTTATTTATTCATTCAACGGGCTTTTTAGCCCTTTACAACAGTTAGTAGCAAAAGTAGAAAAGTGGCCCAATAATACATTTTTACTATATAAAGCATATATTAACAAGCATGTATATAATATACATTAAACATAAACAGAGAATAAAGCAGTTGTAAAATAAATTCTTTTCAACAGAATTTATTAGCATAGTATTAGCATATATATTATATATATATATATATATATATATATATATATATATATATATATATATATATATATATATATATATATATATATACGAAATTCAGTAGTAATTACAATCCAAGAATCGACATTTAAATTTGAAGGTGAACAAGCTATTAATCATACGAAGCTCTCTAGGTAGTTTATTCTAATTTCTTCTTAATCTTGACATAGTACTAAGAAAACTGAGATATGAAGGCGTTAGGTCTCCTAAACATGGGGTGACCCCCTAAACCATCAGGATGATACCACAAGTTTAGGGGGGCCTAAACACTTTTGGGGCGCATTGTTAAAAACCAGGCTACTAAAGTGTTTAGACCTCACTAAACACATGATATCATCCAGATAGAACCTCGCGTAAAAAACATTACGTTTGGGAAAAGTTCGGGATAAGTTTTGTTTGGAAAAAGTTTGGCCCGAGCTTTAGACATGAGACAATCCCAAACTTTTGCCTCACCTGAAAAAAAAGCAAAATAATTATAAAAAAAAAAAATTTCGACCAGGATTTAAACCGGCGGACTTTTGGTTTGTAGGCTTGCTCTCTACCAACAGAGCTATTGCTACTTGTTTCTGTCAATGAATCAAATGTAGGTTATAGCCTGCAGATACAGTTAGACTTCAATGTTTTAACCTAAATAGTTTATTCGTTGATGACAGAAACAAACAATAACTCAGTTGGTAGAGAGCAAGTATACAAATCAAAAGTCCGCCGGTGCAGATCGCGGTCGAAAATTTTTATTATTTTTATTTCCTTCATAATTAATTCGCTTTTTTTCAAGTTTGGCAAAAGTTCCGAATTGTCTCATTGCTAAAGTTCGGGCCAAACTTTTGCTAAACAAAACTTATGCCAAACTTTTCCCAAACGTAATGTTTTTTACGCGGGTCCCCATATTTAGAAGGGCCAAATCAATTTTAGGGCGTATTTTTAAAAACCAGGCTAGAGTATTTAGGTTTCACTAAACATAATAACGCTGATGTGTTACTTGCTCTGCCATTTTATTTTTTGAAATTCTGACTATAAGAGTGATTGAGGAAAACTCTTGAATGAATAACTCTCGGCAAGAACGATATGACGGAGGTAGTCGTGAATATCACTCTTTCAAAGAATGATTCTTACAAAGAATGATTGTATACTGAGAACGAAGGGAATTGCTCTCTATACGATCGATCTTGCAAAGAGTGATTGACAAAAACTCTTGACGGGATAACTCTAGGATAGAACGATATGACAGAGGGAATCATGAATATCACTCTAGCAAAGAATGAATCTTTTAAAGAGTGATTGCCTACTGAGAGTCGAGAGAAGTGCTTTCTATGCGTGCATTCTTATAAAGATGTTAAAAAATTGCTCTTTGAAAGAGCACTCTTAAAGAGAGCGAAATAGAAAAAGGGGGATATGGAAAAGGCCTTTATTTGGACGTAAAATAGCGTACAATAACGTAAATTAACGTACAATAACATAGAATAACGTACATCAACGTAAAATAACGTAGAATAACGTACTCTATTTACATTTATTACCATGAATTCATTATCTAATCATTTTCAGGTAAGATTATCGTTTAATACGTAAGTTAAAACTATATAATAGCATTAACAATTGTCTTTTTTATGTGAAAAAAAACTTTTCGTCCAAATATCCTCAAAGATGCTGCAACCACTCAAATGAAAGCTCTTATTGACAGCTTTCATGTAATGTATAATACCTCACGTAAATTACGTCGGATTTAAATAGTATGACGTTTACTTCAGCAATAAAAAATATAATAAAAATTTTTAAATATATTTCAGACAGTCAATCCTCATGAACGATTATCATGATCACGGACGAATGCTCATGATGGTTCATAAGGATTTACTAATCTGTCTGCAATTTATTTTTAAGAATAATAAGCTTAAAAGTACATTTCAATCTCATTAAAATTCCTTTTCAATAAACAACATTCAATTAATTGTTTAATTATGTTCTCATAGGCTGCACTCGGAACATTGTCCATCGAAGAAATCCCGGGCCAATAAGGCGCCATCTGCAGCTCGTTCGAATGTAAAATAACCAAACACGCACGCTGCGGTCCACTGATTCAGTGATCAGCCTGGGCGATAATTGCGTTTCCACGTAAGGTGGCGAGCGGCGCTAAAAGTAAAAAAAGAAGGAAGAAAGTAAAAGTGGCACTGTGGCTGTCCGAGCGTGTGCTGAAGTGTACAAGGCATAAGGCGCGGGCGCGCGCGCACGCCCGGAACCTAGACACTGCCAAATTGCCGTGTGTGGTCGCGCTGCTGCTGGCTGCTCCCCCCCACCCCTCTATCCATCCTGCCCGAGGCCGATTTAAATATCAAAGGCGGCCTAGGGTCTGACCTATAGCACCATTGAATCATGTTACCTGTGGGCTGCTGCCTTTGCTGCTGCTGCTGCTGCTGCTTCCTTCGGCCTTCTCCTCCTACTCTCTCGCTCCTAAGAGATTTACCAAACGCAATTTCGTAGCTCGCTGGCTTAGCTCGTGTTGACCGAGGCGCTAACATCGTCCTGGACAAAGGCGGATATCACTCGCCGCGCCCCGGGCCAGGGCGACGCATATCCTCCTCCGTGCATCGTAGCCTCAGCTCTCTCTCTCTCTCTCTCTCTCTCTCCCTCTCTCTCCATCTCTCTCTGTCTCTCTCTCTCTCTCTCTCACTCTCTCTCACTCTCTCTCACACACACAGTGTACGCTATAAAGGCGCATAGCCCGCGGCCAACTGCAGAATGCTCTCCCGGGACCGAAAATTTTGCTCGCCTGCGCTCGCCGGTGCAAAAAAAAACTTCGCCTTTTTTTGTTAGACACAAGCGCGCAGGACACGATGCGCTGGATGTTACTGGCGGTTTAGAGGTGTATGAGTTGTTAGAGTGTAGTGCAGAGATTGCGCGTGATTTGCATTCTGCTTGTGGCGGAAGATGACGTGTCAGGAGTGTAAATGTTTACGAAGAAAAACAAAGATAGCAGGCAAACCAATTTTGAGGTTGGCTTCAATTTGCAAACTATTTTAAGACTAACGGTTGTAATGGGTTCTCGTAAATATTTCGGGGAATATAGTATAAATATGTAATGTTGGTAACAAGCTTATTAAAAAGTTGGTAAGGTTTTGATAATTTTCGCAAACAACTAAGAAATACAAATTTACAATATAATAGCCAAAATAAATATTTTATAATCTAAATGCTAAAAATAAAAAATTGGGACATAATGACTCTGTGTTGCCAATTTTGTTCGCATAAAAATAAAAATCCTTTTGTTCGATTAAAATTTTCCAATAATAGAATATTGTGCACTATATGTGTACTCCAAGCACACTTTTAAAGGAATAAATATTTCGTTGTATCAATGGAATATTCAAAAAAATTGATTGGATAAATCTAGCAGTGCGTTAACCAAAGCATCGTTATGTTGGATAAAAATTCGACTGATTTATTCAGTACGATAATTCACCTATCAAAAAATTTTCTGTTGCAATAAAAAAGTCACCATTTTACAATTAGAGTTGTTGATTATTTATTATTCCGCGTTAATTGTTCCGCTTCATTAATAAAAATAATTTAATTCTAGTAATACTATCTAATTATTTCAATTTTTTAAATATTTTAAAGAGATTTTCACAACCATATTTTAACAACGTGATTGGCATAAAATCGCTGCCAATTCATTGTCACTCAGCTTCCTCAAACTAAATAAACTGTTCCAGTATCAAATATTGTGTTTTAATTAATTATTTTAAAATGTTATATTTTTTTCTCATTAATAGTTCAAAATAGATATTCTATCTGACGGACATAATAGATTGTTTCATGCAAGTTCCCTACTAGGCTTTTTTACGTCTGACGTCACGCCCCAACGTGACCGAACGCTGGGAATACAACATTCAAAATTGCATTGATTTTGTATTAATATAAAATGAGCGCAAGTATCTCTGACAAGGAAACCGCCCGAGGTGTCCACCTCCGATTTTCCTGAACTTTTGATATGTTGTAGAGGATCGAAAAATAAGAGACATGTATTTTTTTTATTGGCCCAATCCGATATTAAAGGAGTGAAAATCGCCCCTAAAGTTTACCCCCGAAAACGTTTTTTTTTTTAATAGCTTAAGTTCTAATTAATGTTTTGAAATTAAACAAAATGGAAAATACTTCTCTTTGAATGACGAAACCAGCAAGTATAATCCCTATAAACTTGGTCCCCAAGGATGGCAACCCTTACGATTTATTTCAGAAAAACCTTAATTTTTAAACTATATAACATGCAAAAATAGTTTAAAAAATAATCGCAATTATACTGTAACAGTTTTTGACCGCTCATGCTTTGATCATAAATGAACAATATTTTTAGGTAGCGAATTAAGTATGCTTACCATTCATTAGGTAGCTTAGCAAAAGAGGTATTTTTGGCATATTTTTTGATTATCAGAAATGATTGCGCTGATTTTATATTAATAAATAGAAATCAGCACAATTTTGAATGTTGTACTCCCAACGTTCGGTCACGTGGGGTCATGTCGTCAGACGTGAAAAAGTCTAGGTACCCAGTCAAAAGATAGTGAAAAGCTACAGTTTTCACTAGTTAGCTCAATTTATTTAAAAGATTTTCTATCATATTCGTGTATAACAAAAGAAAAGAGGTATTAAGCTTATGAAAAATGACGTTTTCGTATATAAGAATACAAGAGAAATAGCTTATTGAGAATTGTGATCGGAAAGAATAGGTATCTTATGCTCTTTTAATTGCATTATCACTGAATCGATGATATTAGTTCTAACGTATCATAAAACCCGAAAAACTAAAAAAATCGAAAAACCGCTAGAAAACAAAAATGCACCGAAAAACAAAAGATAGTAGATTGTGTATAAAGAGCGGAAAATAGGTGACTGCCTCAAGTGCGCATTGCAGGCCGAGCCGAGGAATGTCGAGTGTGACCCAGGCAAGGGCTGTAACCAGCACGAGCGTTAATAGCCTTCCACCCGTGGTGTACATGATACTTTTTGTCCTACCTATACTGAAAGGATGATGTTTTATGCATATATGAAGCGGGCGAAAAGTGTGTTGCTTTACTACCCTAGGGTTGAAAAGAACCTCTTTCCGCCCGTTTTATATGCATAAAAAAGTGTACTTTCGGTGCAAGTAGAGCAAAATAGTATATTGTGTACCTAGGGCGCAAAGTGAGCTTTTTTAGACCGAGTGTGGAGATTGCAGTACGAGTCGAAGGCGAGTGCGTTTGCGAGCCGAAGACGAGTACTGCAACCACAAGAGGTCAAAAAGCCCACTTTGCCGTTGGTGTACACCATATTTTTTGTAACGCATGTATTGATTTTTGCGTTTTTCTAGTATATTAAGCGGGGCTAAATATATATATAATAGCAATTTCCCAAAAAAAAATTATTTACTTTTACACTCG
The DNA here is from genome assembly GCA_949152435.1 of Gastracanthus pulcherrimus. Lineage (NCBI taxonomy): Eukaryota > Metazoa > Arthropoda > Insecta > Hymenoptera > Pteromalidae > Gastracanthus > Gastracanthus pulcherrimus. Next base: position 26,110,390 of record OX424576.1, on the reverse strand, counting down.
CTTATTTACTTTTGCGCCCGCCGGTCTAAAAAATTGTCCTTTAAGCCCGCTTAATAGGTACAGAATAACGCGAAAATCGTGCTTGTGTTACAAAAAAATATTTCTGTAACACAAAAATAAGTATTATTTTCGCGCTTTTTGATACATGTAAAGAGGGCCCAAAGTATCCGTTTTCCGACTGGAGGGCAAAAAAGTAGTTAGTGGGAAAAATTAGAACATTGTGCAACAAGAGGGGAAAACTGACTTTTTCTAAGCGAGTCTGAAAAATACCTTTCTCCCCCTGCTGATTATTAAATTAATATAGATCAACTTACAAAAATTTTCAAAATTGTTAATAATTCTCTTTACTGAGCTCGATCCGATTATTATGCTCTTGTACATAAATTGGTATTTAGAAAAAAATAAGCCTAAAAAGCTCCATCAAATAATGTTTAAAAATAAGCTGAAGCTGTTATAATTGTGTGGTAAAAAAAAATAATGTTTTGTTACATTTGAAATGTATTAAATAACGTTATTTGAGGTTAGTTACAGTAATAGGGGGCACATAAATATTCTGAACGGCTTCTAATGATAACAGAAGAGAGCACAGCAATACGGAGAAAATTCTATTATTTTAATTCAATAAAAGATTTACAAAGTACTAATGTCTCCACCTCCAAAAACTATAATAATGAAGAAAAATGCTTAAAAACAAATATTAACTTTCAGCAATTTATTTGAATGCCGAAAAACCATTCTGCATTAAAAAAATATCAAAAAAAAAATTTCATCAGTTTTGAATTTTGAAAAATGTCTATATAAAATTGTTTAATTGACCAAAATTTTACCATTTTTACTGAAACTTTGAAACGCATATCAGGTAATGCAGCAAACTTCTGTGCAAAATTTGGGGAAGATATACTATGGATTGAACGAATAGAGATATGCCAAATACTAACGCACACATATACATAAACACACACACGCACATTATACGTACAAACTTTTGTTAAGGCGATCTTAAACCCTGTGTTACTGTAAATACGGGGAACCACTTTTTTGATTCATATTCAGAAAATATATCTATGGAAAGTTGTTCTTTCTGATTGGAACAACAACTTTCCATAGAGATATTTACTCAAAATTGAAAATTAAATGAGAAAAGTGGATCCTCGTATTTGTCGGTGACAGATGGCTTTAGCACCACCTTAAGGCTAGTATATTCGGACTCCACAAGGCATAAAATATATTTATATACGTTGAAAAAACACAAAAGAAATTTTCACCATCAAAAAGCCTCTTTTCTTTTGAGAAAGTAAAATGGTGCTTTAAGTGACAACAAATTTATTCTATCAAAATGTTGTTATTGCAAAATTAGATATCGCATAAATATTGTTCCTTCAAAGATTTCAGGGGGACTTGCCGATATAAAAATTAAAAAATATTGAAAAAAGCCTGCAATGTTATACCCAATTGTTTATACGTCTCTACACGTACTTTTGTAAGTTCGTGCGTGTACAAGTATGAACTATTGATTGTAACTATGCAGGTATTTCGATATTTTTCAATTTTTATATTTGTAAGTTCCCCTGAAATCTTTCAAGGAACAAAATGAAACCTTCTAAATTAAAATTGGATATAATATAAAAAAGATTCGGATCTTTTGTCAAATTATTCTCTAATCACGCGATATCTAAATTTGTAATATCGAAATTTTCTTAAAGCACCCTTTATTCATATTATAACATTTTTGATATTGTAAAACGGCAACGAATTATGTATATTTTCTTTTAAAGGTCGATTCTCATGAAAGAACTACCTTAGAATCGAAATGACAGGCATATTATTATGATGCCAGAAAATATCTATAATATTCTGCAATTTTTTCGATCTACAAGGTTTTAATTTGTATTTACCTAGTCAAATCTTAAACAAATCTAAAATATTCATTTAATAAAATGAATGATTTTCTCTCACAGTTAATTAACTTTTCAATCAATTTCAATTACATAACCAGCAAAATTTTAAACACACAAAGCTTTTTTTCTCCGACCGAAGATACCCTTCGCAAAAAAGAACTCTTTAGCAGAGAATTTTGTTCAAATACTGTACCTTATTTGCTGATAATGATGAGGCGATTGGTCTGAGGAGGGACTCTCGGACGTCAGGGCGAAGGCTATTTTAGTGGGTGGAAAATTATACGGCGGCTCCTACAAATTCTAAGATGAGTAGCTCTTCGGTTAGGCACTATAATAATCATTTCGGCAGCTGAGAGAGGAGTTGCTCTGCCCCATCCCCGCAAACACACACATACACGCACACGAGTGTCTACCTACCTACCCACCCCGATGCACACCAACATTTACTACTTCTATAAAGCCAACATCCCACTCGGACCGGCGCTTGTCAACATATTTACCAGCTCGTTAACGCCCGTGGAGACTCTATCCTCGTTCTCTCTCTCACTCTCTCCATCGCTCTCTCTCTCTCTCTCTCTCTCTTCCCCTCTACCTCTCGCTCTCTCTCTCTATCTCTTCCCCTGCCCCTCTCTCTGTCTCTCTCTCTCTCTCTCTCACTCTCTCTCTCCGCATTCGTGTACTCGTTAGCTTCACAATCATCGGGTCGCGCCGATGCAGGATTTGCAATATCTATTTTGGAGCCGGCTACGCCGCTGCCGCTGTATGCTGCCGTGCCGAACGGAATTCAGCTCGGAGATATTCCCAGTCCTAATATATATTCCAGGCTTCACTAGGGTGGTCCCACGGGTGGCGAAAATCGCGGCTCTCGCTCGATCTTCGTGTTTCTCTCTTTCTCTCAATCGCTCACACACGGACGATATACATATACGCAAACACAGTCGGATTAACGAGGTGGCAAGAACGCGAGGCGCCGATTAAACGAGACGAAAAATCGATGACAAGTATTGCTGGAGCCGCAATAATGGACACAAGTGGCTAGAATCCTCCGGAGATAGAGAGAGAGAGAGAGAGAGAGAGAGGGGGGGAGAGAGAGAGAGAGGGGGAGAGAGAGATAGATAGATAGATAGATATACTGTTTATTCATCCAAAGACGAAATTCTAGAGAGAGAGAGAGAGAGAGGGGGGGGGAGGGAGAGAGAAAGAGAGAGAGATATTTAGAGAGAGAAAGAGAGAGAATGTGTAGATAGGTAAAACGTACAGAAAGGCGAAAGATAAGTGCAGTGCGGGGGAGTAGTATCTTATACAGTAGGGGGCAACGAGAGAAGCGCATTAGCTCCTTGTAATTGAAGTGTATCCTCGTGGAAATTAGCGTGGCATTCTGCCGTTCGAGTGTGTGCGTGTACAGTGTGTGTTTATATACCATGTCCGCACGCGCACAGAGTCGGGATTCGCGATCGACATTGATGCGAATGAGGGACCGAGCGAGAGTGAGAGAGAAGAACGGTGGCCCGAGCAATACTTTATCGACCTCCTCGCCACCAGAAGAGAGACCCTCCACGAGAGACTCGCTCGGTGATTTTTTACGTTTTACTTGCTTTTGATTGGCGCGGGAAGGGGGGAAGAGGGAGGAAAGGCAGGAGAAGGGAGAGGGAGAGAGAGAGAGAGAAAGGACAGGAGCGGGCTTTAAAGGACCGCCGAAAATAAGACTGTGCCGAGACTTCTTCTTCCTCCTCCTCCTCCTTCTCTTTTGGCCAGAGCCAGCCAAAGAGAGAAAGAGCGAGAAAGGGGGACACCAGGGAGAGAACGGAGAAAACGAGCGAGAGACGAAGTTTGGCCTCGGCCTCGCTGCCGAAAGAGGAGAGGGAGAGAGAGAGTGAAAGAGAGAGAGAGAGAGAGAGAGATGGAAAAAAGAAGGCGCAGGGTGGCACGAAAAGGCCTAAGGTAAGGAGGAGACAGGAGAGAGAGAGAGAGAGAGAGAGAGGAGGGGTGAGGAGGAGGTGGAGAGTCAGCCGCGCGCCTCGAAGCGGCCAGTGTGTAATTTTGCGCCGACTTAGGAAAACACGGCGGCCACCCGCGTGTCTTGCGAATGCATTTAAAAATAAAGGGGGGAGAACGAATGAGGGAGAAAGAGAGAGAGAGAGAGAGAGAGCAGGGTTGAGGATTCTCTCGCGGCGTAGATCGTTATTCTTTATCTCCTCTTCTCTCCTCATGTCTTCATTTCGCCGATGACTTATGTAGAAGTTAGGCTCCCAATGTGGTCCTTCTGCTTTTTTTCCCTCTCTCTCTTTCCCTCTCCTGCTTGTTGCCTCCTTCTCTGCCGTTCCTTTATGGTCCTTTTACTACTTCTCAGTCCTGCAGCAGGGCTGCTATGGCGGCGGCAGTAGCTCGCTCTCGCCTTGGCTTTTCGAGGTATGAAAAAGCTTCTTATCGCACGGGAAAATCTTCATTCCGTTCACGACTAGCATTCAAAGATAAAAGCCTCTCGCGGTTCCTGTGACTACTAGCGCGCTTCCCCCCACCCCCTCTTTTTCCCGCGCGCGTACTTTCCTTGCGTCCCCTTTTTTTATTCCTGCTCCTTCTTCCTTCTTTAGTTTGCTTTTTATGGCTCTTCTATCGCGGCCAACTTGTCTCCCTGCAGATTGCGAGCATCTTGATATCGAGGTAAAGAGAGAGGAGAGAAAAAGTAGGTTCGAGGAAGTCGCATGCCTGGCGCACCAGTGGGAGTGAGAGAGGAATGAGAGATTATATTATCAGCAACACAGTTGAGGAGAAATATAAGGGATATATGTACAACTTCTTTTGACTTTCTCGTTTCTTCTTTTCAGAGAATAATCTTGACAATGCAATCTTATTATATTAAAAAAATTGTAGTAAGATTATATCCCGGCTTCCAGCTTCGAGATACTTAGACGAAAGATATGAACTTTCTGCAATGTATTATAGCGCACTGTTATAAATGTGTTATAGCTTAACAGGGCCGAAATATTATCATCGATTCAGACATTTTGTCTGAAACATTGTTTGTACGGTAGTATTACTACGATAAGAAGGTGTGCTATACAAAGTTTGAGTATTATTTATTTTTTTAGATATGCCATATTATAAGCAAAACGGGATCATTACAAATAGATCGACATGAGGAGACTTCTTAGTTGATGACATGAGTAACTCTGCTATTTTAAATTATGTTATATAAATTACTTCTCCATTGGGAGTTTAATCCATTCAAATATTCACATTAGTTTTCTTTAAAAATTTTTCTCAACCTTTAAAAAGTGAATGCGACTTCGATTTTTTAAAATCACATCAATCTCAAACCTTTCTTAGAGTAATCGAAGTTAGTATCGATGTACTGTCATCAGAGAAATTACCAATTGTATGCAGAAAAAGTCATAAGGCACCGTAAAACGGGGTGTCTTGGACAAATTTTTGATTTTAGAATACTGTACCATACTGTAAAGGCTAAATTTAAAAATTCTTTTCAATGATTATACTTTCATATGAACATACTCTATTCATTCTCATTTTTACTTTATCTTTTTCTTTCATTTTTGTTCATATAGAACTCATAAACCTGGTGGTCCAAGATCTTGGATCACACGCGCATTTCTGTATTAATTTTTCAGTTGTGGGTTCTAAATTAGAAACTAAGTAAAAATTAATCGACTAAAAGATGTTATAACTTTATAAATATTTATTGAATTACTTTGAATCACGTTGTTATTTATTCCTCATTACATATTTTATAACTTAACAGATTCTTTAATCTCATTAATTGATTCTTACTTCAATTTTTTATCATACTTTTTTATTTTATTTTAAGAGTAATATTATAATATTAGGCTGATTGTTTTTTAAGCTTTTTGGTTTGTTTTATCTGAATAGCTTTTCATAAAGCAGCAAAGTTTAAAAGTATTTATTGAAGGAGACTCGTAATTTTATAGCGCAATAAAATGATCTGCGATTGATTGTTCTTCTTATAAAGTGAGGTTTTTTGTCTTAGTGATCTATTAGTGTGCGATGGAGTGAATTCTTCACTTACCTTTATATGAGACGCAATTTTACTTGTTAGACTGCCTTCGCACCAGCTTTCCGTGTTTGGGTCGATAAATTCTAAAAATTACGTTTCCCAAACATTTTCTTAAAATGCCTCATTAACAAACTTTATCTGATTTACAGTAACCATTTTTTTATAAGTAATCGAAATTGCTTAATTTAGTTCTAGAAACACAAAAAAAAACTAGAACAGAAAATATTTACTCACCAAAACAGCGATAAATTCAGTGGTCCAAGACACCCCGATAATCGTTAAAACAGTGCGTTTTTGCACATTTAGTCTGCTTTTAACCGTTAGCACGGCTTAAAATTTCTCTTGAACGCAGTCGGTAAGTGATGTCTACAAGTATACCGGATCCTGGGACATGCTCACGCGTAAATATAAATTTTTTACAAGCCTAGCCACAGCCAATTTTCTTACTCATGAATTAAGACCAAATTTAATTCTAGTTTATAATATGCTAATAGAAAGATAAAAGGCGTTTTATAAGACCTCTATTGCTGATGAAACATTGTAATAATTATATTTACAACCATTTAGTATTAGTATGGTTAGATCAGCTGAACTAACGTTCCAAATATGTTATAGAGCTGATAAGAGTTATTTTAGAATAGTGGTCCAAGACACCCCGCTGGTCCAAGATACCCCACTCTACGGTACGCTGATATATACGAATAGATAACAAGAGCTGTGTAGTAAAAACAAAACTAGTCACGACGTTTTTAAAAAGCCAGCTTCGTTCATCATAGCAATGCATATATATCTGCAGTTTCTCCTTAAAATTAAACGAACTATAATATTATTATTATTTATCTTATAATCAATGGATATATGAAAGTTAACTATACGATCGATATTGTCTAATTAAAGTGCCTGCTTGCGTGCGGGCGTGCGCGCGTGTACGCGCGCGTGTGTGTGTATGCGTGTATGTGTGTGTGTGCGCGCGCGTGTGTGTGTGTGTATATGTGTGCGCGTGTATGTTTGTATGGCCCTCGCGATATCTCGATATTCTCTAAATTTTGTTACGGCTTCTTCTCGAGCGCAGCGAAATTAACGCAACTTTAAATTAATAGAAAGCATATACTGCAGAAGTCAAATAATAATTCATCATTAATTTTCAGTTCAATAGAAATTTTCTCAGAGATAATTATTATTACATCTTCAATATTCCATTTTGCGTCCAAATTACTCGTGGGTTTTTCTGGGATGCAACGAAATTAGTGGAACTTACCAATAACCGAACATTATCGACCAAATCAACTTTCATTCTCTCTCTCATTCTCTCACATACACAATAGCATCCAGAAGCGCTCGGAATAAAGATATTCCGGATACCTCTGAATTATTCGCGCGGCTTCATCAATCGCCTCCCTCATCCACAATCTCAGCGACTCCCCCCCCCCTTCTCTCTCTCTCTCGCTCTCGTTCTCTCTTATCCTGCCTCTGCACACACACATACACACACACGTTCCTTCTTTTTCGGAATTCGCAGTAGTGTTTTCCCATAAAAAGCCCCGACGAGCGATAAATTGAAACCTAAGCATTTTTTACAAGGGGCAATGCTCGAGCGAATATGCAACGGGCCGCGGGACCGCGAGGAGAGGAAGAAGGGAGTAGAGCGAGCGAGCGAGCAGGAGGGAGAGAGAAAGAGAGAGAGAGAGAGAACGTCGGCGCGGCGGGGCTCTCTTGATACCGGAGAGCGCACCGCCAACGTGGGTGAGCTAATGGCGCTACCGGGCCGCTGCTGCTGCACCGGCAGCCACCAGCAGCAGCAGCACGCTAGCTACAAACCCATTGTTGACGTCCTATGCATTCTTTAGGCAGGCACGTAAAAGACAAACGCGTTGCGCGGCGGCGGCGGCGGCGGGCCTTCCCTTGCTCTGCTTCTCTCCCCCCACCCCCTCTCTCTCTCTCTCTTCCGCGCTCTTCGTCTCTCTTATTCTGGTTTGTTGTGTGAGTTCGTCATTGTCGGTATGCAGTGTATACGCGTATGCGTAGTTGTGCTTCACAGTCGCCGCGGTTGGTGCTGGCGCAGACTCGTAAAAGCTGCACTCTGGCGCGAGTTTCCTGCGGCCTCCGCCGTCTGTGAAAATTGTCAAAAAGTTATACGCTTGGAAAGGACTTTGTTGTTTGTCTTCCTTTTTTACCATTGTTCTCGAAGAGAGTGAGAGAGAGAGACAGAAAATATAGTCCAGAACTCGACTCTTGTGGAATAGTCGAATAAGGTGTCTGAATACGAGCTATGTTTTTAGTGTCGCGCCGCCGCAGGTATATATTTTTTATTTTATACGTTTGGAAGGGATTAAGACCGGAAAAGTTTTTGATGCTAAATTCCTGCTTCATTAAAAAGTATTCCGTGTACGAGCTCTAATCGAGTATATTGGTTCAAATATTTTGGTAGCATACTACCTGCTCCTTAGTCGGCGCATGTCCAATTAATTTAAAAAAATGTATTTTATACGTATAATATGTAATTTAGAACTATTTAAAAAAATGAACGCAAAGTATAAGGTATAAGTCAGATGGCGCTATGTACATTTGAAAACGCAGAAATTATAAACTTCGGACATTATTGTGCAGAATTTGCGTATGTGTGCAAGTCCGTGACTTCACACCCGTCTGAATCTCGTTGCGGCTAGAACTTTAAATATAATGTACGAGACACTTGGTCTCGACTCATAACAACGTCCAAGGTCCAACCGTACTCGTAATTTGACCTAAAAAGGTCAAAGTTCCTATTTTGTACCCTTCTTAAAACAGATTTTTCGAATCATGTCATGGAATTTAACAACGAATCCTTTGCTCTGCGAAGCTTTTACAAAATTAGGATCTATACATAATGTATAGTATATCGTATATAGTATATACATTAATACAGGAATATGTAAAATAAATGAAACACAGTTACAATGATCACAGCTGTACAAATAGTCAAATAAATAATTATAATTCCAACTCTCTCAACTAGAAAGCGAAAATTGATACATCGTATAAATACATTACAAAATAAAACGGAATTCATTTGTCTACGCTACGCCGTAGACTCTACCTCCTAGAAAATCGTTTGTTTTAACCCCTGTAAAGTCTCTTAAACTGACTCGAAATTATTTTCCGTGCGAATACCGCGTCTTTCTCGCAAATACATGCATCGTCGCCTTGACTGCTGCAGCATGCCTCGTAAAAGCACTGTCTTGTAAGTTTCCTGCGCACCACGTGACTGCTACGGCTGCTGCTGCTGTTACTGCTGCTACTGCTGCTGTAGCACCAGATACCTGCGCGCATGGAAAATATTTTAGCACTGCGGCGCAAGAGAGCGAGTTTTTGGGAGCAGGCGGAAAAATTTAAACTTTTTCTTGGAGAGTTTGTAGGTCCACCTGCTTCGCCCCGAGACTACTTGAATAAAGTCTCAGCGGTAACTGTTTATTTTATGTTACTTTATAGGAGAAATGTTCAAGTGTACAAGTACGTTGTTCATAGTTTACGAGGTTATTATCTATATACCACACTATTAATATTTTTAATATTACGTCTACACTGAAAAAAACTTTGGTAAAATCAAATAAACGTCTACTTCAATGTTGCTGTGTAGAGCAATATTAATAATTACTATACCAATTTTTAGTTCGAGAAATCGATTATTTTCAGAGTTACCGAGGAAAATTGATTTATTTTATAATGAAAAGAATCAATTTTCAAAATATCACTAGCGTATATCATTTTGAGATATGTCTGAGAAACATTGAAACTGTTTATAGGTTTCGAAAAATCATCTTCAACTTCCTTAAAACCAATTAGCTTTAATTTGACTTTTACAAATGCGTAAAAACATGTTTTTCGATAATGACTGATGGATAGAATAAGATAAGAAGAAAAAACCGCTGCTAGTTCATTGGCATTTAGCTTCCTGAAATTTAATTAACTATACCTATATAAAATTATTTGATCTAACATACTAATGTTAATCATTATTGTTTATTAATAACCAAATTATTATAGAAATGTATCATATCAATAAAAGTTAAGATGCCACGGCTAGTTTAAAAAAATAACATATTTAAAAAAAAATTATTTCCCTGTGTAACAAAATAATAACGATAAATTAACATAAAACCCAAGAATCGATAAATCGCTAGAAAAGAAAAGAGCATCGAAAAACAAAAAAGAATATTTTTGTCGCCCCATTCTCTAGAAAAAGGAAAAAAAGGAGGCTTGAAAAATTAATTTCCAGCGTGTATAATCGACAGTTTCTGTTCTATGTATACTTAGGTAGTTTTTCTGAATGTTTGAAGGGGACCAGCCTGAGTTAAGTCGAAAAAAGAATTTTTTTTATGAGTCAATAACAGTTTTTCCTTTAAAAGCAACCATTCTGAAATTGTTTTTTACTATAAATACTTGATAATATCTGTACATGTACCGTTGTAAAACCTCAAAATCTTACTCCTACGTGACAGAAGATATTACTATAGTTAATACTTTGCGGCATGTATGTTTCTAGGTGACACGATCAACAAACATTACGGTTTACTTTTTTGATAAAACATTTTTTATCATTATTTTTCAGAGAACAAACAAATATTTTAAAAATCACTAAAATTTAAAAAAAATTGTTTTATACTTTGAAAAATAATGATAAAAATTTTTTTAGCGAATAAATAAACCGTAGCAGATTTAACATATGTTAAAAGAAGTTAAATTACCGACGGCAAACAAATTTTTGTTGATCGTGTCACCTACAAAAGTGCACCCCGCAAAGTTTTTGCAATAAATATAGTATTGACAATGGTAATATCTTGTGTTACGACCCGCCTACTGGTAGACGAGTGAAATCGCGGGTTTGGGGAAAGACTGCCACAAGACGAGATGGAGGTCACAGAGGGCTCAAAATCACCCGGATGCAGAAGTTAAACTAATAGAATATAAGGTAGTCCGCAAAAGACTGCGCACTGCGATCAAAAAAAGCAAAATCCAATGTTGGAAGCTGTTTGCTAAGACGTGGATCAGAATCCCAGGGGATAGGCTACAAAATCGTAACTCAGAAACTGGGGAAAATGAAAGCAATCATGGTCATGAGCGCGCGAGACACAAAACGGTAATTACCGGATTATTCCCTACCGATCCTCCAAGAGAAAATGCGGATTACACGAATGTACAGACAGTCGATAATCCGCTCTTTATGGAGCGCAAACTCATGGAAGGCGTGTCTACGTTGAAGAGCGGAAAATCACCAGGACCGGACGACATCCCAGCGCACGTCATAAAGGTCGTCGCGGTCCAGAGATCTGAGATAATTTTGGAAATGTACAACAAATGCTTAACTGAGGGGGTTTTTAGCTCGCGATGAAAAAAAGCAAAACTCGTCCTCATCAGTAAGAACAAGGGAGAAGCAAAACACCCCATCTGCCTACAGACCGCTCAGTCTGTTAGACTCAGTGGGGAAGACGGCGAAACTACTTCTCAAACCTCGCATACAGGCGGCCATTCGGGAGGCAGGGGACTTATCCGACGAATAGTACGGCTTTAGAAAAGGGCACTCGGCGATAGACGCGGTTCATGAAGTCATAAAGACGGTACAAGAGACACAAGGGGTGCCATGCCTCGAGGAAAATAGTCGTGCTGACGACACATGACGTCAAGAATACTTTCAACTCTGCTAGGATGGTCGACATCCTGCAAGTACTGAAAGCTTTCATGGTGCCAACTTACATACTAAGGCAAGTTGAGGACTACTTTAAAAACAGAGAACTGATATACGACACGGAAGAAGGAAGCAAGATCAGACAAATCACATCAGGCATTGCACAAGGAACGATCCGCGGATCAGAATTTTGGAACGCGCTGTACGATGCACTACTGAGGCTCGAAATGCCCCTGTATGTGACGTTGATAGGTTGCGCGACGGATGTCGTAGCAGTTATAGTAATCGAAGACGAGAAGCAAGCGCAATTTAAACTGAACATCGATATGCGACGCGTGTTTCGGTAGATGTGCGAACACTAACTGCAACTAGCGCTAACTAAGACCATGATCGTACTCCTGACAATAAAGCAGATAGAAACTATCAGGACAATAACGGTCGGAAACGAAGTAGTGTGGACGAAGACGTCGGCCAAGTATCTGGGGGTAACCCTTGATACGAAGCTGACGTTCGGGTCTCACCTTAGAAACGTGACAGAAGAGGCCGCGAAAAGAGTGGCCAAACTCAGTAGGCTCATGGCCAACGTGCGTGGGCCCAAACCGGCGACTAGGAAGTTACTGATGGCAACCACACACTTCATCATCCTCTACGGGGCAGAGGTGTGGGCTGGGGTCATGGACAAGAAGAAGTATAGGATACGCATAGCGGTGGTGCAACGTAAAGGTGCCCTCCGTATAGCATGTTCCTACAGAACTGTTGGACGCATCCGTCTTGGTGATCGCTGGGGTCATTCCCGTGCATCTGCTAGCGAGCGAGCAAAAGCGAATGTACCAGAGAGGCCGCGATATTGACAGGGCACAAGCAGCAACCAAGGAGCGAAATAGGCTCGTACAGGAGTGGCAAAATCAATGGACGAACGAAACTAACTGGACAAGGTGACTCATAGCTAGACTAGGCCTATGGTTGGACAGAGGTTTTGGTGAGGTGAATTTCTACCTCACCCAGTTCCTGTCCTGTCATGGATACTTCAGACGTTAACTCTACCGCATGAGAAAGGTACAAACACCAACGTGAAAATGCTGCAGACACGAGAGGGACAATGTCGAGCACACTTTCTTTGCGTGCCCTCGGTGGACCATCTTACGCCAACGAACAGAGACAATCACAGGCCAGATTGCACCCGACAATGGCATCCAGTCGACGTTGACAAGTTGTGAGAAATAAGACTCGTTAGTATCGTTTTTAGGAATGGTCCTCCGCGCAAAAAAAGACGACGGATGTTTAACGGAGTAAACCTGCCAAAGAAATAGACGAAGACATATCCCCTGAAGAAAGACGGAGTAACATAAGACAGGCGACTCCACCCCGAAGTAATGTGAAAGCGGTTCCAGGGAGGAGGTATTCGCGCGAAGGATGTTCGGGTGTTTAGTGAGTAGGACCTAACGGCAAGTGCGCCATTATGGGCTGCTGATTGACACCGTTCAGTATTCCAGGAGGACGGACAGTGCGCTAACGAAGTCTCACACTACCATCGAGACAACGGGGGTCTCGATGTTGTCCATGACGGATTTTTACCCAACTAAAAAAAATAACTTGTATTACGTAGGAGCAAATTTTGGTGTTGTAGCGGTGAAATTACAGATATTATTAAGTACTAATAGTAAAAACAATTTCATAATGGTTGCTTTTAAAGAAAACATTTTTATCGGCTCATGAAAAAAAATTCTTTTTTCGAGTTTAACTTAGACTGGCCTCATTAAAAAGATTCACGATAACTTCATACGCAAATCTAACCGCTCGCTCGCCTTTTGGAAGCAGTAAAAATGTATTACTATAATTTTTTAACAATATTGTATTATACAATGTTTTGCGTTTATGTTATATATTTTTACCTAATACTTGAAGTATATAAATATGTTAATCCGAGGAAAAAGAATGTTAGGCATTATTATTATACATTTAACGTACGTACAGACGTACGCTTGTTAATCCACTAATATTATGTGTAGATAGTAAATAAGTGCAGATGAAACATTTGTATGAGGGAAGATGGAAGGTGAATATGTAGAATAAGGCCGGAAGGTAAAAAGAAAAAAATTTTCAGTAATTACAACATAAAATAGTACATTATGAAATAAGGGCAAAAAGTCGAATATTTTTCCCGCGGGTGAGTTTACTGCCCGTGTGAGCGAAGCGAAGCGAGGGCAGTATCACCCGAGGAGAAAATCGACGTTTTTCTCGATTTACATATAGTACTTTATGCCCATCTCAACTGTGGCCACTTTGTGACTTGGAAAGTGGGACTAATAGACTGTTAAAAGACAATAAAAAATCAGGGTTATTGGTAGAACTTGATGAAATAAAGGAATTTTGACTATTTTCTAGTGAAGTAACTTTTTTCCCGCTAATCATTTTTGCGGGCAAAAAGTGTAATTTTGGTGTCTCTTTTTAGGGAAAAAAGTGGCCATTTTCGTTCAGATGGGCATAAAGATAATTTTAACAGAATTCTTGTACACCAGTGGTATTTCGTTAATATAATGTAGATAGATAAAGATTACTGCAATGATTATCTCGCACAAGTGCGCGTATGAAGATCCGGATGCCGACGGCTTTTCTGCAATCCTGGATGGACGCCGTGATACTAGAATTGTCATGTGAAGATCGTCTTCTTCGAGAAGGAGGTTCTCTTCGGAGAGATATATGTTCATTCATTAATCGACCGGTGAGAATGATTTCTGGAGCCTGGTATGGCTCCTTTTATACCTCTGGGAGGTTCAGACGTGCACACCCCGTACCACTGCTCCTCGACAAACACATAATAGATTTCTACTAATGTTCTATCGAGGAGGAGAGTAGGGGTCATAGCAGACGCACTAAAGATGCGCAGTAGCGGCAACAGCGGTTCGATAGAGAACACTGATAGGGCGCATGCGTCGTTCACGGAGAACTCCGATTGGTCGAGCGGCGATGGATCGAGAGTCGCTGTGGTAAAATAGTAAAGTAAAATAGCCATTACTGGGACAATGTAAAAAGCGTGTCCTATACGGGGACAGTAACAAATAATGTTGATTATTTGTTCCATCTTAACATAATCATAAAAGTAAAAATTATTTAATATTTTTGAATTTCTTGTTTATTTAGTCCCACTATTTATTTTTATTCCAAAACATTATGCATTTCATAAAAGTAATATAAAAGTACTCCTCAAATGCTACGGATAAAGCACGTATAAATGCGTCATTTTGCTTGTATTTCAAATATTTTAGTATAACTTTTATAGTCATGAATTAAGTAAATTTTGCATATTAATAGACAAAAAATGTTTCGGCATTATTTTCAGTATGGTTATATACAAAATGAATACTAGTTTTAGCGATTTTATTACATATGTATTTAAAAATTATGTGCCCTGCTTTTGGAAAATTTGTTTATATAGTAGCCTATACCGGAACAGATATTTCCACATGGTTTTTATCATGTTTTTGCTATAAATGTCGTAGACACGTCTTACAAACATTATTTATTGACTTTATAGTCGTATCCAAGTAATTGTAGAATGTAGAAAATTTAGTAAAATCATATATTTCATATACTGAGCAATATAAACTCGAATATAACCTAAGATTTTAGATTCAATCGCTTGAGTTCGGCTGCATAAGATTTCCATTGTCCCAATGTTGGCTTCGTTTGTCCCACTTTAGGACTAACCCCAAAAAATCTTGTCCCACTAAAGAGAAAACTGACTGTCTACGAAAATATATTTTTATGAATTATATTAGATGTTAATAAGTTAATTACTTACGTAATTTTATTTTTGAAATTAATTAAGCAATGTATTAGCAATCTATTATACATTTTATCTTTCAAAAAATAACAGTTTACTATTTTTCAATCATGCTTATGTGAGTTAGGTTGTCGTAAGTATCCCAGTAATGGCCATTTTACCGTATGTGATCGACGTTCAGGGCCTCAAAAAATACATACACACGCGCGCATACACACACACACATATACACACACGCGCACGCACACACGCATGTGTATATATATATATATATATATATGTATACTAGGGGGGTTCCCCCTGCTCGCTCCGCTCACCAACCCCCATTCAACTTTTAAACTTCAATAAACCTTGTAGAACTGAGTGTCTGTTGTAATATTTAATATAAGAATCGCGCATTTTAATTGTGTACAGTCTAAGATTGATCAATACTTCTATATGTGCACAAATATAATGTGCATGAACCAGAACTCTATAATTTTTACTTAAGATATATTAACATTTTTTGGCTGGGATGTGGAGGGGATGGAGGGGATGTGGAGGGGGATAGAGGGGATGTGGAGGGGATGTAGAGGGGGTGTAAAGGCCAATGTGGAAGTAGTGCATTAAAAATATAGAAAATGTTGAGGGATGTGGTGGAGAATGTAGAGGGGGTGTGGAGGGGCGTGGAGGGGGGTGGGGTGTGGTGGAGGGGCAAATAAGTAAAAAAATAACGTAGTTTTTTAAATAATTTAACGTTATTATGTGGATGGGCTATGGAGGGGATGTGGAGTGGTATGTGGAGGAATATGTGGAGGAGATGTGGAGGGGCGTGGATGAGGGTGGAGGGGGGTCGAGGAGTGTGGAGGAGGGTAGAGTGACTTGATATCGCTTACGATTATATAATATAGGAAAATATATATATACTTACATACATATATTCTTATTATTAAACTAAAAAATTGAAATTTCATAGGCTCGGTAAGGTAGATATCTGGGATATCCTTTGAGGTGAATTGTTTAATTATCTACATAATCAATAATTCTATACTTGAATTTCCCGTCCCTTGTAAAAATAAATAAATAAAGAAAACCATATTAATTGTAGTAAAAATTTGAATTTCCCGAAGCTCAATCAGTAAGGTAGATTCCTGGGTTAACTTATGTGGTGGATTTTTGGACTAGCTACATAATCAATAATTCGAAATTTTAATTCTCGCCTCTTGCAAAAAAATTAACATATAAATAATTAAAACAATATAAATTCTACATATAAAAACATGAATTTTCCGCCTACTGATAAGTTGATCGTTCGACTAATCGACTTTTCATTCATTCTCCATTTTCCGAGGAACTCTTTTGTATGCTGATACCGATTCATGGAAAAATGGTTATCTTTGAAAAAAGGTAAAGATAAAAGATAATCTATTATCTAAAATTTTAGATAACATTATATCTAGGTAAAGTGTTATTTATATAATAACGTATCTAGATAACAACTGACAAGATACAAATTTATCCTGATAATAAAATGCATAACTTTTATATGAGTTTTTACATAAAACTATCTTTTGTATTATCTAATTAAATTTGGATCTAGACAATGCATTTATCTAGATACATATTTATCTATATGATGCATTTAAATTTAGATAGAAAAGTATAATATTATCTGAATAAATATTTATCTAGATAATGTATTATATAGATAAACATGTATCTAGATACTTAGTCAAAGGTAGCATTTATCTAGATAATTTTTTTTATCTATAAGTTTGAAATTTTCCCCTGACTTTTATTTTCTTTAAATATGAGTATCCTTATGTTGTGCAGACATATTTCTAGCGAAGATAATTTTTTATCTAGATGGTTCAAGTTAAATTTATCTACATAATGCCCATGACTTCAAGTGAGATGGATGAAATTTTTACCTCCTTGTTTGAAGGTTCCGTATTCTCTACATATAGGTATAAGAAATTTTGTTTTGAGGTTACGTTCCATTTTTCGCATATATATCTATTAGGTGATTTGAATATCCCGTCATTTTTCTCTCTGGGGTTGGTAATTAGAAATTCAAATTTAAACGTTTTAATTTTCTACCAAGAGTTATCGATACTGCAGATATCTCGGCTATCGACCGTCGGTAATGCAGTACCTTAGGTTCCAATAGATAAAGTTGTGTTATCGAGCGTCGGTAAGGTAGATTTTTGGGTTAGCCCGGGCACGAACCCAAGTACTCGAACTCTTCTAGTATACTATATATATACTCCTAGTACCTACTGACACTATATCTACAATTTGTTGAGTCACTTCAAGTACTCTTCTTTCATATTAGAATAATTCTCATATTGTAATATGTATACAAATTATTTTATAAATTATTATATTTAAGGTCCAATCAGACGCAAGTATAGGAAAATGGCGAAGATGTTGCTGCAACTGCGAGTAACATGTGGGCCACATATTGGAAATACTATTGCCAATGTACTGCGAATATGTAGGCACAGTACTTTATCCACATATTGGATATAACTGGCCCATACATTTAGAGTTTTTACCCGTGTATTAACACAGTCCACCTATATGGTGGATATATATGATCTATATGGTGGATATAGATGACCCACATATTGAAAAGAGGTATTGAATATATATCCAATCATCCGTTAACCCGCTTCCTCCCACCCACTTACCCACCCACCTACCCACGCCATGCCCACAGCTCCAGCAACGTGTTAGCTATACTGCCTATTTTTGCGCGTGCGCTTCTCGTGAAAGAACCACCTTAAGACAAAAAAGACACCACTTAAACTTGATATTACGCTCGAAATTTCTTATATATATATGGGGGTCCTGGTATGTGGACATGCAGGTAATGTGGCCACCGACACGAGATCTCGCTGCATGAGTTATTCTGAGGCGCTGTAACTCCTACAGTATATGTATTGTGTCAATAGATGTTGAGAGTAGTGGATACCCTGTTGCTAGCGCCCTCTAATTATAAGATAGTGTCATATTTAAGCGCAAAAATATCAAAACTCTGATTTTTTAGTAGTGCATGCATGTAAAGAAACTACTATTGCCAGCGTGATACGAGCGAAAAAAAATCACACGGTACATAAAATTGTAGCTTTTTTAAGTACTTTAAGATGCATGCGCCAATTTTTACCGAAAAGTTTAGTTTCACATTTTTTATGCAACTTTCATTGACGTCTATCGGTTGGTAATCTGGTCATACTCGTATGAATGCATTGCAAGGCAAAAGACAATCGATGCCGAAAAAATTGTAAAATCATCAATCATATTAATGCGTCGTAATACTCACTTCATCAATGTCCAAATTTCTGCCTATAGAAAACTCACTTAAAAGGCTTTAGTCGCATAGAATTTCACATCCGCGCGATTATCAAAATCCAAATAATCCAACCACCTATTTACGAGCACTCGGTCGCAGTTATACATAGTCTCATAGCACGGGGTAGTATATAGGATTTGCGCGACGCTAAAAGCCGTGTCGCTCGCGCTTGTGCACCATTCGCCACGCGATTCCCCGCGATCTTTAAACATTATTAGCCGTGTCGTTAGGTGATACAAAGAGGGAGAGAACGCGGCAAGTAAGTAGGGAGAGGAGGGGGAGAAACATGAGTCACGTCGAAACGCTTCTGCGCTCGCTATTACCATCGCTCGGCCTGCGCCCCTCGTATAATATACACATGCACACAGGCAAACGAGCTAAGAGTGCGCGTCACTTGTAAAGTGTAGCACCTGTAGGAGTTCTCTATCTCGGGTGGAAGTCGAGGTGCTGCACGAGAGAGAAAGAGAGAGCGAGCGATAGAGAGAGAGGGAGAGAGACAGAGAGGGAGAGAGACAGAGAGGGGGATTGGGAGAGGGAAAAAGAGGGAAAGAGCGCGAGGCGCAGTGTACGCGAGGAAAATAGTAGCACGCCTGTATACGACTTCGAGATAAACGTTTATCGCCCCCGCCCCGGAATGGAGCGAGGCGCGCGCGATGCAGAGCGGAGGACACGCGACGTAAGAGTAAACGTCACTATTTTCCTTGGTGCGCTCTCTCTCTCTCTCTCTCTCTCTCTCTCTCTCTCTTTCTTTCTTTTACCTTTGCCCAAGTAGAGGAAGCAGGAGAGAAAATATTATCAGGCAAGCAAGCCCGGCAGTTCGCAGCTGTAAAAACTGCCTCCTGCGCGCGCCAGCGTCCTTCTCAAAATGTCTTATGACAATAAATTACTCGCTTTATGCGCGAGTGCGCTACTCTCTCTTTCTCTCGCTCGTTGAACCACGCAATAATCGCACGTTACTTCGTTTCAGTAATTTAACTTTGCATCGCATTAAAATCTTTTATAAAGCGTGTCGCAGCGAGCGAGCGTCTTTATGCGCGCGGCCTAACTGGGATTATACGGCCTTAATTCTATAAAATTCAATTTTGTGTATAAAGAGGCGCGAGGAAGGAGAGACGGCGAGATGGCTTGAGTGTGTTGTAAAGGATTTTTATTGTTTCTAGTTGGTTTAAGGTGTGTGCGTATAAAGCTGATTCGCGTGATAAACTAATTGAAACATTTTATGCTGGTAAATTTTGTCAGATAAGATTTTTAGTTTTTTATGGTCTCGATGAACCAAGAAGAATTATCTCAAATAAGTTGCTAAAGGGAAAATAGTTGTAAACCAAAAACGGGCAAAATCATTCTCTTTCAAGTGGAATCTTCTTCTGACGATATTCAACAAAGATTCAATTCAAGGAGATTCGACTTTAATAAATGCATCTACTTCTATATTCTGCATAGAACAATTTGTTTACATTTTATATACCTACGAATAGTTTTGAACAAAACAATATTATTATTTGATTGTCATTGAGATAGGTCAAAAATATTTTTCTATCTCCTACGTTTACACAAGTTTAACGATAAATCTCGGCACAGAAGCATTCAATGACTTTTTAAAAAATAGCTGCAAAATATAATTTTGAGCATACATACATAAAAACCAACGATCATCCATCAAATTTGCATGAATAGAAATAAAGATATACATAACACCGAAGCATAATGAAAATGTATACCATGCCAGGACAGCTTGCCTGGCATCCATATACGCAGGCTGTTTGAGTAAGCAGCGTGAGGCTGCAGCAGCTGAAAATAAGAAAACTCACCCGCGAGGCAGATTAAGTTAAAAGCATAAAGCACCAGTAAATCCATGCGCACGTGCCAAGTAATGACAGACATTACATAGCGGTAGGCAGCTTGCATTCTTCGGCCATTGTACACGTATGAAGGTAAACGTAAATAGAGGATTCCATGTCAAGAAGTACAATAAAAATATAGAACTGTTTTTAATTCGAGAATTTATTTATTATTCTTTTGAGAAGAGGATAACATTGTTTCAATTTATTAATTGTACTTTTTTGTACTTTTTTGATACTCCGTGCGATAAGTTCCACTTTTACGCACGCTTGCTGACGCAAGCGTACGCAAAAGTGGTACTTCTTGCATGGAATGTAAGATAATGTAAAATCAAAAGATAATGTTCGATACACGTGATAAAAATGATTCTCACACGAGTTCAAGAATCTTTTTTATCGCACTAGTTTCGAAAAGTACTATTTTATACTTTTTTGTACTATTTTTTACCCTTTTTCTACTTTATTAATCTTTTACTATTTGTAACTATAATATACTCAAAAGAAAAGTTGCAATATTTTTTATTTTATGTTAAAATAGATATGTATTGTCATAAGGCAAAACATATTACTTTAAAATAACTCACGAATATATTTGCGAGCTATTTCTAGTCTTTCTATGTACGTAATAAAAAATGTCTCAGTTTTGTTCATTTAAAACCGATAATATATACAAAATTTTTTCATTAACTAATAGAACTAACATTCTTCCTTTTATAAACATTATCATTCTAAAATGAATAAAGATAAGTATTTTAGTAAGTACTTTTGTTAATATTATTTCCTAATATGATTTAATTGTCATTGAAAACTGTTTATTATTAATTCCTTTTTATGTATTCCGAAATATCTTGTACGAACTAAACTATTCCTTAGTACATGAATATAGTATTACGGGATATCTCGTCAAAACATTTATTATTCAAATTAACTTTAGAGCATCTGATACTTATATATAATAAAATTTAAAGACTTGCCCTACAACATTGATTAAGTAAGAAGTTTGTATTTAAATTTTGAGTATGGCTATAAAAAAATCCATCTTAATGGATTTTTTGAGAAGGTTCTACATTCAGAAGTGATTTTCTAGGAGATAACTAGAAGACAACCGGTTTAATGGTTGATAATTTGTTCATCAATAACATTTCCCACGCACGTTTAATTTTCGTTAAACACTCATCGCATGGAATCTCCCATATACATACTCACTCGCACATGCCAGGACAGTAAAAACATTCGGCTGGCGGGCGGGCGGGCGCGCGTTTGCGTTATACGCAGTCGCCCGCTAAGTGTATATACTACCTGTGCGCGGCGCACTGGGCATACGTACGCGCGCACGTACACACGTACATACGTAAGGTACATACAAAATAAAACGAGCCGGCGCGAGTCGTATACGTAGAAGGCGGCGCACGGCGCGCGGGGTAAGAACCGGGAGAAAGCAACACGGTGGCCGCTTGTCCGATTAAAATGTTACTCGCCGCAGGCGGTCCTATCAAAGGGGATCGAGACCCGCGAAAGTACCAATCACACGCGCGCGTAGCTTTTGCGTAGTGCACAGACATCGGCTGCTAATTTTACGTTGTACGCGCCGCGTGTAAATTGTAAAGCGACACGACGCGCCGCCGCCGTCGTGTCACATAAATTTTTTGCCCGAAACTGTGATTATTCGGGGTCGCGAGATTTATCGTGACGCAATGATCATCGAACTGCGATAGCGCATATATGTATATAGACCCGGAAAAGGAATGCTATATATAACCGTATATAGTTGTAAAGATAAAAATATAAAGATATAAAAATCATAATTATGTAGTTATATAGGACCATATTATAGAATCGTATAGGAGCATAATTAAATAATAACTTAATAATATAATAATTAATTTATGTAAATATCAATCAAATAATAATTTTCATTGAAAAATAATGATTTATTATCAGTATTAAAAGAAAATATTATTATTAAAAGAAAAGTTGCCCGAGATGGCACTCTAAACTGGAATATTTGAGATTGGAATTCAGTAACTTTACCATTACCCCAATTCGTCTTGTTTAAATTTGTAACACTGAAAGTACCTGAATAGTTAAATTAATTGTGCCGTCACTAGAGAGTAGGAATATTAAGTTCTGGTAAAACTAGTATATGATCAATTATCTTAATTCTTATGAGTCGGATAAGGTTCTGATCAGATACTTGAAGAGGGCCTTAAATAATATATAATGGCGTGCAGATCGAGGACACACCATCTTTTTACTTTATATACAATTATATATAGTTATATATAATTTTATAGGGAATTACAGGTAGTTAGATACTTATACATCAATATACATGATTTTATATAATCATATATAGCTATATATATATATATATATATATATATATATATATAATTGTATATTAGTGGTTAGATATAACTATATATATTTATATAAGGTCAAAATCTATATATAATCATATACAATCATGTAAAAAATATATGATTATATATAACCATTATATGAATCTCATATGTAACTATATATGGTTATATATAAGACATTTTTCCCGGGGAGATCGTGACGTTGGCGCGAAAAATTAATGAATAACGATGCCAGCGGTTATACAAATGCGATTCTTCGAACGATTTTAATAATTTAGAGGGGTCAAGGCTAATGGATCGGAGCGGATCAACTTTTTGCATAATGCACAAAATGTTTTATCTACTCTCATTCGTTATCTGCGCAGCTTCGTTGTTAATTAGAACTGCGCTGCATGAAAATTTAATTTGTTCGTTTTGTTTGCTTCCTTGAAATTCATTTGGAAGTACGTGTGTTAATTAAGTGAGCGGTGTTAGTTGGATGTCGCTTGATAGAATATATATTCTGGAAAAGAATAAGATAGGTAATAATATTTCTAACATACCAAAAAACTCGAAAAACTAAAACTCAAAAATCCAAAAACTCAAAAATTGCTATGAAAAAAAAATTAGTCGATGAATCTTTAAATTTTTTTTTAATTTCGAATCTTCATTAAAAAATGAAGAAAAATGAGCCGTATTTCTTAAAAAATTACCGTAGCATTCTCGCGATATACACGATCTAGAAAATTTTTTGAAAATCACATAACCTCAAATATCTCGAAATATAAAGGTCCTTGTGACCTGAGCTTA
The DNA here is from genome assembly GCA_949152435.1 of Gastracanthus pulcherrimus. Lineage (NCBI taxonomy): Eukaryota > Metazoa > Arthropoda > Insecta > Hymenoptera > Pteromalidae > Gastracanthus > Gastracanthus pulcherrimus. The sequence continues at coordinate 26,086,692 of OX424576.1, read as the reverse complement.
GAACACATTCAAGAAATATGACAAAAATTGTATAGAATATTCTTATCCATATTGCTAATCCTCTCAATTTTGTACACTGTGAAAAATTAAGTTGCACTGCGTATATTCAGAGTAATGTTGATCCATATTCATACATACATACACACACCCACACACACAAATACACACACACCCACACACATTCACACACACACACTCGCACACACACATACACACACGCACACGCACGCACACATGAAGATTACGAGAAAAATCATCACACACGCCATCATCTGGCGCAAACCTAATTTTTGAACCCGGATGAAATTTTTAGGATATGTTCTTAAAGTATGTACAAAAAAGGTGTGCATTTTGTTTTTCTCTAAAATTTATTATTAATTTTTAAAAAATATAAAACATTATTGATGAATGATTTTGCCTAAAAAGCACTAGTTTTACAATAATTTTACGTATAATGGCTTTAATACTAATGTTGATAAAAATAATTTCAAAAACAAAATACAGACTTTTATTCTAAATACTCACGAATATTCTCCTAAATTTAAGCCGGATTCATTAATTTGGTGTGGGCCAGGGTAAAATTAAAATTTAAGAAACAAATTAGTGAGAAAACAGTGTTTTTATCGAAATAGTGGCTTTATGGAATAAACTCACCACAATTTTATAAAACTATTCTGTATGAATATATTTTTACATATCAATAACATTTAGAATACATCTGACTAGTATGATACATTATTTAACCTCCAAAATTTGAATCAAAAAATTATTATTCACTTTCTGAAAAACGTAAATTAATACATTAAAGTGAAAAAATGACGTTAAATGACAGAAATATCATTCCGTAAGGCGTTTGTTTTTCATTGAAAAAAATTAATACCATCATAAAAATAATTGTACATGATGAGTTATAATATAGTTATAACAGTTCTATAATAGTTCAACTGACTTTTTAAACAAAAAAAATTATTTCGTAATTTTGGCCGGAAATCTCCCTGATGACACATAACTTTTATAAATAGTTTTAAAAAAGTCGCATCAAAATACCTTTTAACGATTAAATGAATAAGTTAAAACAACGTTTTTATAACGTGTTAAAAAGGTGCGAAATATCTGCGATTCTGTTCAATAGGCAGAATTATAAAACATTTTAAAAACGTTTTAAAAACGTTATTTTATAACTTTAATACGTTAATTAAAACAGTAATATTTGAACGCTTTAAAAACGTTTTAAAATTCTTTTATTGCACCAGTCGAAGAATAAAAGTAGTTATACCGCTAGATGGCGTTCGGCACTTTACCCGCAAGTGACTGAATTTGTTCTTAATTACTATATAAGAGCGAAGTGATTAACGTTACACATATATATTTAAATATGATCTTGTAGTAAATAATAATTAATATGGTTTTAAGTAAATTCATATAAAAGGTCATACTTACAATTATTTTGTTAATTATTTGAAAATATTGGAAACGTTTTTTAAACATTTTTAAAACGTTCAGATGTTACTGTATTAATTACACTATTAAAGTTATAAAATAACGTTTGTAAAACGTTTTAAAAATGTTTTATAATTTTGCGTACTGAACGAAATTGCGGTCATTCGCACCTTTTTAACACGTTATAAAAACGTTTTTTTAACTTATTCATTTAAACGTTAATAGGTTTTTTTATGCAACCTTTTTAAATCGTTTTAAAAACGTTATGTGCTATGAGGGCACTAGAGAGCCACCTCAACGACGTATTATGTGAAAGAAGAAAATATTTTGAAAGGAAATTGCTCAATGATATGAACCGTACTAATCGTGTTAGATATTACATAATTTTTTTCAAATGCTATACTTTCATTCCCATGCGCAAAGACATTTTTGAAAAACCATCCCTTTTCATTGAAAATTGTTAATATTTCCTACATAACTATGGGTATGCTGTCTAAAAATTTATGAAAATTTACAAAAAAACTTTCTTTTTAGGTACCGTAGCGGGGTGACTTTAGGCCAGTGGGGTGACTTTGGACCAAATGAAAAAAATATGATTTTATACCTAGTACCGCAGAAAGTATGTATTTTGAAGCGATCAGAGGTATTTAGATTTGAAGGTCAGATCCTTTAGATACAAAATGAACCAAAAAGAAAATTATTAAATACATCTAAAGAGATTTTTGGATTTTTTAAAGTAAACTAAAATTTTACTAAATTTTGCATTCGATGACTTTCGTCTGTTAGAGTGCAAAAAGGGCAGCTATTCGGCCATTTTTAGTCTTCGTATATAAATTTTTTATTGATAATTAACTATCGGAGAATTTTGTTAAATATAAAATGAGTTTGTAACTGACTTGTAAGTGCTATATATCGAAATAAAAAAAGTGGTTAAAAATCGCCCCTTTAAGCGGGGTGACTTTGACCACCCTATTTTTCATATATTATTCAATGGTACGCCTTTGAAATTTTATTCGTAGGATGTGAATATATACTATAGCTCAAAACTAAACTTTTAGCACCTGTTTTAGAACTTAATTTTTGTCAGGAAGAAAATCAGAGTAATGTAAAGTTTCAAAGTGGTCCAAAGTCAATCTGCTCTACGGTAACTAATTAAACACCAATTTAAAAAAATGCATCATGTAACTAGCACATTTCTTAAACTTTACTTATAGAACCACCTTAAATGAATAGTAATGCTTAACATAATGATTATCACCTGTGCTGATAATCGACTTACACGAGGGAAAGATTTCAAGTGACTTTTAAAACTCACAAATGTAATTGAAGACATTACGCTTGATCTATTTAGTAGCTGCAAATAAATAATAATGATCTGCTGCCTACTTTTCTCTTAAAACATTATCTCGTAATAAAATAATAAAATTTTTAAATAATATCAGAGAAAGTAGGATTGGGGACACGTGACAGACGTGATAATTTATGATATTTTATATTTATAATTCGAAATCAAATCAATCAATAATATTGAAACTTTATAGTAATTCTCCTCGTATGAAACTTAAGGTGATGTTAAACCCCGTGTTACTGGTAAATACGGGGATCCACTGTTTTCATTCATATTTAAATTTTAAGAAAATATCTCTCTGAAAAGTTGTTCTTTTTGATTGGAATAACAACTTTCCATAGAGATATTTACTCAAAATTAAAAATGAAATGAGAAAAGTGGATCCTCGTATTTGTCGGTGACAGGTGGCTTTAGCATGACCTTAATATATATGATTTTTAGTTAGGCCGATATGTCGTTTTAATTTTGTGTAAAATAGCGGAGACATGACTTGGTCGTCTTTTTTACTTTTACACATATAACTGATTAAGTTTTTGAGCCAACAATTCACCATTTTAATCTAGCTTAACACCGTAGTCTATAACATTGTCTATAACATTCCCGATCATTCTTAAAATCACTTTCATTAATGAAAATATTCAAAAAATGATTCTGCATTAAATCGCTTTGAGAAATCATTGTGCTAAAGTAGTTAGCAGTGGTTTAAAATTTATAAAGGGCAACCACGTTTAGTAAAAAGCTAATGAATAAATAAATAATTTGCATTTCATTTCAAAAATATTTATTACTGCCTATAATTTATTTATGAATTTTACAGAAGTCGATGCTTGTTTTTCCAGGAAACATTTAATAACGCGTAGAACCATCAATGAATTATGTAATCAAATATTACTTCGATTGCTGTATAGGTAGCAGAAGCAGTATATTATTGAAGCAGATAACTTTAAATTATTTATCAACTTGTCGGTTCTCTTTTTTTATACAAAACCTTACTTTAGTTAATACAGCAAAAGGTTCTCACTCCTGTACCGCATAATAAACTTTCTTTAACGGTACAAATTAAAAACCCATCTTTCGACCCGAAGCCTCGCGCGCCAGAATCACTCCAACTTATTAATAATTCAAAAAACAAAGAAAACACATGAAAGAAAAAATAAATCCAATATCGATTTTTCGAACTAAAAAGAGAACAACAAAAAAGCTCCCGTAATAATATATTAACGAGAAAAGAGAGTCCGTCTCTCTGCAAAAATGCGCGCAGATAAATTACTTCCTGTGGAGTGCAATTCTGCTCTCTTCCTCTCACCCTCCGCACCTCTTGTCCACATCGATTTCCACCCCCTGCAGCACGTACATCCCACACACATACACACACACACACACACGCGCGCACACACACACGTGCAAGCACCGAACAGGCAAAGCTACCCGCTGTGCCGCTCGCGCCTGTCTATATATTATAAATGCATTCCTATATTAGGAGTAACGTATTTAATTTAGTCCGGCGTGGCGTACAGTGCGCGAGCACTCCTGCACACAGTGAGTGTACACGAGAGTGAGAGAGAGAGAGAGAGAGAGAGCGGGAGAGTGAGAGAGTACCGCAGTAGCGTCACTCGATTACTGCATCGGTCAATACGACGTCGTCGGCACCGCCGCTATGCTGCAGCCAGCAACGCAGAGAGACTCGCCGCACTCGCTCGCATACAGCCCGGCGAAACAACGAGCCATTAATTTGCTTCCGCGTGCGCGTGTTTAGTCGTCGACGGGCAAATATCATCCCGCGGCCATCCTGCACTCTCTCTTTCTCCCTCCCTCCCTCCTACGGCAAAGTTTATATACGTATATATATATATACACATATATATACATATATTCACTATAGTAGTACGCACGCACGTGTGTGTGTGTTCAAATATACTTGCGCCGTAGCCTTATGCGATCGATTCGAGAGCTATCTCGCGCGCGCGCGTCCGCTTCACCTGCATAACGATTCGCGCTCGCCTCGGCATTTCAATATTGCATCTCGCTCTGTGCCTCGTTCGTACCTCTCGAGCGCGTGTGACGACTCGCGCGCGACGATGGGCTCTCCGGCCCGCGTGTTGCGGCCAATATTAATCTTCGCGCGAGAGAGCGCGCGAGAGGCTGCCCGTTGTTTCCCGCAGCGCGGCATCGTCGCGCGGAGGATACGCGAGTAATCTTGCCCGACGCACCTTTTCTCGCGCGAGAGGGTGGATGTTTGTCGTGTAATGAGCTAGAGGAGGTGCGTTGACTGGTATGGTGCATTGCAGGACTAAGTTAAAGGGAGAACAAATATATTTGAATATTTTAGATGGTTGTTGATATACATTTACTATTCTTTCCCTTTTATGGGTCTCGAGCTTTTAAATATTACTGTCATATTATTAAGTGTTTTAACATTTTCGTTCAAACACTTAATAATATGACATTAACATGGTTACATTTATATATAATTCTCTGCAAAATCGAGAACAGAAATTTTTTCTTTTAATTTTGACAAAAATGTTCCTTTTTAACCAACTTCAAAAAAGGAGCAAGTTCTCAATTCGACCTGTATAATTTTTCTGACTCAGGATCCTCAATAACATTGAGATTTATCGAGATTTCTTATCCGAAAATTTTCATCGTTACAAAACTATCTCATTGAATAGCAAAACAACTTACAAATCATGAAAAAAATAAATAAATTAAGAAAATTATATACAAATTTAAATTTAAAAATAAAAATTTATTATTAACTTTTTTCGAAAAATTTTAAAAGGTGGATGAGATATCGGCCCCCTTGAGGGAATGTATGAGACCAACACCATCGTTTAAAGCTCATTGAGAAATAAATTTTATATAAAACAAATAAGTACCCTTAGGTGCGGGGATAGCTGAAAAAAATAATGCATATGTTCCATTTAAAGCAATGTAAGATGTCTAACCATACTCGGAAATTTCTACTTATTTTAACGAATTTTTTACCGCGTTTTTCTCAACTTTCCCTACACTTAAGGGGATAAATTCTTTTTTTAAAATTCATGTTATGACGAGCTCTAAACAATAGTATTAGTTCTACATTCTCCCTTTCAACGGCTCAAATATTATAAAACTGTGAGCATCCCCCTTTCAAAAGTTTTCAATTTTCTCAAAATTGATCTATTTTTGCAAAATTTTCCAATTTTCTCATAACTTCAATTTTCTCAAAACTCCAATTATTTGGCATAGTGCGTTTCTTACACATAAGAATTATACACGTAATTATTGTGCACAATATAGCATTGGTCAAGTATATCTATATATAATTTGACCAATGCTAAATTGTGTAGAATAATTAAGTGTATAATTCTTATGTGTAAGAAACGCGCTATGCCAATTATTTCAAAATTTTTTCAATTTTTTGGGAAAAGATTTTTTTTATTGAGTTATCTTTAGAATGGTCTTAAACTTAAATTCCAACAGTTTATGAAAGTAAATGTAAGCTCTAAATTTGATTTTTAAGAGTGGCTTTTAAAAACGATTAAAAGTCTTCCTGGTCTTAAATTAGTTAAATTTGAATAATTAACATGGTAGATTGTTAGTTTAAGTGTCTTACACAACAATCTATCGAAAGAGTTACAAAGAAATGTTTCTTTTTGCATTTTTATGGAGAATTCAGCAGCGCTATACGCACTGCTTTTTCTCATACGCATTGCTTTCTTATTAGGCTTTCACTTTTTTGAATTTTACGACAAGCAATGAAGCTCTTTTTTATTCTACTGGAATCATTGTCTTCCTTTTGAGTAGGCAGAGGTAACCTAGCCGATTTAGGACTTTAACTTTGGGTTTTGACTTTTATTTCACTGTAGGCACTAGAGGGTTAAAAATAGAAATTAAATCAATATACCAACAGGTCTAAGAAATATCGAGGAATCCATAAGAATATACTTTCTTCTTTTTACCTCCTTAGAATCGGATTTCGAAAAAAAAATTTTTAGTGGGTGCTTATATTGTTATAGAAATATACCTCTCAAACTCCACTTTTAAGTCTGGGAGATATAGATAATCTAAAAATAAAATGTACCTTAGTTATAGTTAAAAATAACCTATTTTTCTAAAAGTAAATTTTAGCTAAACACAATTATTGTAGTATTTCTTATGTCACAAAAAGTATGTATGTTTTTAAAGTGATCAGAGTGAATTAATCTTACATTCATTTGAAGGGATGACTATTTTTAGATACAAAGTCCATATAAATTAAAACCATTGATTGTATTTAATATTTGTCATTCATTATTATGAATCAATTTATATAGATTCATTTTAATGAGTCTCAATTTATTATAACTGATTCAGTAAACAAAATTGAATTAAAGCTAAATAACATATATTATATAACAATAATATAAGACCAATGTCTACATGCTCAGTCCCGTGGGTCGATACGTATTTGATTTGTCAGACACTATGGGTATTTTATTTATTTATTGCATGTAATCGATTTTTCTTTCTTTCAGAAAACATTTTACTTTTTATTTGTTCATGAGTAAATTAAAAAAGATTTACAGTGAGATAAGGCATTATTTATGACGCCTTTATCGACCGGAGCCTTCTCCTATGGAATTTATAATTAGATAATGTAAGAGAAGTATTTCTCTAAGAATGATTCCATTAGCGCGACCGGTAAGTGATATTAGAGCAGCAGACTTTTTTCTTTGAGGAAGAGTCGATGCGAATTATAAGAAAGTTCATGGAATGATTGAAGACTCATCGAGAGTGCATAATTACGAGTAGTTTGTAGCATATTTTAGGTGATTATCTGAGAATGAAAAAAGTTTGTGATGAAAGATAGCTGTCGCCTGAAGATTAAAAAAGATGCTTACATAAAAGTTGATCTAGTTAGTATGATTTAACAAAATAGTTTCTATTATAAGAAGTCAAACTACAAGAGCATGTTAACTTTAGAATTTTATCTTCATTTCTTAAAGTCAGTTTTAAAGTAGGTATTTATTATTATTATTAAAAGGTGCCGGGGTACTACTTAGTATCTCAGGGACACTTAGTTTTCACCTTTGTAACCCTATCCCCCCGGGTTGGACCTGAGGAGGCTCCGCAAAACTCACAGCTTTGCAATAAGCTAGTAGGTTGTTTGTGTTTACCTCCTTGAAAGTCTCGGGATCCAAGATCCCGTTCCCAAGCCACCTCTGTCGATGTCCGGCTAGGTTGGAGCATTTGCGGAGGAAATGGCTAGGAGTCTCCTCTTCTTTGTTGCACCATCTAAATAGTACCACAGGTCGCAGTGGCCAGTTAACAGGCCGAGTACGATGCGTGCCCTCCGTTTATCCAATCTGATGATTTCTTTTCCCCACTCGGTGATGTGCTCCTCCAGTAGTTCTTTGGACCATCTATATCCTATGGAGTTTTTCCATATACTCCATCCTTCTTTTACTAATTCTTTCTTGATCGTGGCACTACCTTCCTGGTATGGTACTCCTACCTCCCTTTCTGGCTGTCCGCTTTTATATGGTGCTTGCCTTACAAGCTGATCTGCTCTTTCGTTCCCTTTTATTCCCGATTGTCCAGGAATCCAGGTGATGCAAACCCTATTTACTCTGGCCAGTTCGTTTAGGATGTTTTTCGTGTCTCTGACCAAGACTGATGTGGTGCTAGGTTTTCCCAGAGCTAAGATAGCTGCTTGGCTGTTGGTGCAGATTTTAATGTCTCTACCTTAGACCCCTTTTTGCACCAAGTTTATCGAACAGGTCTTTATGGTTGTTAGTTCCGCTTGTAGTACCGTGTTGTGTCTTCCCAGACTGTGGGCTGTATCTTCCCGTCGCTTGGGACCACAGATTCCAAATCCCGTACCTTTGTTCTTTTTAGATCCATCTGTGAACCAGATGTCTCCATGTCCAAAGTTTTGGTTGTTCCACTCCTCTCTATTCGATATTTTCGTTTTTTAACGTTGCCCGAATTGGAAGATTTTATTAATTCTATCCTGAGGCTTTCCAAAGATTGATTCGCCCAGCATTTCTCTCCGGATTGTAGTATGTCCGTTTCCTTTCTCTGACCACCCTCCGCCGCACATCAGTCTGTATACCGACCTGGCGGCCGCCTGCTTAATATTTAGGTCAAAGCCATTTATGCCCGCACCATCCTGACAGCGGCTGTGGAGGTACTTCTTCGCAACCCGAAAATTCCCCTCAATATGACCGCCTGCACATGGTCCAGGCTTCTCTTTGTCGTTTTATTTTCGGTTGCTTTCCACCATATTACTGCAGCGTAGGTGAGCTTCGGTTTCAGTACCGTCTCATATATCCATAAGGCCTTCTGGGGTTCTAGCCCCCATCCTGTGCCAATAGCCACTCTACACTGCATAAATATGTTTAGCACCTTTCCACATTGCTGTTTAACATTCTGTTTCCAGGTTAGTTTCTTATCTAGATATACCCCTACGTATTTAACTTCTTCTGCATACGGTATTTCTTTCCCGTAGAAGTTAACCTTTCTGTTGATTTTAGTTTTATATTTAGTGGTTGTTACAAATTCTCACTGGAGGGGTGAAGGTGTAGAAGACAAGAAAAGAACGCCCTCTTGTACACTGAACACAAAACTTTTATTTCTTACAACTTACGGAAATACAATCGCGCACGTTCCGTCGCATTAAGATCCTGGCGCAGCAGGCGAACAAAAGAAGAAAAAACCCAGGTTGAGCTATTCAAGGGACTCGATCCGTGACGAGAGGCCCTTCCCACGACAGTCTGTGCGTCTGTTTCACTTGGCGATCGAAGCATCAGTGAACTCCGGAGACACCGCGCACTGCCCCCTCTCCGCGCCGTGAGGGAAAGGAGGGGAGCGACCCGCTGCAGGGGAGCAGCGAATCGGATAGAAATTTTCGTACAGTGGTGAAGACTACAATCTCTGTTTTTTCTGGATTTACCTCCAGAGATATCGTCTAATACCACTCCCTGACCTTGCTCAGTACTCTTTGAGCGGGATTCAGTAAGACTTCCTCATACTTACCTCTGAGGAGTATGGTAAAATCACCTGCATAGTCAACAACAAAGATTCCTTCCGTGTCAAGTTTGCGTAGGAGTTCGTCAGCTACGAATGACCACAAGAGAATTGATATTACCCCCTCCCCATGCGGACATCCCTTGTTGACCCTCCCCTTTACTGTTTTCCCCTTCCATTCACAATAAATGTCTCTACCGCTCAGCATTCCCGCTATCCAGTTTCTGATGGTCAGCGGTACACCATGCTCCGTCAGGGCTGTGTCAATGGTTTTCGCAGTAGTGCTGTTAAAAGCTCCTTCTATGTCCACAAAAGCGCCCAGTACCGTTTCCTTGGCGCTTTTTTCCTTTTCAATATATCCTACAACAGAGTGTAAAGCCGTTTCCGTGGATTTACCCACCAAACATGCATGTTGCTCCTGGTGTAATGGTGAACTTCCCAGGATCGTTTCCCTTATGTACCTGTCTACCAGCCTCTCCAGCGTTTTCAGCATGAAGAAGGTAAGGTATAGGTCTAAAGTCCTTCACAGATATGTAACTTTTCTTTCTGGGTTTTGGTATGAACGAAACCCGTGTACGTTTCCAATTTCCCGGAATATATCCAATAGCGATACTCCCTCTAAAGCTCCCCGTGACCAGTCTCAATTCTGGTGTAACGATCTGTGCCGTCAACGCCCAATCCGCATTTCCTCGTGTCCTAGTTCTCTCAGGTATACGTATCTGTCCCTCTACGCTCTCATTTTTAGTGAAGTCCGGGAAGTGCGTTCTCAGAAGTAGTTCCATTGGTTCCTCTTCTGTTTCCGTGTAATATCCGGACTATTATCCTTGGTTAGAAGTCTGGCTAATTTAGCCGTTTCTGTTAAGCCTTCTGTACTTGAACAGATATTCTGCCATTTCTCCCTTTTGGCTTTATCTAGTTCCCTTTTGAAGTCATTTAGCGTATCCTTATACGTCTTCCATCCTTCTGGGTTCCTTGTTTTCTTTGCTCTGTTATAGGCCTTTCGGGCTTTCCTTTTCAGCGCCTCTAGGTGTTTGTTCCACCAGGGGTCACCGTTTGGCTGTCCCTTTGGCTTTAACGGGCAGTTGTTCTCATATGCTCTGGTAATGGCTATCTGAACCTGTTCCAGTGTCCATTCCAGTCCATATTCCGTACCATAAGTTCGTTTAAGGTGTATTAAACGTTCGTTTAGCTCTTCCTTATAGCTCTCCCAGGCTGTATCCTTGGGATTTCTATTGGGCTCACTCCATATTTTCTGGATCTTCATCCAGAATGAAATGGTCCTATGATCCCACAAAGATGGTTGATCCTCCACTCTAGCCAGGTTTCCAACGTTCACACTGGCCAGGGTGAGGTCTAGAATCTCTCTTTTGTTACTTGTAATAAAAGCCGGCTCATCACCCTGATTCATTATGTCCATTTGTGTACTAGTAATATATTCCAGTAGAGTTTCACCCCTCTCGTTGATATCTGTACTGCCCCCTACTTCATGGTGAGCATTGGCGTCGCAGCCGATGATCAAGTCGAGTTTTTCATCTCTGCAGTATTCTATTACTTTTCTCATAACTGTTGTTGGTATTTCCTCGTCGTGAGGAAGGTATGCTGAAGTGTTCACGATTATTCTCCCTCGGCCTTCCTCGTCCTTGATATACACTCTGACGGTCGTGCAATCCCTAAAGTTCAGTTCCTGTAACATAAAAACGTTAATACCCTGGATGCAGATGCACGCGCGAGCATTTCCATAATTTGTTCCTACAAACAGTTCTCCGCTTGTATTTAGCCCCCTAATACGTCCTCTCCATACCCAAGGTTCTTGTATTAATGTTATTAGGGCTGTGTTTGTATGCACCTTTGCCATGCTCCTTGTTAAAACTGCAGAGACGCTTTTGCTATGGTGCAAGTTAATCTGAGAGAAGCGTATCTTGGTGGCCGCCATTACTGCTCTACCATCTGAGGCTGCGCTTCCTCTTACGACGTCGTCAGTTTCCCGTCGGCGGTACTCTCGCGGTTCAGTGGCTTGAAGGTCACTGAACCGACGCCCACTGTAAGTCTGTAACTCCGACTCTTCAGTGTAGCGGCCGATGGTTCATCTAGGCCCAGAATCAGATAGCTTTCTGGCGTCTGCTTCAGGACCGCCCACCTGGACATATCCACTCCCCCATTCTGCCGCCGGACCAGGTTCAGAAAGTCCGGTGCAGTTTTAACCCCCTCGGGGAGTCGAGTCATCACCTTGGTGATCCTCAGCTCCTCCGCCCTTACCACTCTGGCCTTCAGGTTCGGGTCCCCTAGGTCCAGTTTCTCTGATTCCCCTTCTATCCAGATCGCTGTTTCTTTGTCCTCGCGAACGAAGACAAGGGTGCCTTTTCTGGGGAAAGTTTCCCTGAATCGGGGTACAAAGTCCCCCTCTTCCACCTTTAGGACTTGGTTAATAACTGCCTTCTTGAACTTTCCTATCACGTCAGCAGGCATCTCCCTTCCGAGGTACTCCCCACAAGTGAGGGTGACCCTCGGCAGGTTTGATGCCGCCGCCGCGAAGCTTCCAGTCTTCTTTGATCGCTTAAGCAGTCTCGAAGCCTGCTCCGGCGCCTCCAGGCTGGAAGATGCCATCCTCTTGCTCCCCGAGGCTCCAGGATCAGGAGTTGAAGGTTGAGCAAGTGCGTTGGCCTTCTTATTTTCCCTCGTCTCCTGCCGCCTATTTACCCTGAATACGGGCAAGGGTCGACCCTCCTCTATCGTCCGTTGCTTCAGGAGTTTCCTACTTTGAGCCCCACTCAGATGTCGGTTCAAGCCCGTCTCTTCTTCGAGTTGTCGGCGATCGGTTCTTGAGCCCGATCTACCTCCATTTCGTTCACCATTTCTTCTGTTTGTTTCTTTTCCATTCAAATTCCACGAGTAGTGCGGAAATAAACGGTCCGCCCGTCAGGAGCCGCTCTGCCGGGCAAGGCTTATAATACGACGGGATTCAGCCCGGTGTCCCGAAGGAACCGTTAGCGACACAGGTCCCCCTGTGCCATGCATCCCTGGGCACGGTATCTTACACCTTGGATTGGGTGGTAATTTACCCATTGTGGTCTACCACACCGCAATGGAGAGTTGTTCCTTTATCGCTAAAGCGAGTCGTTACCCTCGCCCTCCTATCAAGGACGGGCAGGTAAACTGTCCGGGGATCCAGCAATACGTTTTGGCTAGGCTTCTTTACCCTTCATTTGCACTCCATTCGTACACCTTTCATGGAAAGCCCATTTATAGGGAAACTTTCCTCATTCACTCCAAGTATCCAACCAGGTGTATAGTTGTCTTACCGCCTACCTAGCTGGATCATTGATTCCCATTTAGACGGTCGTTCATCCCTTAAGCCCTGACTCACTCAAGCTTAAGTCTCCTCACCAACTTCACGGTCTCACAATCCCTAGAGGAAGTTTAAAGTAGGTAGCAGGTATAGAATAATTTTAAAAAGTTAAAATGTTTTTTATTGCATTTATTATATTTTCGATATGGGAGGAGAATATGTAAAAAAGCTTTAGCTGAATATTTTGAAAAATAAATATGTCACCAATTATATAGCTGCGCTCTATGTAAATTACATTGGTAATTAATAATACAGAGATAATTATGAACTTATATTTCAAACTATTTTACCATATTTTGACATACAATATCTACTAATTAAAAGCTATATTTTGTTAATAGGAAAAAGCTTGCATTTCTAAAGTATCTTATGTGATAAAATTTATAATTTTTTTATTTATTGCAAATTTTTCATTAATATTATTGAAAAGTCAATTCCTAGAATATTTTTAATATTCAATATCAATGCTCATTGCACAATTTTAGTAAGATTAGAAAAAATTCTGATACACATGGAGATCGATGACTGTTGAAATAACACTATCATGGGAATGTAACACTCACTATGTACTAGGTTTATTCTTAGTACTTTTATGCAATCGCATTTAGTTATTATTGTAAACATAATAGTATTTTATAATTAGTTTAATGATGAATAAAACGAATTAGTTTTCATCTATTTTTCTGTAGAATCACCTTTATCCAGAAAAATAACTTAGCTGAATATTTTGTTTTGGTAACGTCATAGTTAAGGTAGTACTACCGGTAAGAGATTGATGGTTCAGAAAAATCTGAAATTTAGCGTAGATTTTAGTTTAGAAATGACTCAGTTAAATTTTCGTGAACTTTTGGAGCCTGAGAAAATAGTTATAAGCATTTCAATTTTCATAAGTTGCACATCTTTCTTTTCAACTCTTCATTGTATAACACTGATAGTTCAAAATTCGTTCAAATTTGGCAGATTATTAGTTAAAAACTAAAGAATAATTTGAGTGTTTGTAAATAAGGATTTGGAGCATGTGAACGTAGTAATAAATAAATGAAAATAAAAAAAAAGGTACAATTAACCTCAAAAAATGAGTCAAATCAGCTTTCATGTGAAACTCTTTATTCATAATTATGATAAATAGAATTGCTAATGCAATTTCTGTTATTAAACATATCTCGCGAATAAACAAGAAATCAAAAGTGCACTCATATTATCTAGCTACCTGTCGGTAGTACTCCCTTAAACATAAGTTACATGAATGTTTTAAGTAGAATAAGCCATGCATAACAAGACACTTTGACTGTTTCTTATTTGAGGCGTTGGGTGCAAAAACAACTTAACTCGGGTTAAGGAGGTTGTATGCGTAGATATACGTCATAAAAAACAAACATCTTTTACTACAATTTAATTTAATATAATCATATGAAAGTTAATAATTATGAAATAAGGGGTTTTTGTCAAACTAAAAAAATACTTTTTATCGAAATTCCGTTACTGTAAAATTAGATATCGTCAAGTTTAGACTTTAAAAAAGGAAAAGTTGACAAAACAGTGGAGACTTTTTTAGTTGTTAGCCGATTTTAATTTTGAAGGTCTCATTTTATTCCTTGAAAGATTTCATTGGGACTTACCCATATAAAAATTAAATAACATCGAATAACCTGCAAAGTTACAGCTTATAGTTTATACTTGTACATGCTCAAACTTATAAAAACACGTGTATGGACTTATAAACTATATGCTGTAACTATGCAGGTTATTCGATGTTATTTAATTTTTATATGAGTAAGTCTCCCTGAAATCTTTCAAGGAGCAAAATGAGACCTTCAAAATTCAAATCGGATAACAAATAAAAAAGTCTCCACTGTTTTGTCAATTTTTTAATTCTAAATTTGACGATATCAAATTTTATAATAATAGAATTTCAATAACAACATTTTTTTTAGTTTGACAAAAATCCCTTATTTTATAATATATTAATTTTTATATCCTTATGTGAGATTAAATTGTGGTAAAAAATGTTTGTTTTTATGACATATATCTACGCATACAACCTCCTTAAGTTGTTTTTTATGAAACATACATATTCGTATTCTACGACCCTTTATATATAAATAGAATGCATCAAGTAAGTTTTTTAGAACGTATAGAGTAGAATATATCGAAATCTCTCGCGCTGCCCCGGGACTCCTGCCGTATCTACCCGTATGACGGAGACCGTAGCCACTGCCTCTCCTGCTGCGCTATATACCCTCCGAAATTCGCGCGCGCGAACCACGCACGATGTTTACCTCCACTTGTACGATTCAAGACGAAAGTTTCACTCTTACAATTTCTAACGGACTATAACCGAAAACAGTTTAAAAATAGTATTTGAGGTATCGAAAATTACAGTTCCGAGTAGTGAAATAATAAATCAAATAGAATATTATGCACCTGGGGAATAAAGTGAGTCAGTAAATACCTGTGTGTGCATTTTCCGCCGTTATTTTTATATGAAAATTCTCCTCAACATAAGTTCTCAAAAAAATGTTTAGCCCCTAAGGTTCTCGTGCGACGTAGTAGAGTGCTGAACTGTGAATGTCTTTTCCAGCTTGCTTTTTTCATCATTCATCATTCTGGCGTAATCTACGTGACGTATTATACATTACGTACAATTATGGACACGTGCAAAAGAAATCTGACATTAAGAGCTTTAATTTGAGTGGTCGGAGCATCTTTGAAGATATTTCGATGAAAAGCTACGCTCGGTTTAAAATTACGAGAAAATTTAGGTGACCAAAAGGGACTAAGTCTTGTTATCAACTTAGGAGTGCAAGTCGTCGGCAACTTGCAGTCTCCCATTTGATCACCTAAATTTTTTCTTAATTTTGATCTGAGCGTAGCTTTCAAACGAAATATCTTCAAAGATACTCCGACCGGTCAAATTAAAGGTCTCAATGTCAGCTTTTATTTGGATATGCACATAATTGTCCGTAATGTATAATACGTCACGTAAATTACGTCAGGCTTAATAGAATTACGTTTATTTTAGGTGAAAAAAGCAAGCTGAAAAAAAATTCAGTTATGCTATAAGCTCAATACACAACACCCTTGACAAACCAAATCAAAGGCATTGTTTTCTAGGATGTTTGAATTATTTTTCCTGAAAGTTACAACTCAAAAGGAGCTAGGAGAAAAAAGTTACAGGGGTAGCAAATTAACAATTTAAAAAAAAAAAACTATTTTCCAGAGGCTATATCTTTAGCTATGAAAAACTGGTTTGAACGTAACAAAAAAGAAATTATAGGTCATTTAAAGACGAAGAATTTGAGATACGGTAGACCTAAATCCGTATCGATTCCGTAAAATGACAAGCAATCGAACATAAACTATAAAACACAAAATTTTAGGTTTATATTTAGCTCTGTAGGGGTGACTCATTGAGTTGATAAGGGGCTCCAATATTTTTTTCTTAATGTTTGTAAAAAGTTGAAAAAATCCTGTTTTGATACGTTTGGATTGCATTATTCAAATATTAAAGGGAGCTCCCTCGTGCGTGCGTGCGTGCGTGTGTGTGTGTGTGTGCGTGTGTGTGTGTCTGTGTGTCTGAGTGTGTGTGTGTGCGCGTGCATGTATGTGTATGCGAGTGTGTGTGTGCGTGTGTGTGCGCGTGTGTGTGTGTGTGTGTGTGTGTGTGTGTGTCGCTTATCCGCGTTCGAATATTCCGCGGTAAAACTTTACCAAACTGTGCATGCTTGTTTGTTATCGATGTCTAAGAGTGGCTTTAAAATTTCAGCGAAAATGGTTGACTCAATTTAATTTTGCAACCATTATTCAAAATTTGAAAATTTAGGTTTTTGAAATATTATTTATGAATAAATGTTTTTTGGGAAGCGAATTTTTTTCATAATATAGTGCTCATAGAATCCTTCAATTTGATATGCATAAAGATTCAAAATATACCGTTTTTCATTTGTTACACCGCGTGTTTAGTAATTTCTTGTAGTCTCTATAACGCGCAAAATAAATAATGAAATTCAATGAAACTTTTACTGAATATTAGTTTTATATAGAACTATAATTCTGACAATTTTCAAGATGCAAGATTCATGGCTTCATCGGAAAAGAAAAATGTTAAGAAAGTGCATTTTGTTGGGCCAACATTTTAAAAAACTCTTATTTTTTCCTTTCAAATTTACAGTCATAATGTATCAAGTATATTGATATATACGCCCACTAACATTGTTTTGATAGACATTTTTTGGCATCTTTTCACGATAAACCAGATTATAGTACTTGAGGAGCGGAATGGCATTTTCCGAATAATTGCGTTTTATACATGTCGCTCATCTGCTTTCGAATATTCCCCAGTTAAACCAGACCAAACTTTGTAGGCACGTTTGTTACATATTTCTAAAAGTTGCTTTAAAATTTCAACAAAAAAGTCGTCTTATTTTGATTTTCTAGCCATTTTTCAAACTTAGAAAATTGAGGTTTTTTAACATTTTTTGACGCAGAAGTGTTTTTTTTTGGAAAGCGAATTATTTTGGCAATATAATACTTATAGAATCCTTCAATATGACACCGAAATAAAATTAAAAATATACAAGAATGACATATATATATATATATATTATTATTATTAATATAACATGATTTTGATATTGATTCAACTAAGTCATATAAATTATAAGCTTTTCAACCATATTCTATTTGAAATTAGTACTACTAATTAAATTTGAATTCGCATGATTTAAAGGAATAATTATTGATAAATTTAATAACTACGTTGTTCACGCCTCGATGTGCATACTTGATTGCAAATTAGCATAAATGTAATTATATCATTTCGCTCAGTGCACGATTATAATACACAGAACGCGATATAATTATTCGACATTGACTTATTTGTATGTTATGGTAAATTAAGAGATTTATGCACACCAGGTGACAGTGTAAAGAGACTAAAAAATGCTTTTGTAGCTCTCGGACATTAATTCATTCATTTACACGCATAATTGATTAAAACAACCCTTGACTAGGTCAAACAAATCACACTATGAATTATTGCAGTCAATATCACTTTCGGGATAATTACGAGTTTCGCGTTAATTGCGACCCTACTTTCATATCCCAGCTACTTTTAGTGATCGAGTGACACCTGCAGCTTCTCTTAATTGACGACGAGTACGTGAGAAAAATAAATCGCCATATTATTCAAAGGGAAACCGGTAATATAGATCTTGGGTAAAAAGAGAGTTAGCAAAAGGCGCTGGGGTTTCCGGCATAGTGGAGAGTGAGAGAGAAGTGAGAGAGAACTCGGTAATTCAGGCGTATGGCGACGAATACTAATTTACTACATTAATCTCTTTGCACTTCGTTATCTGTCGCCGTCTGCCCAAGCAAGAGAGACCTAGAGACTTTTCCCGTCTTCTTTAGAGAAGAGCGCGCGCCCGCGATAAAAGGAAGACAGTGATTAAATATTTCAGTTATAACGAAATTCCGGCTGCGATTTTGAAAGTTGAAAGAAGGGCGACCTATTTCTTAATGAAAATTAAAAAGTTATTGCAATACATAGGTTCATTGTAAATTAAAGTTAAGTATTAAATACATCAATTTAACGCACTAGGGTGATTGTGAAAAAGTTAAACAATTCTTGTCCCTTCTATTTTACAAGGTAACAGGGGGTTGTATGAATCTTAAAAAAATAGTACTACAACCGGACTATCGTAAGCAATAATCTACAAAAATTTTCATAATATCAAGTATCCTCTATTCTGAGTAAAAAAAAAAAATTATGCAAAATATATTGTCCGTCCCATGTCCCATGCCTTAATTTCATACGAATATACCAAGAAACTTAGTAATACTCTAAATTTTAACAACAACAAATTACACAAAGGGTTAATAAATGGTAACTCTTAGTTACTCCAAAAATGATGCGCGACCTTTTAATGCATGGATTCTGTTTACGTATGGTTGTTTCGAAATGTGTCCCCCGGTTTCGATGTCTTGTCCGTCCCAAGGGCTTTATTCAAAGAAAGTTGTATTAAAAATTCACAAATTTAAAAGCAACCGATTCCTACTTCTAACTCTTATATACATTTTGTAAAATAAATTCACATATACTTATTTATTAGTATTTACTTCTACAAATAATTAGTTAATGTTGCACTTCTACTACCGTACCTTTATTATATGTCTTGTCCGTCCAGCGAAAAATTCTTTAAAGGAGCATTCAGTTTGAAAAATAAATATTTAAATCTATTTTGTCGTTTAAAAAGATAGAGGAATTACTTTTTTCTTGATTTCACATGCATCTGGTGCATTTAAATAAATAAACTACTAAAAAATATGTACGATACAAATGTCTTGTCCGTTTAGCGATTACGTTAAATGTACTGAAACAATCGGAGGCGCTAGCATCGAATACGACAAATAGGTAAATATGATATATATTAATCTATATTAAATGAAAGTTATACTTTATTAATTCGTAATTTAAAAGAATTGGCTGTAAGAAACTTTCAACATTGTTATAGTTTTTTAACTACATAAAAGTTTTTCTTGATCTCGCCCATTTTAATTTTCTTTATTTATATAATTAATACTATTACATCATATTTTTTATTTTCGGTTTCAAATACTTTATTTTTTTGAAAATCATACTCTTAAAAAGAGCACACTTTTTAACAATCAACCATTAACAAAAATAAGATACAGATAGCAGAAAAAACGAAATATCTGGAAAAAGAAAAAAAAATTGAGAAGCTGCTCGTCCAAAACCCAACACCCCTCGAATTTCTTTCTATTTCCAGATATTTAGTTGTTTCTGCTATTCGTAAGTTAATACGATCCAATGCCAATTTTTATCTTATTTTTGTTTACTTATAATTATTTTTCTCCACTTCAGTGCGACTGAAAATCTGGTTTTTGAGCAAAGGTTTTTACTCACTTATTTTTATTTTTTATTTTTAGTGTTGTAATTAAAATGAGCCCCGTGTGTCAGAAAACGCTGCTCACAGGAAGACATACTATCCCGAATGTACTGTTTACGTTGCAAAACGCAATACACAAAAAGTAGCACTGTGATACGCACTAACCGCTCGCATGCATCCAAGTACACTATACATAACAGCAAACGCACGTATAGGTAGCTCCGCACAACTTGGGCAATCGGGCCGCTAGAGTATGTCTGTGCGCAAGGAGGCACGACTCAACTTGCAGATGGGATAAGTACCGATTGCATCGAGGATTCCGTGATTATCGGAAGTGCGACCACGCTAATTCTCTATTATCCGGTGTTTACACGAGTCAACTTTAGACTATATTACATTATATATTATATTATATATGATTATATCATTTTATATATAGATAACCCAAAGAATGAAACTAAAATGCTCGTGATGAGTTTACAATACGCCCGTATCTACATTCTGCAATTAAAATAAAATAACGAACAAACCCATTTGATGCCGTATTGTCCTAATGAATATTATAGCGATAAAGTTTGATCCCAATCTATGCAAGACGTTGCTGCGATATAGCTTGGACACAAATGTGATTTTGTGGTCATATTCAATAGAAAATCTTTAATTAAAAAATTATAAGTGAGTTACTACATATATCTGATATTCGAAAATAGAATAACATTCGGTTTTACAAGGAGAGTGTCACATCTCCGGGTCACGGATATCGATGAAACTTTGGGAGGTGTTTTCTGGTACCTAAAAATGAAGCCTAGTACCTGTAGTTTTTTACAATTTTTCTCGTTATATAATATACCCACGATTCGCATAATTTTAGTAAAAAGAAGGGCCTCTTATTCTCAATAACACTCTACATGCTTTTACATGAAAAGAATTATCTAAACAAATACCGCTACTAGGTAAAAGGAGCTTTAATTTAAACTTTGTTACGTTTAAAAATATTAATCTGAGTAAAAGTTATTAATAAATTAAAATGTTGACTGAAAAGGTATAAAATCAACGAATTTATAATAATTAAATTTTCTCGAATACAGATGTATTTTTTCGGTCACCATCTTCGATTATTAATAACTTTTACTAAGATTAATATTTTTATACGTAACAAAGCTTAACTTGAAGCTCTTGTTGCCTAGTTGTGGTGTTTGTTTAAGTAATTTTCTCTTTCATGTAAAAAGATGCATAGTTATGTCGAAAAGAAGAAGTATTTCTTTTTAATAAAATCATATGCATTTGGGGTATAATTACTTATATTTCGAGAAATAGGACCCATTGAAAAAAACTACAGGTGATAGGCTTCATCTTTATGTTCCAGAAAACATCTCCCAAAGTTTCATCAAAATCTGTGACCCGGAGATATCACTCTCCTTGTTCGTTAGAAATTTATCCAATTTGTCATTCAATACATTGTGTGAAATTGCACATTTGTCTCGACTCGTAATTTCGAAACGTTTTATCGTGACCGATTTGATTTATAGATTTTTTGAATATTGATTTATAGTGTAGAAATATTTCTCTTTTTTGTAGTCGTTTAGGAGAGATAGTGAACATTTTTGTACAATGTACTTTTTCAAACTTTTATTTTTCACTGGTCTGTAAAAAAATACGCCAACTGCTTTGGTACTATGCTTTCTTAAAGAGAAATTAATTATAGTACATTACGATACGTGTGACCTATGTAGTCCTTTACATCACGGCGTGTATTAGCGCTAAACGCCGTGCTACGAAGGACGACTTATGACACGAGTATCGTATACTATTTTATGGCACAGCCTGTCCTAAGTCCGCTATCACGCCTATCCGTGCCCTAAGCAGTCCATTGTTGCACCGTGCGGTAGCATTAATGGACTACTTATATCACGTATGATCGGGACATAAGTGCGGACTTATGTCACACAGTGCTATAAAAGTTATTATATAAATAAGGAAGGGCTGCGCAGTATCACCCATCATTGTTATTTTCCTGTCTAACTATTTTCATTTAGAGATTCTTTCCCTACTGAAAAATTAATATTTTTCAATAAACATATTATTGCATATATTGTATATAAGGATTTTTGGTCAGCGATGTATACTTGATTCTAAAATCTATTTTTATCTATAAAATTAAATAAAACCTACACCTACAAAAGATTAAGTTATTGATTTTTTCCTTCATTGCAAAAAAATGCATATGACACAAAAACGCATCATTTTATAAAATCATTAATTTAAAAATTTTACTGGTATTTAACATATACTAGTTTAAAAATTCCATCATCAAAATAGTATCAAAATTATAATTTGTATATGATCTATTATAGATAGATTAATATTCATTATTGCAAAAATAAATTATGTCATTATTAAATCATTTTTAAAAAACCACAAAATAATAATAATGTTAATATAACATTATCTTTTCATTTTTTTTATTTATTCGTGCAAAATAATGCATAAAGTTGGCTAGAAGTATGTAATAGCAAATCTCATATACAATAATACTTAATACTCGTATCTACCAGAAAAAGCACAACGATAAAGCTTAGAGATGTGATATACACGGTGAAAAAGTATTGTTTTAATTGAATAATCTCTAATATCTCAGAAGATTATGAATCAAATTGGCTCAAAAATATTCAGCCAATAACCTGGCACCTAATAAATATTCTCTGAAATTTTGAATGTATTGCATCAATTATTACTCAAGTTATCGTTGTAAAAAAAAAATGCATTTTTTACATTTTATTTTTTTCTTCGGATAACAACCGTCTTATTACAAAAAAATGTACAGGAATATACCTATATATAAAACAATTATTCAGTAAAGATTTTACTGACTTTTATCGAATATTTTCGAGTAATGAAAGTTGAAAAAACAAATGTCACAGAGTAGAACAACTGAAAAACGATTCATATAAAATCATTTCTGGTCTCAAAATAAAGGATTTTATGAGTTCTTTATTGTGTAAAAATTTCGCTTTTCTAAAACTATTTCTGCATTGGGAAAAAATCTAAAAACCAAAATTTAAAAATGCTTAAATTTTGAAAAATGAACATAAAAAGAATTTATTTGACCATATTTTCTGAAACTGTCAAGTGCATACCTGGTATTGATAGCAAACATCTGTGCAAAGTTTGGAAAATTTATACCGCAGACTGAACGAATGGTGATATGCCACATACTAACACACACACACACACATATGCACATACGCACACATACACAAACACACACACACACATACGCACACATACACAAACACACACACACACATGCATACATACACACACACACACACACACATACATACATGCACGCACATACACACACACACACACACACACATACAGACATTTTTTAAGACCAGTGTATTCGGACTCCCCAAGGCATAAAACATGTTTATACGTTAAAAAAACACACAACATATTTTTACCATCACAAAGCTTTCTCTTTGAGAAAGCAAAAGTGTACCCTTGTAGTATGGAACTTGCATGAAAACTCTATTAGGACCATTAGATAGGTTGCCGAAAAAAGTCGACACGTATTTTTTCTTTTTTTAATTAAATGGTTAGTTATCAACAAAGATATAGCAGGTTTAAATATCGCGTGTCTCTATCTTTGTTGGTAATAATCTAATTGAAAAAAGAATAAATACATGTGGATTATTTTTCGATATTCTATTTGACGGAATGAATGGATTTTTTCATTCAAGTTCCGTATTTAATATATTTATTTTTCGTTTTAAAGAATTTTATGCGTGTACACAAATGCCTCCTCTTTCTCTTATTTGTAATTTAAAGAAGTATCGATAATTTTGGTATTTCACATTTTTGAGGGTTTTGACAGCTCAAATATTGCACCTCTCAAGAACGTCTTTTTTTGCAAATTGACAGGGAGGTGTTCGTTGGGTTCGAGTCCGTCGTTCGCATAAGTATTTCGCTCTCTACTCGTCTTTTCGAACGTCACAAAATAAATAAATTACCTAAGAAATTCGACAAAAAAAAAGTCTCAGTCCAGGGCTCTATTATTACTTTCTTTTAAAAAATGACGTCTTTGCCAAATACTGTATTTAATTATAGAAATTCTCGAAAATTTAATAAGAATCTTTAAAATGTTAAAATTCAGAATTGAGTTGAATATAGCTGTGTGTATTAATATTAGAAAAAAATATAAGTAGTGTATTAAGGGGGATCTCTACCATTTTTTGACCAAAAACTCTTCTATTATTTCTTTCTTAGATTCTTCAAACCTTGCTTAACACAGAAACGGATCGCATTTTTTATTTTCATCAAATTTCAGGTTGAAAATTACATTATTAAGTACGATTTTACATTAAGATATATGTACTTTTTTTAACAAATACAGCTTTTTCAGTAGTTTTTGTTTTTCTTTATTCAAAACATTCCAGGTGTATTAGCTTTTATCGAAACTTTTTGAAATTAATGTTACATATTCATTTTTAGCATTATGAAGAAATTTGTGAATTGTCAAGGTGATGTGTATCGATCTACATCAAATGCAAAATAATTATTTATGAAATAAAGCTAGAAATTACGTAAAATAACTGTTTTTTTATTTAAATAAAATGATCTCAATTTTAATTATGGTTACTTGTATTCAAGTTTTATGAGAATGCAATAATAGTTTCAAAATAGTATAAAAAGAAAATAGAAATTCTTCTAGACTGTATAAAAAATTCTGTATGCACCAGAAACGTTGGTAATTTACCTCATTTTGACTAAAAAAAATCATGAGCTTTTCGTTGTATGTCAATATATATACCGTAAAATACGAAGAACTTTTTCAAAAAACTTTTAATTTTGGTTATATAAACATATGTGAAAATTAAAAAAATTATAAGTAAGGGGCAATTTTAAAAGAAATGGTAGGGATCCCCCTACAAATTAACAGCTGTGTAGCGTAGACAACATGCGCTTCATCTTTGTAAAAGATGGGGTGAGGAGACGGGTACTCGGCAATTAGATAGGACAGGAATAATCAAGGGGGGGTATGGTCCTCTACGTACATAATTCATATAAAGCAACGCTGCTACGCTCCTCAAAAACTACATTGCACAAAGGCAAACCGGGTATCCCTGAGTATTTGATGTGTCGAATTCAGCAAGTCAACCATTCGCCAATTATCGCGGCCATCATATATCGACCTCCAGGGATCTCATTCACTGCCGATTCAGATTTAGTAGAGAACCTCACAGGAGTCTCTCAGAGGAGATCTGAGATGGTATTGTAATGAAATAAAACGAGTAGCAGGAAATAAATAAAAAAAAGATTCAATTTTTATTTATTATTAATAAGTACTTTATGTCGATTCTCGTGGGTCATGGGTGATTATAAATTAATACTTTTTCGCTAGATCTTACATGTAATAAATGAACGCTCCTACACCATACATACATTCCATACATTATCTTCATATTCGATCTTCCTTCTTCCAAAACAAATACTGTTGATCCATCCTGTCGTTCAGGGCCCTGATAATTTCAGGGTAAAGCAATGTATGCAATAACATACTAAGAGAGCACTATCGAGGCTTATTAGCTTCAGCCAATATACAATTGAGTCTTTCAAGACTTCGATGTTCGCAGGCGAGTCGGCGACTCGCGCCGTTCGAGAGACAAACAGCTGTTGACACTTTGATGTCTAGATCTTGACTGACTTAAACATTTAGCAATTGATGGAAATACTTTGTCTCTCTCTCTTCTCTCTCTCTCTCTCTCTTCATTTCCCCACCTTTTCAATTTCTTCTTTCTTTTCTGCCGTAGTTATTATAATAAGTTACAGTATCAATAGCCAGAAACAGCTGCTTACCATACTCCTGATGTTTGATTTCAGTAAGGCGTTCGACACAATTTTGTCCTTTAACTCTTACTTTGTAAGCTGATCAGAATTGGGTTTTCTAGGTTCACAGTCCTGTGGATCAAGTGATATATTACAGATCGTAACCAGTGAGTAATTACAAAATCTATTAGGGAATCTGATTGGTGCATAACCAATCTTGGCATTCCACAGGGTTCAGTTCTGGGGCCTCTTCTGTTCAGTCTTTATATCAATGATCTCCAAGACATACTTCAAGTTTACAAAAGCCCCCAGGGCGAATATCGGATGGTGTTGAGCATTTGCTTTATATTGATGATTTACAAACTTATACGCAGGTTACGAGAGGCGATCTTCGACGGGGCATAGATGACAGGCCTGTCAGCTGTGGCGCAAGCAGTGTCGGCATGGGCTTCTGAGAATGCCTTTCGTCTTAATGTCGGGAAGACTAAAGCTATAATTTTTGGGTTGGATTACAATATTAATAAATTTCAAGAATGGCACCATACAGGCATTGAGGTGCAGGATAACGTTTTCATTCCCTTTGCCGATACTATAACTAACGTCGGTGTTTTTTTGGATTCTAAATTAACGTGGAAACCGCAGATGGATGCAGTTAGTCGGAAGGTTAACAGAGCCTTATACGAACTCAGATCTGTTAGATCCTGCACCACCGAGGCGTTACACAAGCAGCTCGCACGTGCTCTTGTTGTCACTCACTTAGATTTCTGCTCTCTTGTATACCTCGACGCATCAGGTAAGCTTCAGACCAGGCTTCAAGGTTGCAAAACTCCTGTGTGAGATATATATGTGATGCTAGTGCCTACGGGAAGAAACTGGGCTAGTTAACTGTAGAGGCAAGAAGGGAGTATTTTGCGAGGGTAACGCTTTATAAAGCAGTTGCCATAGGACAGCCTCCGTTACTTGTGGCCCTTTTTAAACAAAATCTGTCTAGAACCTCAGGTAGGAATCGCAAGGAAATCAAAACTCTAGGGTCGCGTACTGATGTTGGTCTGCACTCATTCAGAGCACAAGGTGCTCGCCTCTGGAATTCTCTCCCCCGCGATATTAGGCATCATCCGTCTATAAGCAAATTTAAAACGGCAATACGTAAGCACATCTTTCAAACCTGCAACGAACAAACTGTGTTCTGTGATGGAAATTAACTGTGGTATCCTGCTTAGTAATTTAATTTAATTTTAAGTTCTACTTAGTGACGTGATAGTTAAGACTACTGACATAAACTGTGCAATTGTATTAAAACTTATGTGATGAAATCTCACAATCTGTGATATGGATACCAACTTAATGAATCGAAATTATGTATATATTCATGTATGTTTATGACGTGTACAAAATAAATCTTAATCTATCCATCTATCTAAACATTACAGTTCGCTTAAGGAGTCTCTAAATTTACCACTACAGGTAGAAAGGGCAATTTTTTTTTTTTTTAAGTGGCATTTCGAACTCGAAAGTTCATCGCCTCATCTACGCAAGCCTTCCACGTTTCCCTATTTTGTGCTAACCTCATACATTTAGCGCCCTCCCGCCCAATTTCAGTTACGTCTGCTTTCACATTATCCTCCCATCTGCGTCTAGGTCTACCTAGAGATCGCGTTGCTTTCGGTTTTCCTTTCATTATGCGCGCCGGCGTACGATTATCGCCCATTCTTGCCACATGCCCTGCCCATCTTAGTCTCCGTGATTTTATTATTCTGTTAATATTTGGTGACAGGTGCAAATTATGTAGCTCGTCATTGCGCAGTTTCCTCCACTCCCCAGTTTCCTCATCTTTCTTTGGCCCGTATATTTCCCGCCGAACCTTATTTTCAAATACCCTAAAATGATTTTCTTCCGCTTTAGTGAGCGCCCAGGTTTCGCACCCGTACAAGATTACCGGCATTATTATAGTCCTATATATCCTTAATTTGACATTTTTCGACAGTAGCTTTGACTTAAGTAATCTATTAACTACGTAGAAGTAGGCATTACCCGAATGCAGTCTCTTATTAATCTCGGCTTTGAGATCCCCCTCTCCTTCGCAAATGCCCAGTTTATCCATGATCATATGTTTCGTTCTCGATTCGCTCACTTCTAACCCCATATCTTTAGCCGCATTTATAAGGATTTCCGCGTTCCTCGACATCGTTTTACAATTATCTCCCACTATATCCAAGTCATCCGTCAAGTTAAAGAGTACCGTTGAAAGTCTGTCACCTTGCTTCAAACCGTCGCGTATCATGAACGATTCGGATACATTACCGCCTACTCGGACCTTTCCAGTGCTTCCGTTCAGACATATTTGAATTAATTTTACGAGTTTTTTTGGTACACCAAGGAGTACTAGGATTTCATACATTTTGCTTCGTTTGACAGAGTCGTACGCTTTCTTAAAGTCTACAAATAGCTGGTGTATAGTTTCGCAATATTCCCGCTTTTTCTCTAATAATTGTCTTATGGTAAACATTTGATCGCTCATCGACCTGTTGCGCCAGAATCCACACTGATAATCTCCTATTATATCTTCCGCGAATGGTGTGAGTCTGGCCTGTACTACGTTTGACAGCACTTTGTAGCAGGTAGCTAAAAGTGAGATTCCCCGGTAGTTATTGTAGTCTGTTTTATCTCCCTTTTTAAAGATCGGTATGATGATGGATTCTTTCCAATTTTCTGGTATTGTTTCATTTCTCCAAATAGCACATACTAGATCAAAAATTTTAGATGTAAGCGCCCATATTTAAGTAGTTCAGCTGGTATAGAATCGTTTCCTGCGGCCTTATTGTTTTTTAGCTTTTTGATCGCGGCCTCTACTTCTTTGTAGATCGGTTCGTCCATATGGAGTTCAGCAGTGTGGATTTCGTCTCGCATTTCCTCAGAGTTTTCATACACGATTAATAACTTATCGAAATAGTCTTTCCATAATTTCAATAGTTAATTTCGCTTGTCACGAGATTCCCGTCCTTATCTTTCATTAACTGCGATCTACTCTGAAAATCCTTCCTAATAGCGTTTATTCCTTTGTACATCTCGCGCGGAATATTTTCCTTACTATTAGTTTCTATTTTTCTAATTTCATTTTTCTGATACTCGCGCTTCTTGTTTCTGTAAATCACACCCAATTGCTTTCTTATTTCATGGTATTCTTCTACGGCCCTACCGTTTTCCTTGTGTACGCTATCTAATTTAGCCTTCTTGCGCCTTTCAAATTAGAGTTCGCACGCTTCGTCAAAGCATGGTATGCTCTTCGGCGTTTTTTCTTACCCAGTACTTTGTTCGCGGCCCCTTTTATAGTTTTTTCGATAGCCCCCCATAACCTGTTTGGATCGTCATCTACTCCCGTCTGTACATCCGTTTCCTCGAGCACCTGAAATCGGTTGCTAACTTCTACTTGGTACTTGATTCGCTCTACCCCGCTTTGTAGTTTTCCAATATCAAAGGTTTCTACTTTGTTCGCTCGCTTACTATTTTGACCGGCTACTAATCTGGCTCTTAATTTGACCACTACTAGATAATGATCCGAGGTCCTTACGTCGAGTACATTGGTGTGGCGCCTCTTATCAATAAGAAAATGATCGATTTGATTGTGCGTAACCCCGTCCGGCGATGTCCACGTTGCCTTGTGTATATCCTTGTGCTTGAAGCACGTGGTCTTGACTATAAGATCTTTTGAGGCCGCGAAATTTATGACCCTAATACCATTATCGTTGCTGGTTTCGTGCAGACTTTCTTTGCCTATAGTGGGTCTAAACATTTCCTTTCTCCCTATTTTAGCATTGAAATCCTCCACTACTATTTTGGTGTCATAAGACGCGATTGATCGATTAATTGCTCTAAAGTTTCATAATAAAGATCTTTGACTTCTTCCTCTTTGTCCTGCGTAGGACAGTGGACGTTAATAACCACGTAATTATACCACGCTCCTTCGATGATGATATACGAGAGTCGGTCATTCACGAAATTGCAACTTTTAACGGAATGTATGATGCTTTTGTTAACAAGAAATCCGGTGCCTAGGGAATGCCCGCTCGCGCCCCCATATAAAAAGGTGAAGTTACCGGATCCTAGCATCGCGTTATCTTTCCATCGAATTTCTTGTATTGCTATCAAATCTAAATTGTACCTCTTAGTTTCATTTATGATTTCCCGGAACGCGCCCGCTCTGTGTAGACTGCATACATTCCAGGTTCCCATCCTTAAGTTCCTTTTGGTTTTGGTTTGGTTTTGTTTTCTTTGAGCCATGATAGTAAGTTAAACCCGCGCGTTTTGGATCCTGTTCCGATCGCAGGTGATTTCGTCCGTCTAGGGGTGATAACCCTCATACCTCCCTAGAACTAAGTATGAGAGCTTTCCGACTTTGACGAGGACACAGTCAACTCGTCGTCAGACACACTCGGTTTCATTCTCATATCCTAACGCCCCCTTGCAAGGCAGCGCGCCTTCGCTGGCTTCGTTGCCGTGTAAGACCAGGTGGCGAATCATTCTACACATCCCCTCTCAGGGCAGTTGTCATCGCTCCCGCATCCTCCACGACAGCAGGATTTTTGGCCCATTTTTTGTTTGAAATGTTTGGTAAAAGAGATAGATTACAGAGTAAGGTAGTAGAAGAAAGTAAGATAGGAGATTTTGTATAGTGTTTGTAGTTGTTGTGGTGCTTGCGTAGTGTTTCTAGATGAATGCGTTCGCCAGTGCGGGCTCATCACACCTACACCTGGGCCTATCGGCTGTCCGCGACTGCTTATTCTGTTTATTCGTAGCTAACCTATTTCTCAGGGGTCGTTCCTCTATCCGCAACCTGAGAACGCGCTGTGTAGTGGTGAGAGGCACCCACCCGTCCGCTCTGGACGACTATGCCCAGGACCCGCTTAGGGTAACGGCGTTGCAACAGAGTAGAAAGGGCTATAGGGTTAAAAATATTTTCGACCTACAACTTTAATTTTTGTTATGGCATATTGTATTTTTCATAAAATCTTTACAGTTCATATTAACTAATTATCATAATGTATAAAACTATTTTGTTTAAAGCTAATTCTTTTAGGAAAGAAAACATCCACTATGCTAACGGTGGAATTCATGAAACCCTATGCCCATGTCGGCCACATTTTCTATTATAACATAGAAAACTATACCAATATATATAAAAAACAGCCATCAAGAGCATAGACCGCCAAAAGTCGCATGGTAAATTTAAAATCCCAATAACCATCTCCGCATCTAATTAAGAACAAATAATAATAATAACAACGAAAAAGTTTCTCCGAAATCCTAACTAAATGAATAGCATCTAAAAATGCCTTCACTGCACCAGAGACCGGTAAAAGAGGAAGTTCAGCAGAGAGCTGAGAAAATATTGTTAATACTTGGCAAGAAGGGTAGTAGCTACGTAAGCGTTGCGCAACAATAGGGCGGACATGAAAACCATGTAATTGCGCGTAAGTTCTTTAATGAGATTAAAGTACGATATGAATAAAGGCGGAGGGAAATGAAAGCACGAAAGAGGAGGATAAGTATAGGAGTTCGCTTGGATTATACGAAAGTAGAGAAATAGAGAGAGACAGAGAGAGGGGGAGAGAGGGAGAGAGGGGGAGAGAGAGAGAAGGACACCGTAGACGACAGGATCCGAAGACTGCTGTCGGTCGGCGGCGAAGAGACCGCAACAGAACGGCTGCTGCCGCGAAGAGACGCGGGACGCGCGAACGAGGGAACTTCAACGCCGAAGAAAGGAGTGGCGCTCGACTAATTAACATAATTGGAATCACTTTTGCCCATAACCGGCGAGACCCGGCGACGGCGGCGGCAGCGGCGGTGGCGGCGACAAGAAAGTCCCTCTCCGCTGCTGTCGTCCCCTCCCCTCCTCTCGTTCTCCTTCTCTTTCGGTCCAAGCTGCTGGCGGTCGCGCGCTCGCGGGTCCTGAAAAAACTTTTTTAAGCAGTTCCATCGACTAATTTTTCCAGTGCGGGTGTCGCAGAAAACTTGGCGGAAATATGCACGCGGCGACGGCGTCGCCAACCAGTTACAGGAATGGCCGCCGCGGCGAGTGCCGTTTATGACGGGCTGAACTTGCCCCGCTCGACGTACAAACCTTGCTGCGCGCTCCCCGACGCGACGCCGCCCGCCGTATTATCGCGAGAATTGATCGTTTGGAGGAAAGTTTGAGAGTCCGCGTGCTGTTCTAAATTACCAACCGGATTATATGGAATTTTTATTCGCTCTTTTGGAAACAGTTATTGTTCAAATTCGCGTGATGTTCAGCGAAGTTGTAAATTAATTGCTCAATTTAATAAGTCGTTCTTACTTTGGCTCCGAGAATTTCTGGTCGATTCGTTTTTACAGATGGACATATAGAACACGCTACTTTTAAGGGGTCATGTGCGATTGTTAACTTTATTTCGTCACTTTCTCATAGAGAAAGCTTTGTGATAATGAAATACGCTGTCAACTTATTTGACACTCTATTTCACAAAGAAATATCATTTATATAGTAGTCAATGACATTGTAATTTATATATTTCTGTTTTGTATTATAAAGCACATTAATAGGTAAATGTCATTTGACTCGTAAAACTTTGATTTTTAATTTTATTATTTTAACATATTTTGTTGGAGAAAAACATGATAAATTATTAGAAAATAATTCCACAAAACAAGTATTCTATATAAAATTAAATATTTTTAAAAGTGAGGAATTTAGGTTCAAATTAGTTTTTAATGATTTTTTAAGTAAAATCTTCATTGAATATCGGTGAAGTTTACTTTGATGTTATACCTATGTTATTTACAACATAACTTTTTAGAAAATTGCCTGAAGAAAGCATTTCGATATATAAAAAATTTCTCCGACCCTTAATTAAAGTTAAAAAATACACTTAACGTGGGAAATATTTTTCTTGTTGTAGCAGATGGTAGATAGACAGATAGAAAATATTTTATTTTTGCTTTAAAACAAAAAATAGTATACATATGTACATGTCATTTTACATTATAGTTTCATTTCAGTCAATATTATTATATAAAGTATCACATAATGATCGTCAGTCTTATAATAACAAATTTTTGCACAATATTCATCTATCACGTCAATTATAAAATATATCACACTTATTCATACATCCATACATACACAGGATCATTCAAGCTCATAAATACAAACATACATTATAAAGCAATAAGAAATGGATAACATTGTCAAGTATATAAAAAGAAGTCACACCGAAACACAAAGTTGATAAATAAATAATTGGACAACAAAGGACGTTATTTTTACAGACTACTTAGTATTTTAATATATGAGTATCTATGGGTACTCAAGTACCTGCGCATCGCTGTCTTAAATTTGCAGAGTGATGGCAGGTACTTGATCCCGCTAAATTTATAGGAGTGCAATGATGATATAGACATGCATGTTCCTAATTTTTTTCAACCAAATGAATGACTGGGAAAGTAGTATAAAGTAAGAAAAATATAACCCCCAAAACCACTTATCAAAGTTATTTTTAAATAAAGCTTTATATTTACCCACAGTGAATTCACAAACTTTGGTTTATTTTAGAGCCTCCAACCTGGCGTTACCCCTTAAATCTCTTTGAGAAAGCATTGTGTTAAAGCAGTTAGCAGTGTTTTTTTCATGGATCCTGCAAACATAATATCCGGCTAATTTTTAAATTAGATAAGACTCATGTAAAATAACATATCTCTGATTTTTTAAGTTCGATTAATTACTAGAGAAGTAATTTTTTCTTTAATAATGTATATCAAGGAGTATAGGTTATGTTAGAATGCGTTATAATGACCTACCTTTATTTGCCCTTACTCAATTGTAAACTTAATAAGTACTCTTGATGTAATTTGTGCAACAATAAGATTTCGAAACAAATTTATCGATTGATTTAAACTAATTAACTATATTTATAAGAAAGAAAACGATTATAAAGAAATAAAGAAAAGTAAATGATAATACAATATAGATAAGTTTGGATCTACCTACAAGTTTTAGAAGGCGGCTACTTTAAAACGGTGATATCATTTCTATAAAGAGAGATGGACACAGCATTTTACAATTACATATTTTGATTCAATAAGATGTTTTTCAAATAGTAACAAACTAAAGAATATTTTGCTTCATAAAGTACAGTTTGTTTGATTATAAACTTTAAGTAAAAATATAAATTAATATTTTAACAATATTAAGTTTCTTTTATATGATATATTTTCTGAATATTATTGAAAAGGGCGAATTAAAGTCAAAACCATATTTTTATTTAGTGAAAACAATTTTGTTTGAAGGCAAAATTTCTAATTTTTTTATATTTTTCAAAGGAGGATGCCCATGGATGCGTAGTAAGTCAGGGGACGCAGGGGAACGCTTAAGAAAACAGACTGTATTCTTTAAAGTTTATTAAAATATGAACATTAAAAAATAATTTAATCCGAGGAAGTGAAGGGAAACTTTAAAAAAAGATGGTCAAATTCTATAAAATAAGTGACAAAATCAAGGATTTATCAGACATTAAGTAGTCAAAATTAAGAGAATTAATTATTTCTTATGGTTTACACTTTATTCTGAAAAAAAATTTTGTTTGAATTCTTAAAATTTTATAAATCCTTCATAGTACTTTCAGTTTTATATACCCCATATCAATGTTTTACCTGGAGCCGGTATAGGCCATCCATAGGCATCCTCCTTTGATAAAAAACAAAAAACTAATATGCGCATGTTTAAGGTATGACTCTGGTGTTTTAAAACAAATCTGCTATTGTTGACCAATCATCTTGAAATTTTTTTCCTATCAATGTTATTACAAAAAAGTAATTCATACCAATTTCCAAGCCATTTCACCGCATCCCCTTGATTTTATACCACAATTAGTATTAATTTTCACCAATATTAGTGATATTTCAAAATACAGTACGCACACACAACATTAAGTTACGGTACTTAAAAAATTCCTATATGTTTTTGAAACACTAACAAATCGAAGTTATCATTTTACAAAAATAATTGACCCTTAAAACACCCAAAAAGAATCTAGCTTAATTCGTATTTAAAAAAGTATTAGAAAACAAGAAAAAAGACATTTAAATATAATAACTTGTACATATACTGTACTATAAATCATGGATGTATACTTACTTCAAACGTGATAACTTTTATTCACAACATAGTAAACAATATTTCTTGAAAGTTTCAAAAGGATTCGTTAATACCTCACGAGCATAAAACTTTTTAAAGTTAGAAAAATTAGTTTCGAGAAAAACACGTTTAAAGATTTAATTTCGTAAGTATCTAAAGTAAATTGTTTTACCTAAAAGCGTATAACTGTGTTAAAAAATCGAGTTATGACATCTGGCAGGTGTTGAAACATTCTTACAATTACGAAGATTAACAAAATTCAATAAAAAAAATTGATTATAAATGAATCATTAGTTTCAATATAAGAAAAGTCTATTGATACAAGGTAAGCGATAGTGACACATGAAGTAAAAAAGTACTTTTTGGCGTTGATTGCAATTTCAGTGCCCAACATTTTTTACGAGCCCGTAAATTAATTTATAATTAGCTTTCTCACGAACGCTCCAATAAGCAAGGTAATTAACGAACCAGTCGATATGTAGTGGCATGCTTTGATGCTAGAGAACATACCTACAAATTTCTATTAATGCGCAGCTTGCGGCGTTACGTGTAGCGCTTTACTTTGAGAATACTGATTGATTGGTATCGCGATGCACATATATTGCGCCTGTGTATATACGTGGAGCAGTGTAATTTTGGTCTGATTTACTTTGACTACGAAGCCCGATTAGTATTGATATGGCCTATTATGTTTGCCCGATGCACTGCAGTATGTCAATCGGTATATTGTGCACTGCTTGAAGGTTAGATTAAGATGAATATTACAGATCCTTTAAATTAACAAAAAGCATTATTATATTTAGATTTATAAGTCATGTAGGAAAAAGTATAACATTATTTATGTTATGAATATTCAATAAACGTTTATTTGTATAAATATTATTTGTATTGATTTTCTTAGAATCCGTAGATATACCATTTTAATAATGAACATGATTGCTTTTATGTTCTGCAAAATATTCACAATTTATTTTTATTTTATTTAGAAAAATTCTATTGTCAAATATGTATTCCAGATAGAAAGCTGAAATATATATAAATGGAGCAGTCGAAATTTTAAATCGAACTTGTCACAGGTCTGTCGATAGAACAGAGCATTTGAGAGCGGTTGTCAAATCCGAGTATTTATATCTTCGTGTTGAAATATATAAAAAAAGGAGAATAGCGTGGCAGGTAATAGTTTGCATAGTTTTTTGTTAAAGGCAAAAAAGCTTTTTTATACAATTTTATCAACTTTGTATTAATTATAATTTACATTATGTAATATTATTATAATATTATTCGATGTTTTTAATTTTTGTATTTTATATGTAAGTATATAAAAATTATTTACTATTCTTGATTGATACGTTGCGCCGTAACATTATTCAACTTTTTGATTTCAAATTATTTTCTGAAATTATCTTAGATAGAGTTATTTCTATAGTAGTTTTTCATAATTTTTTGCTCATAAATACATGTTAATATGACAAGGAAGATAAAAACGGCAACTTGTTAAACTCTAAGTTACGATCTTCATCCTAACTACGGAGGAAGTTTTTATGTTCATCAATATAGACGAGTCGTGTTTACTATCGAGCATCGCATGGACTTGTCAACCATTAGCTTAGATAAAGTCTGGAACGCAATATTTCTTTTTTAATGATGGCAATAATATGTTAATTAAGAAAAAAATCAATATAATACATTTCGGAAATATAAATTGTTCTTCGAAACGGTGTTCTACGAAACATATCAATAATTTTGAATTGTATCATTTATATATACCCTGTGACAAAATTCATAAATCTGCTGTAAGTTGTGCTTTTTAATACATTTAACAAATAATATCATAATAACAAATAATCTGATTATATTATGGTACGGGATTTACAAATAACGATTAATGAATAAAATACATGTGTATATATAATATTTATTTTCTGATGTATTTATTAATCTTCTAAATAATAAATCAACTTAACCGGTATTTATTGAAGTTAATGATGTTATTTTAAATTCATTTATCATCTTATTTTTTAAATGTAAACGTGGTTTTGATTGACTAACGTTTAGCCCAAACGTGTATTTATCGTACTTAACTTTCGGCATTTATCCCGCTATAAATTAACGTCCTCAGAAAGAAATCGCAAACAAAATACCTTTAACTCCAATAACAAATAACTCGACGACAGCCCACAGCTTAGTTATTCTTATCATCCAAGATTAAGCTTATCCCGGTCAAGTTAACGATCCCCATATAAAAACAAAACGCCAACCCACGCGACTGGTCATTGAAAAGTCATTGAATAAAGATCAAGCCTAATAGCCGTGCGAGCCTCTGGCTCCCTCGATGGGGTGTTGGATAGAGGGGGGCTGTTCGTTCGCCCAGTGTCCGCGCGCTGCGGACTTTAGACTCGTAGTTCAACAGGGACTTCAAAGCCATAAACCCCGATTAGTTTGGTGAAGTGGTTTAGCGGGCCTTTGGGAATCGCCGTCATAAAACTGTCCCCGTCGTTTAGTTTGCACGCGAATCTCGAGGTTTTGCTTGAGCCACCGGCGATGAGAGAGACAGAGAAGGCTTTACGATACACTCTGAACTTTTGTCTCCATAGACCTGTTGAGCTGAGAGACCACTCGAAAGAGAGAAAGAGAGAGCGAGAGAGAGAGAGAGGCAAAAAGAGGAGGAAGAGATAGCGAGAGCGATACGCGCCGCGCGCGCGCGTCAACGCTCGACACGGCATTTGCATTTTTACCGTGGAGCTATCGTGTTTAGTATCCCTGAAGAATACACCTACCTATAGCAGCTCATATATGCATGCACGTGTATGCATAGGGTAGCTCGTACACGCGGAAAATAAAGCAGCTGAAGCATTGTTTTTGCACTTTCTTTTGTGTGCTGCATGCTTCCACCGCCTCGTTCAAAGCTTGTTGTACGAGCTGAACATTTTTCCGTGTTATTTGAAGCATTCGATGATCTGCATAAACGCGAGAAGTGATATGTTAATTTGAGTGATGCGAATATATTAATTTGGGAATCGGGTTTTGAGGTAATGCAGGTTAGTCCTTTTTGGAGCAGTATAATTTGTGCATTGTGAATAATGTTCCATAGAAGATGCATTATTATATATTATTTTTTACCATATTGTGTGTGATAAATGAGTGGAAGTTATAAAACTTTCAGAAAAAGTCAAATGAAAAATGTAATGTAATTGAACTATACAAATGTAGATTTTATGTTCTGCATATATATTCATTATAATTAAATAATATTCTAATTCGAGACTGGAATGCTTCTATAATTTTTGCTGTATGTTCCCTTGTATTTTCTATTCAATAATTTTTTGACGTGCCGGGGCAGAAAGTAGCGTCGTCGAACTTTACATAACCCAGGCGAATATTTTGATTACACACTTAGAGTACGATTATTTAAAAAGTATAAGGAAGGAATAAAAAACAATGCAAATTATTGAAAAAGTATTGTAAAA
This sequence comes from Gastracanthus pulcherrimus, assembly GCA_949152435.1. NCBI lineage: Eukaryota > Metazoa > Arthropoda > Insecta > Hymenoptera > Pteromalidae > Gastracanthus > Gastracanthus pulcherrimus. The sequence continues at coordinate 26,048,195 of OX424576.1, read as the reverse complement.
TAGAATGGATGACAACACCGATTCCAAGTACTAAGCAAAAACGTAAATAAACGCACTAGCTTGTTGGCTGCACGAGGAAGTGCGCGGTGCGGGGTACGCCTCTATTCTCGCCTCGCGCGAGAGATTTATCTGCCCTCCTTAAACATGCCCATTTTTCTTACGGGGATGTGTCGACCTACTTTACCCAGTGGATAAATATATTCGAAAATTTCGTTTTTCTTAAAAAATACGCATCAGAATCAAATTTCCTTTCAAGGATCGCTTCATTTACGAAAAATACATAGCGGAACACTCGAACTGTTATCAGAGTAAAAAATTAGCATAATTACGTAATTGGTAATTTTCGATTTCGATAATAATTCGAGTGTTCCATTGTGTATTTTACTTAAATAAAGCAACCTCGAAAAGGAAATTCTATTCTGATGCGTATTTATTGAGAAAAATGAAATTTCCAAATGTATTTTATCGGTAGGTAAAGTTGGTCTGACGCATCATCAAGCCTATACGATGACTTGTACGATGACTCTGTTAGGTGGCAAAATCCACTTGGCATAACGTATTATGTCTAATTTTCATCAAATTTACTTGAAATTTTACGTGTTTCTTGGTTTCTTATATACTTATACAGTTCCTAACGCAAGCAAAATTTTAAGGATATATAAAATGTATAGCATGAACAATAAAGTTAACATTGGTAAAATCAAGTTTTCAATGGTTACTAAAATCTTGCAGAATCTTACAGTTGATGGTGGGGGAGGGGATGGAACAAAAGAGTAAAAAATTGTTTTACTCAAGTAATGCACAGCCCCTCTAATAAAGTTCCTTATGTATATATTATTCAAGTACATTATTGAATACCCGTGTAAATACTATATTACTCAAGATTATAAGAGATCGTACTTTTAACTTCGAATATATATCCTCAACTAATAAGATACTAACTAATATTCATAAATGTTTCAGTTTCAAATTATCTAGTACTGTACCGTTTCATACCAGCGTATCTAATATTAAATAATTAATACAAGCTGCGGATGCTTCCGCCATAAATAGTGTATGATGCGATATACATAGACTGTTCAAATTTGCATATTAAGACACTGCATTTTCGTATCGGATTTGAATAGGACTTAATATAGGGGGGGGGGGGCTGGAGCAAAGCGAGTCTCGGGTAACGTGAGCTTTGTATATATTTCGGACATAAATAAAACATTTGTTCTAATTTCACTTAAGTAATAAAATTGTCTAATATAAGAATGATTTTATTATATAAGTGAAATAAGTACAGATATCTTATTTATGTAACAAATATATAGAAAATTCTCTTTATCCCGAGACTCGCTTTGCCCCGGGACTCGCTTTGCCCCGGTTTCCCCTAGTTAATAGAATAGATATATTTACAAATTATTTTATAATTAATTCTTTAGAGTAGCATTTTTTATAGTAAAAGGTAAAGTATAGTAAGTACAACATGTATCTAAATAATTCATCAGTTTTATCCATTCATTTAGAAAATATTTGCCTATAATTAGACGGTACGCAGTACTTAACTATTGCAGTTTTGAATAATTCTCAACAAGGGATGGTATTCTTCTTGTATGTAGTTAAGTAATGTTCGTTGTCAGAGACACTTAAAAGCATGGTTTTATAGAGGGTGATTCATATCGTAAAGAATTATACTAGATTCTGTATTTTTATATTGTGTCATTTGAGAAAATTTAAATCGTGGAAACTACTGCAACAATTCAATCAAACTGAGAAGGAGAGTACACGGAGCCCGAGCACGTCTGGGCTTTTTATGAATCTTTGAGGATCGTTCTCTGGGACCTGAAAATGATGCCCAATGCCCGTAGTGTTATCAAATGGGCCTTTGTGCATAAGATACAGCGTATTTTACTAACGTTGATACTATGTCTACATAATACATATCTTATTTTTTGCATTGCGTGTACATGAGTATTGTTTTTAGCTCTTTCTTAGATTCTAGACCCCATTCAATAAAACCTAAAACCTAACTGCCTTAGCAGAATACTTTCTCAAAGAGAGGACCTACTTAATCGATTTATAGAATCTTATAATGGAAATTCGCATTAAACAAATTAATGCTAAAATTAATTTATGATTTCAGGCTTCAGAATAGCTTAAAAGATATGGTTTGCGATCTATTATAAATCATTGACAATTTGAGCTTATTTTCGAAAAATCTAAGGTACCTGATACTTATCGCATATTCCCTACTCATATTATAGTATTATATGAATTTCAGTTCAAAGAATATGCAGATAAAGAAAATAAAAACAATCTTTTATACGCTAAATATATAATAAATATTAATGAATCCGTTCTTGTATTTATCGAAACATTTTCAGTTGAACAGAAAAAGTGAATTCCCAAATTCTCTGAAAACGCAGTCGAACTCTCCGCAGCGCACACTGATTAATCCAATGAACAAAAATGCGAAAGAAAGCAAAACAAACACAAGCGAGCGAGCGAGCGAAAAAGAAGTTAACGCGTTCAAACGCTCGAATAAAAGCCGAAGAAAAAAAAGGAGCCAAAAAGGGGAGTTTAACTCGGTGCGGAATGTCGGCACAGTTCCAGTGCGAAAGTGGGAAAGAGCTCGCTCGGATATTATTCGAGACAATCGTAGGCTAGGTGAGACAGAGACAGAAAAAGAAAGAGAGTGCAGTGCAGTGGGCCAAAATGAACACGACAATGCAGCAGCAGCACTAGTGCGGCCTCAAAGATACGCGGCGTCGTTTGATCGTAAACTTCGGATTTCCAAATCGATGGCACCAGCGGCGGGGTCGATACGAGACTAAAGGGGTTGACGCTCTTGCTCGCTCTCTCTCTCTCTCTCTCTTCCATTCCTCCCCCTCCCCCCTCTTAAAACGCAAATCCCGCACTGCTGTTCCATCGTCTTCGTTCCTTTTCGTGAGCCTCCCCGGCCCACCCCCAAGTAACTCGTCCTCTCTCTCTCTCTTTCACTCCCACGGCGGTCATCACCGGACTCCTTTCTTCTCTCTCTCTCTCTCTCTCTTTGTTTCTCTCACTCTCTCTCCATCTCTCTCCCTTTAATTCTCTGCTCTTGTTGGTCTTGCAGAAGCTTCTTCTATCCAAGAGAGAGAGAAAGAGGAGCTCGCGGATGTGGCAGTGACTAATTATTTAGGGTGCGCTCGCAATCTTTCCTCTCTTTTGGCTTCTTCTTCCTCCGCGGCTCTCTCTCTCTCCCTGCAGGTTCTCCTTGCTACTGAGCCCGGCCGTGCGCTGACGTTTTTTATTCATTTATTTTTCTCCACGACTGCATTTCTGCGGAGAGAGAGCCAAACGAAACACTTATATGGACTTCGTCACCGCTTCGTTTCGTTCGCCGGGTTATACCGCTACGCAGCCATTGTTTTGCCACCGGTGTAGAAGAGAGAGAGAGAGAAAGAAAAAGAGAAAGAGAGAGAGAGAGAGAGAAGCAGCTCGGGAGCGCGCGCTCGCTGGCCGGCGCGCGCGGGGCCTATTAGCAATTCAAATTGGCGGCAATTTTTTGAGCGCATTTTTGACCTCCTGTATCGGCCTCCTCTTTGTGTCCTCGGACTCTCCGGCCGTCGCCGCCACCGCCGCCGCCGAAACCTCCATCCTTATTAAGCCCGCCCTCGCCATGTATATACGAGGGACTCCGTCCTTCTCTCATTTTCTCTCTTACTCCTTTGGCTCGGTCTTTCGCTCTCCCTCTCTCGCAGGCCCCCGCGATAATAATTGGTCGGCTACTGCCTTTTACTAGAGTTATTATAGCGTGTATACGCTCGCTTATATATATGCTATATATATGTATACACACACACACACACATATATATATACGCGGACGTACGCGGGGCGAAGGAATTTTCTTCCAGGATGAAAAACCCGGCGTATCTCTCGTTCTTGTACTTGGTAGCGGCCGCGTGCTCTCTATGGGAGGCGAGCGCCTTCAAACGAGCGAACGTGCGCACGCGTGTGTGTAAGGAGTGCAGCGCGAGCCGCTGCTGATACTGCTTTCTTGCGACGATCGTATAAGAGTAGAGGGAGAGAGAGAGGAGGCTATACAAGCATTGAAATTCTGTTAATGCGTGCGAGATGAAAATTCCTAGCTGTCGAATGTTTGGAATTTCGCAAATTTCTGCTGCGCACTGTTTTTTGGTTTGAAATTATTTTCTTTTCTGAGTTGTATTGTTTGAACTGAATGATTTTTGTTTTTGAGAATAGTTTTGAGAATACTACAAGTATAAATAACATTTATTGCTGATTCAGGTATTAATTTTGTTATGTATTCTATACATTTTTTAGCGATCAAAACAGTTCCAGTGCTTTGTACAATAATTGATAGTCATCTTTTGAGTTATTGAAATTTTAATCAATTCTAATTAACAACTCGTCAATCATACAAGATTTAAACTAATATTTAATGATCTGCTGCATCAAATTCTATGAAGTGATATTCGATAAATGGTGCAATTAATTAAATACTCTTCTACTTGTAGCTATTATTTTAAATAAAATAGTTGAGGGATAAATAAGAAAAATTGTTTATCGAATGAGTATTGTGTACATTTAATATCAATTACATAAGACATGGTTAAGTTGTCAATTATTCGACTTAATGTAATACGCTTCTGTGTAACCGTGCACAATAATAGCACGCAGTTGAGCGAACGTTTCTAATATTAATTATATAAATTAATAGACAGGTCAGTCAATCCGCTTATAGCTAAGCGTTGACCCTCCATTTACCTACATCGCAATATGATACAGACCGTCCTATTGCTCTCTCAAATTCTCCCTTGATGCAATATGATCCATACACCATCTTGTCCGTAATTTATTGTTCACTTTTATTGTATAATTGTGAATAAATCGCTCTAATTATAAAACAAAATGAAATTAATTTATTTTGAAATTAAATTATATGAATTAATATTTATATAACCATATAAAAAAATGTATAAGAATTATCTGATAATTTATTAAATATGTTTAATCCATTATACCGTGCTCACTCCACAAATCATAAGTAAATTAAGGGGGCAAAAGGTTGTCTAAATATAAAAAGGAGGATGCCCGCAGATTTGTAATATATGAACCGTTGAAGGAGAACGTATACAATTAATACCATTGTTTAGAGCTTGTCAAAACATGAATTTTAGAAAAAGAATTGATCCCCTTAAGTGGTGGGAAACTAGAGGTAATACGGTAAACGCGGTGAAAATTGGTAAAACTAAGTAGAAATCCCCGAGTATGGTTAGACTTTTTACATTGCTTTAAATGGGATAAGTATAAAATTAATTTCTATAAACGAGCTTCAAACGATGGTGTTGGTATCAAACGTTCCCTCGAGGGGGCCGCTATGGGCATCCTTCTTTTACAAAATATTAACGAATGTATATTTTTTTACTTATGCATATAATTATCTTTATAATTCCTAATTAACAAATAAATGCTTAATTATATTGTCTACATAACAATGAAATTGAAAAATTATCAAAAGAAAAAAATCATCCAATTTAACCCATAGTTACCCACTGTCTTCATTGATGACTCCCAAAATTGACACTTTCCCAGTTACCGTATAATATTGTTTAAATTTTCTATCTTTTGATCTAAAAAAGAATTTCACATTCTTCGTATATGTATTTATTTCTGTGACCTAGAAACCTAATTTTTTTAGCTTAATCTAAGAAGAAAATTATTATTAAATTCTTTTTGTAAGAAAATTAATAAAAATAATATTTTTCTTAGATCAAACTAAAAACCCGCTGCCAATTCGTTGGCACTTAGCTTCCTCAAACTAAATGAATTGTTCCAATATGAAATTATTTGTTCTAATTAATTAATTTTAAATTGCTATATTTCTTTCTAAATAATAGCTCAAAAAGGATGTGCTTTTTTATCATTGATGGTTTGACAAAAGATAATTTTTTACTTAAATTATTTACGTATTTAAATTAAATGTAATCAGATGTTAGTACGTAGATATACTGAATTCCTAATCAGCTAAAATTTTGTGAACGATTTGCCATCATAGATTTCCGAGATATAACCGTTTAAACTAAATATGACTTTTTTCGTGCATAACAAAAGAAATGAAAGAGCCTATCCAAAATTTGTAATTGTTAAAGATATGTAATTTTATGCTCTTTTTAATGAATTTACACTAAATTGATCATAATATTTCTAGCATCCCAACAAACTCGAAAAACCAAAACTCAAAAATCGAAAAATCGAAATATTGTTATTAAATTAAACGAGTCGATGAATCTTTAAATTTCTTTTTAATTTCGAATCTGCATTAAAAAACGAAAAAATGAACTCTGTTAGTAAAAAATGACCGTGCCATTCTCGAAATATACGCGATCAGAATTTTTTTTTTAAATACATAACCTCAAATATATCGAAATAAAAAATCTCGGATCGTCGTTGTAATCTGAGCAAAGAACTCGTTCAAGAGTTAATAGAGAGCTACCGGTTTGGAAAGATTTAGATCAAATGATACCCATTTACTCCAGTATTCGCAGCTGAATAAAAATCGATAGTTTTTACAAAATTATTTTTTTCCCTTCAAAAGAAACAAGTAAAGCCTCAACAATTTTACAGAATATTCTTATATATATATATATATATATATATATATATATATATATATATATATATATCTATCTATATATATATATATATATATATATATATATATATATATTTATATATATATATATATTCTTAATCATCTGAATCTTTTTAAAAAAATATTCTTATATTTCACAGAGATAACCGTTCCAAAAAAATTTCGATTTCATGAAAAAAAAGTAAGCTTATTTAAAATTTCGTGTGAGTAAAGATAGGTAATTGTATGATCTTTCAAATGCATTAAGCTCAATCGATGATATTATTTCTGTAGTATCAGAAGACTCAAAAAATAAGTCACGAAATTCGAATAACCGTTAAGAAAACAAAAACGCATCAAAAACAATAAAATAAAATTTTGAGTTTCTTTCCTTAACCCTTTCAGTCACGCAATTCAATTCATTTGGTTATGGAAGTGCAAATATATGTTTCCAATGTATTTTTGAACGAAGAATCCAAATCAAGTGTCAAAAAAATTATAAAAAAAAAAAGAAAAAAAAACGAAAAAAAAAATAAAAAAGAAAAAAAGAAAAAAAGAGAAAAAGAAAAAAAAAAGAAAAAAGAAAAAAAGAAAAACAAAAAAAAAAAGAAAAAAACGTAACTCTGCCACAGACGGTCCCAAGCCCGTGTTCTAATGAGGAGGGGGTTTTTTTACTTTCATAACCAAACGAATTCAATTTCATGACTAAAAGGGTGGTTTTCACCCCATTTGAAGGGTTGTTTTTATATTTATAAAATTATTGATATCAGATTCGTATTCTACGATCAAAAATACATAGAAAACGTATATTTGTACTGCGATAACAATAGAAATCAAATTTTGTGACTAAAAACAATAGGGAGCCGATATATCGGCTTCTGTGACTGAAAGGGTTAATAGAAATCAAAAATAATGAGCCTCGAAACATTAATTTTCACCGCGTGTATTCAGAGTAAAGTTGACCCACATCCATACATACACACACACCCTCACACATACAGATACACATACACGCACACATACACACACACACATCCTCACACACATACACATACACATACACTCACACATACACACACACGCACACACTCATAAAGACATTTTCTAAAAATAGTGTATTTTGATTCCCAATATCTCAAAACATGTTTTTAACATTCTATTAGTAAAACATATTTTTTTAACTATAACAGAGATTCCTCTAGAAGGAAGCATTATTGCTATTTACATTTACATTTTGATTTACATGTTGATGGTTCCAGTGAAACCAGAAGATAGCGAACTTCGCGGGAACAATTAGTTTTGTTCTTGCTTCGCCGAAATCTGGAAGGAATAAAGTGAGAGAAGGCGCGCATGTATGTCCTTTTTCGCTACAGATCATGCGAGCGAGTACTTCAGATCTTGCGAGAGAGGGAGAAACACAGTTCACGCAAAATATGAATTATAAGGGCCGCTGTAAGTTCAAAAGGCTCGAACATGCATAAGTATATTGAACTTTTTAACAACTTTTTTAAAAAAAGCAAGGAATATGAGGTAGTGCTAGAAAAATACTTTGTTTTTAATATATCACTTTTTTAAATTTAGACGGCATGACGAGCGACTGACTAAAAGTCGTCCGAATGAAAAGATAGACAATACAATGTATTGTAGGCAATAAGGTAGCTAGAGCGAGATATATGTAAAAATTATAGAATTAATATAATAGAATGTTCTTACTTATAAAATAATTATGTTCAAAAATATTAGACATAGAAAGGGTGGCTAAATAGCCACCGAAATCATGCACAAGCATCAACAAATAAACATTATCTGGTTCGATTTTCAAAAGATTCTATTATTTGGATTTAGAAAATGTGTTTGAAAAGTACCCTTTTACTATACAAGCCTCCAGGACGGGTAGGTGTGATCAAATAGCAAAACAAAAAATTTAAGTATGCGAATCTATTTTATGGTGCAACAATGTGAAAACAGTAATTTTATTAACGTTTATTACCTTATGAAAATATACGAAGAATCTAACCTCTTTCTGGGCTTCTCCCATTTCAATACACCCTGATCACACAAACCCCATTTCGACATACCATTTCAAAAAATTTTATAAAAAGAACTTTTATGAAGTAAGGGTTGCACTTTACATTCGTGACAAATACAGTCAATGTGATAATTGCATCGAAAATCGGCGGACCTGACAAGTTTAAGAAGCTCGAGTGCATCATAGTTTGGGATAAGATGAGTGATAGGGGTGTATTCCATTATTCTGGCGCCAGAGTCCGCGCCGTTCCGAAATGTCGCAAGCCAACTTGCGCTACTTGTAGCGTATGTAAACGTTCCGAAATGTTTATAAAAACGAATCAAATGTTATTATAAAGGTACTTTTAAAATCCCCGATCACATATAAATGATATAGCAGTTGAGCTCCAACGTTTTATGTGAGCAGCGTTCGGCAAACCACTATACCAGAAGGTCAGTCGCAACTCGGTACCGTGAATGCATGCTCTAACATCTGATTAAAAAGATGGATTACACTGAATACACAACTTGCCGAATGACTACAATGAACGCTAACAATCCAAAAATACTTTTTCTAGCATTGCGATGACATTTTTTCCGCAAACTAGTAGTTAAGTTTCGGGACGGGTACAGGCGCGTACTGTTTTCCTGTAGTTGGTACCAGGATCTTAGATACCGTAAAGAAAACAGCAGCCTGTCCTTATCTACCGTATCCCTTGGATACCGTAAAGAAAACATCAGCCTGTCCTTATCGCTGTTGCTTGAGAGTATCACTTATTCTTCAGACCGGGCAAGCAACCTTGAATAAATTGGAATTTAACGATCACTACGTGGAAGTGTCAAATTAGTAGTATTGATATATCAAATGATGAACATCCTGTCGAGATTAAAAATTTAATTACATGTGCCGTGCTCATAAAGTTAAAAATATTTCTATCGTTAATTAACATCATATATCAATATTCTATTTTAACTTTTACTTAAACTTTTTACAATTCAAGATAAATTACAGGCATAATTATAAAACCTAGTATTTGAGTTGATTATTCTTTTAGTTATATTTTATATTTATCTTATACTTTTCTCATTGTTCTTTAATACTTTTTGAATCGTTTTTATTATTATTAATACATTATCTATCGGTTTAAAAACAACTGTCTTCTTTACTTTGAGGCCTTCTTTCGCAGTCTTTTTATTTTATCTTTCTTTGGTTTTTTAATTAACCGATTTATTTTTAGATGCTTAAAGTGACTTCTTATGGTGCACCTTAGTATTTTGGATGGGGTATAAATTAATGAGAAGCGTCACGTTCGAATCGTTAGGTAACGACAAATTGCACAATTAGGCGAACGGCTAGCATGGTAACGATTAATCAACAACTTATATCAACGGTTTATCGCGCTCGGCGAATCTCACGTATAATCATAGATATAGTAAGAATAGACAGAGCATCGAGTATGACAATCTGTCTCCCTCTTTTTTGGATTGATGGGGGGAACGGAGGGGAATCACCGTGACCTTAGAATTGTTATATGTTATAATGTCACAAAAAACTAAATTCAAGATTACCATCACACATAGAACTTTTGTAACCATCTCTCCCTTCTACCCACTTCTTCAGTGTATGAGAAAGACAGACTCTCATACTCGAATTCCTATCTCTTTCTACCCTAGCTTCACTCGCAAATCTTGCCACGCAGTCTATACTTACTATGTCTATACGTATAATCTCCTCCTATAACCCCCGGAGTGTTATGAGTTGCGTTGCAAAAATTAATAATCGTTATTAAAATGAGGTTATTAATAAAATTAAAATGAACATCCAAGCTTACACAGTCTCGAATTGAATTGTGTCCCGAGATCAAGCTCGAGCGCCTCGTTTTCAAAGCTTGCGCGTCATTGCGTCATACCACCGGGCAAACTTCCTCCGTCTTACGGTGTAAACTCGCTGTACACCGACCGGCGCTCCTTATTATGCCGACTTGGCACTTAACAAAGACGGACCGCGTCGAACTCGATTCTATCGGCAGTCACTGTTATCGGCAGTCGTCGAACGATCCTTAATTAAGTTAAGACCCGCAGCAACCCTCCTTTGCCTGCGCTTGCCTGCATCTACCCGCTACACCCTCGGCGCCCCTCCCAGGCCACAATGCTGGGGCAGAGAAACTATCCTTGATTGCCTTGTTAAGCCAACAGGTTACCTAACCAGCCGCTGCCGACGCTGCTGCTGCTGCTGCTGCTGCTGCTACTAGCCGTGCATCGATCTACGCACTAGGTCGACTTGATAAGGGTTGCGCCTCCCTGCCACTGACAGATTTATCGCAGTCCGATGTTGGACGTCCGAAGGAATTGAGCAGGTGTACGGCGAGGTTACCCGCTACCGCTACTGCGGGTATACAGCCCCTCCCCTCCCCTGCAAACAAGTAGACTTTTTTTCCAGGTTCTTCTGCGAGCTATATAACCACGTTTCCCATTTCGAAAGTGTCAATAAAATAAACGCTCAGTCGTTTTGTGTGTACTAGAAACTAATAGAGGGGGTGACGCTGCGAAAAGAATTCAGAGTTTATAGGGGTCGATGTGATAGATGAAATAGTGGAGCGCTTGCGAAAAAAGTGAAAACCAATTTATCGTTTTATTTTAATTAAAAATTAACTGATGCTGATCTTTTGCATCAGATAACAATGAAATAAGTTGCGTTACAAATGACAGAAGAAATAGATATATAATGCACTGACAATGGTAGTATACAGAGTCCGGGTCACGAATTTTGATGAAACTTTCGGGATCGCTTTCACTGGACTTTAATTGAATGGGCTCTCGAACATCAAATAGAGCTAAAGCCCTTATAGTCTGGGAGCCAGCGACATAAACATTTATCTCATCGAGAGCAAGCACATAACATGTTTTAAATAAAAGTTTGGTCATAGACCAACACGACGCATCATGAGTGCCTATTCGTGTCTTGCCTACACGGAAATAACCAGGTTACTTCCGGTTGTGTTTAGACGCTGTTTACTTATCTCATCTTGTAAATAAATGTCAATGGTGCTATAATATAAGGGAGGTAAATGAAACCAAAAAAGCTTAGGTTGCCACTCCCGCGCCTGCCGCTCAACATAGCAGCCTCATAAAAGCGTAACTAAATAAAGTTGTTTAATTATCTCATCGAGCGCAGGGTTGAATCAATGTTTAACTGAAAGATCTCAACTCCCTCTATATACCCAATAAAATAGGATTGCCTGGTTCTAGCTTGCCGAGAGCCCACGCAGCCTCTATTTTATCAAACGGATTAAAATATATCGTTATCGGCAAGACTCTAATTACAAAAACGCCATGCATGCTCTGTGAAAAACAGTTAACGATACCGCAAAATCGATGCAAGGCATCAACTTTTCGCCGAGGCGCTGCCCACTCTTTCTCAGTTGGTCAGTTTCTCCGTGTTGTAGGAATATCGAAACTTCCACATTTCCAATTACACAATTACATGTATCAGTTGTATCATACTTTGTTTATATATTCAGAACCATTTGTTACAATTTTAAAGCCCTAGATTATGCAACTACTGTTATTTACAATATTATTATTGCAGTTATATTTTATATTATAATTTATAAAATCTCAAATGTTAAAAGTTGTGCCTATCGATTTAATATTTTGCTATGAATTAAGGTGCACTATTTTTTTTTTTTTATTAACGTCGCCATGTTTGTGCTCCCATGTGGTGCTAATCGACGACGGGGGTCTGCGGTGTGTTTGTAAACAAAGCACATGTAATTTTTACAGTGGTGCTTGTATCAATCGGCAGAGACTAGGATTCGAATCCGGGTCACCGGCGTGGGAATCCGACACTCTACCGACTGAGCCGCCGCAGGCCCTTAAGGTGCACTACAATTAATTTTTATATTTTATATTTAATAATATAGTCTACCGGAGATTCGTGAAAATCGGTTATAGTATAAAGATCGTTTGATTAACAATTTTCTGCGTTGTATGTATACGCGACGGAACAAACATCTGATAGAATTTATTTGATTCTTTAATATTGCAGTTTCATTGGATTGGATGCACATTTTCGCTAATATTATTGGACGATTTAAAAAAATCAAACAAATTCGATTAGACGTTCGTTATGTCGCGTGAACCCAATTAAAACTAAAAAAAAGATTGTGATATCTTTGACAGTATCTTTTTAAAATAATAATGCATCAGTCAAATTCTATATTTCATCTAATTTTTTATATGATATTATATTTAACTTTACTATCTTTTATTGTTTATACATTCCAAAGTGTATATTTCGATGAATATTACAATATATTCACACGAAACTTTTTTGCTCATTGTTATATACATATATAATAAATTTGTTATACAGTTTTTATTAATAATTAATTTAAGTAACTAATTTTTTACTTGGAAATAAACAGTTAAAAACATAAAATTATCAACTTCATTTTTTAATTTGTTTAAAAATTTGTTATATATAAACTACTTCAGGTTTCCGACAACATTATATTCTCTAACTAATGCAGCAACATACAAAATTACTAATTTCGAACAAATAAAATAATTTTTTAACATATAATAAAGTTTACACATTGTGGTCTTTCATAGTACTACTAAGAATTCTGAACTATTCATAACTGATATTATCTTTCAGAGTTCAGATCTTTCATTGAAGCTTTCATTTATTCCTGCACGCCATAAGGTAAGAAACAGCTTTATTAAATTACGTTTTTATAAGGATGTCATATTAAGCGGGAGTAGAGGGGTGATAACCCAAGTTTTTTGGTTTAATTTATCGCCCCTTACATCATAGTACCATTAAAATGTATGTACAGGGTAATGAAAATAAACAGGCTTATCGATAAATAGAAATATTTGTTTCTGTCCGCTAAAAAGGAGGCTGCGTGGGCTCTTGGCTAACTAGAGCCAGACAACCCTTTTGTCTCGAATAGAAGGAGTTCGGATCTTACGTTCAAACTTTAGTTTAATCCTGCGCTTCATCAGCTAAGTAAATAGCTTTATTTAGTTACGTTTCTTTGAGGCTGCCATGTTGAGCGGCAGGGGCGGGGGTGGCAATCCCAGCTTTTTTGGATTCATTTACCCCCCTCCCCTTACGTCATAGTATCATTAAAATTTATGTACATGGTTATTTGAGTAAATAGTATTGTTGATAACGAAATAATGGTTTTCGACCATTAAAATGAACGCTGCGCGTGCTCTCGGCAAGCTATGACCAAGCAACCCTATTTTTTGGTGGAGGAAGTTGAGATCTTTCATTTAAACATTGATTTAACCCTGAACGTGATGAGATAAGTCAACAACTTTATTTAGTTACGTTTTTATGAGGCTGCCATGTTGAGCGGCAGGCACGGGGGTGATATCCCAAGCTTTTTTGGTTTCGTTTATCCCCCCTTACATCATAGTACCGTTGAAATTTATTTGCAAGATGAGATAAGTAAATAAATTCTAAACACAACCGGAAGTAACCCGTTATTTTCGTGTCGGCGAGACATGGGTAGGCACCCACGGTGCATCGTGTTGAACTATGACTAAATTTTTATTTGAAAGATGTTTTGTGCTTGCACTCGATGAAATAAGTGTTTATGTCGCCGACTACCGAACTATTAGTATTGTTCATATACGCAATACTAAAATTAAGATATATATATATATATATTATAAAACTCATTTTATCAAACTATAGGCATTGCGCTTCACTTTTAGGTACCAGGAACCAACCCCCAAAGTTTCATCAAAATCCGTGACCCGGACTCCGCGCACTCCCCTTGTGAGAGAAAAGATTCGTAAGGTAGTTTTTAGACGCTAAAAATAAGCCTTATAGAAAAGAATTTGTACTATAGTATAAAAGAGTTTGGTATAACCAGTGAAAGCACACGGTAATAAAACACAATATTATATGCTTAAATAAAAATGTTTCATATTAATTTATGTTTTTTAAACCAAGATATTGTTAATACAAAAAAAGGTACTTAATGTTTCAAGAATTTTACATTTCTCATTAGTCTTTAATGTTTCAGGGCTAATTTTTTTCGTTGAACATATATCTTTAAATTGATCACAAAAAAATTGTCTTTCTTAATATTATAGTTCTGCAAAATATGTTTCAATAATAAACGAAAAATATTTATTTTTAAACAATTAGCTTTTATTCTCTATGTATAAATTATTTTATAATTTCAACCTAGTGGATTTGAAGATATTTGCTCGAAGAAAAAAGTAAGCCCTGAATAATTCAAAACAAATTACAAATGAAAAATTCTTGAAATGTTAAGTAACTTTTGTTTTTATTAACAATATCTTTGTTTAACAAACATTAATTTATATGAAACATTTCTTTCTAAAAAACAATACCGTGTTTTATTGCCGTGTAATTTCATCGATTATTCAAAGCTCTTTCATACTATGTACAATTTTTTTCTATAAGGTCTATTTAGTGGCTAAGAACTACATTAACAATAAAGATGAATTCTGAACTATAAGAAAATACGATTTTAAATATGACAGAAGTAGCAGTTCTTATTTTTAAATTATTACAGTTCTTATTGCTTAAACATTTATTAATTTTTCATAATCTAGTGACTTAACAGTTAAGAAATGAATACTATACAATTAAACTTTCTTAGTATAAATAAGTCAACTGTAAGTAAGTAATCCTTTTTCTCAGTGCATAAATTTACAAAATTACGTCGAGATTATTTTTAATGTTTAATAAGGGTATCTAATTTATTTGTTATTAAAGTGCACACTTCTTATACATAGTACATATTAATACTGAATTATGTTGAAGGATTGATTAATTTTCTGCAGATTGATTCCTATGTCTATAGGATATACGCCTATATACTCTACGTGCCGGATTATATTGCACGTTGCATAGATCGTGTACAGCATAATTTCAGTCAAACGCCCAAACTTAGACCTAACTTGACACCCTAAACACATAGTAATGAGCTAAATTAGACGACTCTCTATGTGACGATAAATATGACCTGTATTAGATAGTTCGTTAACAATAACAATAAAACATTTAGAAGAGGAGAGTGAAAACATTTTGTGTTAACATTTTAAAAGAATTTTTAATAACGGAATGTATCTAGTCCTTAAAATTTGCTATGTAACATGATAGTAACATCTCTCACTTTTTAAATCTTTGATTATTAGAAATCCTTATCGTATATGTAAACTACTTACTAAGGTTCAAGAGTCTTATGCAATAACACGTTTATCTAATGCTCCAGAAAATATTGAAAATACATTCAAGCAATATCTCAGTTTTAAGGGGATATGATCCCTCTAATTATAAAAAAGTCAATTTTCTTATACTGTATTCTTGATTTATATGGTATTTAGTACTCAAAAGTGAAATTTTAGGTATTAACAAGGTAAAATAAAAAAGTTATAGACCTTAAATTATCATTTTATTACCACTACGATATAAAAATTTGCGCGAGTTTAATACCAAATTTTACATTATAGAATATAGTTTATCAAATAGAACATTATTTGTTTTACCGACGCAGGCAATTCCAAGCTTCAGCTATTAAATGGTTTGTTTTGACAGTATAAACTGTTGATGGAAAACAGTGTATTATTATAACAAATTCATTAAATGAGATAAGAATAAAAGTGTAATTAGTAATCTGAGTGTTAAAAATAATTGATTTCTTTGTCTACTTTTATTTTGAGCAGAATCAACATAAATAAGGGAAATACTAAAAGTAAACAAGATCTTTTTCGTAGAGAAATTTTACATAGAAAGACATGTTTACAAGGAAATTACACAGCTCTGAAAGGTTAGTCTTAAATTGCTGTATATGTGAATTATTAACACTTTGTTTGTATGGCAATGTATTTTTTTACATTATACATATATGATATTAATTTTTTCAGTTTATGTAAGTGTAGAATGACATATTATGTGTCAAAATAGTTATTATACTAAACAAAATAGTTATGGATATGAATGAGGTATGCTATTTAGATGTATTAGTATAATAATACACTGTAAGTTTAATCCGGTCTTACTCAACTGTGTCTTTTCAGCTCATGCGCCCAGTCTCCTCATCAGTCAAGAGCATGGAACAAGATCTATCATGGCTCAAATTATCGTAATTCATGCCTCTATAGGATGATACTATTTAGAATACCCTGAAACATGATTAAAATGTAAGTATTATAAAATTTATGGAAGAATATGTGAATTTTCGTATTCTTTTTCGTTTTTAGAAATGGTAAGTAGATTTAGATAATGGTGCAAGTGAAAAATAAAAAGTCTGTATAATATCATCCTATACAGATCCTATAAAGAGGCTGCGCACATGATAATAAACGTACTGGTCAATTATCTAGAAGATATCATAGCAAAGAGAACTTTCGTAAGGTGAAATGTGTTGAAGTAGTATATATACCTGTGAGAAATGTTATTTACAAAATTATTAGCCGTGTATTTTTTTTCAGCTAAAAATCCTATTTAAAGCTCTATAGGGATCATACCACTTTTGTGTTAAAATTGATATATATTTTTTCAAATATATAGAGCATAACATATAAATGTACAATAATTATATTTTTAAACGGACCACGTAATTGTATTTTGAAGGTTTAAGAAAGGATAAAAAGAGAAGAAATATTTTGTACTAAAAGTAAGAAAAGTCTGAAATTCTCGACATGTCTTTCATGCCAGCGATAAAATGTTTATTAAAAGCTATCTTAGTATAAACCATTTCCTTTATTGCTGAAAGAAAAAAAAACTGGAGGACCTTCCTCGGGCTTAAACAAAAGTCATGCGCACAAGGGGCGCTAAAAAAGTAAAAACTACCGCGGGTCTACAACGAGAGAGGGTCTACAGGCAGAAGAAAAGCGTGGTAGAGGGTTACAAGAAGAACTGCGAAGCAAGAGTAGGGGCATGCCGGAGACGACCGAGGAGGAATAAAAAGGAAACGTGCAGCATTCTGGAGGGTAAACGTAGGAATAAGAGAGCTGTCGATGTAAATCTGTCCGGTGCGCTTGGCAGTTAAGCGTTTGGCGAGTTCGGAACGTTTTCCTTTTCCTCTTTCTCTCCCTCCTCCTCCGTCCAAATAATGTCTCGTGCTCTCTCTCTCTCTCTCGGTACGGCCGCGGCAGGAGGAGGCGAAAGAGGCCGGCGAGGATGCGCCGCGCGACAGACAACGACAGCCGGACTCGCGCGCGAGAGTCGGACGGAGAAAGGAGCGTATAGTAAAAAAGCGAGACGGCAAGAGGAAGAGAGATAAAACGAGAGCTGAACTGCTTCGCTCTCGCCTCTTCCTGTGCGGGGAGTGCGGAACGAGCGGGCGAGCAAGCGAGAGAGAAGCTCTCCGCGCCCGGAAGCTACACCTGCATAATGCAGCCAGCGTAGCTACTTTCCGAAATGAAAAATGGAGTAGCACCCGCGCACTGTAAGTTTCGACGTTATGTTGGCAGCCGGCGTTACTTATTTAACTTTAGTTGCCGGCGCCCCCTCCGCGCTTTCCTCCTCGCTCTCTTACTTTGAGACGACGGCATACCGACTTACTTCTCCTCTCTCTCTCGCGCTCTTTGGGCTCAAGAAGAGTCTGAGGAATGAAACGAAGACGGACAGCGTGGTGTGTACTGCTGCTGCTGCTGGGCCAACGCGAAATGCGAGAAGATGGAGAAAGGACGATGTAAATAGAATTACCCCTTCGCTTACCAGTTTCGCGAGCTGAGCGGCGAGCTTTTCTTCGACGCCGTGCTCGCCGACGACGATCTCCGGACGTTTGAAAGCTCTTGGATGGCTTAGGCTTGGACTTGCTTACTGCTTGCGTTTCCTTGCGAGACGGCCGGCTTGTTGTTTTGGGCCGCCTCAATCTTGGATGATTTTTATTATTTAATGAGGCTCTCTGCACGACAACGAATGAGTAAGTGAACAGAGCGCTACGGGTTGTTTTTTCGTTTGAGGAGAGTTCTCAAATAATTACACTTGTGCTTTTTATTCTTTAAAATGTTTCTGATACATAAAAAGCGAATCAAACCTGTAATATTAACGTTAGTTTTAAAATGTTCTTCCATTTTTATATTTTTAATTCATTTCATACTGTCCATTTACAATTATTACACAACAAATTTGGAATTACTTGGTGTTTTAGTATCCATATAAACAAATTTATTGGCAATTTTTTGTTAAATCTCGATTAAAGTTCAAAAGTCCATAAATATAGACACTTGTTATACATGCTATGGATGTACTGTTTGTTTTAAATACGAAGTTAATAAAGAAGTTAAGGAGACCTAACCACCTTAAAATTACAAATAAATAGGTTATCCATTTTTAGGTGGGAATGAATTATTCATCATATATTATCTATTTATAACGGTAAATTTAAACATTTTATCAAAATATAATGGAAAATTGTTTTTTACTTTTTGGATGGCTGTTTCAAAGTGATCGGATTGGAGTTTTTGCAGTTTAATAGTATTCAAAATACACAGAATTAAGATATGAGTGTGGGAATTTAAAAAACAAAATTATTGGCCAAAGTTATAGCCTATTTAAGCCCGAATTATTTTGTTTCTTAATTTTCCACACTCGTATCCTAATAATATGCATTTTGAACACTATAAAACCTCGAAAACTCCAATCCGATCAGTTTGACTTTCAAGAACTTACGGCAGAGTGAGAAATACACAGGGTTGTATTATAGGCAAACAAAGAGACCTAACGACCATAAAATAAATTCCATTATATTTTGATAAAATGTTCAAATTTACCGTAAAAAAGTAGTTAATACATGATGAATAATTTATTCTCACCTAAAAATATATACCAATTTATTTGTAATTTTAAGGTGGTTATGACCCATTAAGGAGAAACACCAACTTGAACAAACCAAAATGATAGGTATATTCTGCAATGTTTTACTCTAAATTGATTAACTTAATATAAAATCTGCGTATAGGACTTTATTGTCTAAATATTCGAGAGTGAAAAACAATTTTTTACTTACGTTATTTTAATAAAATGGCGGCGCTACAGCTATAAAACTATCAGTCTTTTGCTTCCTTATAGAGGAAGCTTTGTGATGGTAAAAAAAATGTTTTGCTACAAACATGTTAGAAACATGTTTTGAGACATTAAGAGTCAAAATACATTATTTTTAGAAAAAGTCTGTATGAATGTGTGTGTGTGTGTGTATGTGCGCGTGCGTGCGTGCGTACGTGCGTGTGTGCATGCGTGCGTGTGTGCGTGCGTGCGTGCGTGCGTGCGTGTGTGTGTGTGTGCGTGCGTGCGCGCGTGCGTACATGCGTGCGAGTGTGTGTAGGTCGGGGTGGGGATGTGGATGTGGACGGATGTGGATGAAGATTACTCCGACACTCTCGGTCAAAATTAATGTTTCAGTGCTCAATGATTTGATTTTATTAAAGCAAAGAGGCCGTGACAAAACATTTGTTGTTTTTCGAAGTTTCTTACTTTTTAGCGGTTTTTCGATTTTCGAGTTTTAGTTTTTCGTTTTCTTTTAGTATGTTTCGAATAATATCATTGGTTCATTTTTTATGAATTTGCAAGAGCATAAAATTACCTATCTTTCTTGACCCGAAGTTTTACATAAGCTACTTATACACGAAAACGTCTTGTTTTGTTTAAACGGTGATATCTGGGAAATATAACATGAAAAATTATTGAAAAAATTTGAGGTAATTAGGAATATGAATGAGAATATGTTGTAAAACTTTCAAGCCTTTATACTTTTCCGTTTTCGAGAAGAAACTAATTTTGTAAAAAAATCTTTTTATGCGCTGGATAACTTGAGTAAGACGTCATTATTCCTTCTGAAAATTTCTAGAAAGGTAGCTTTTTACTATACTATGAGACTGTTAGAACCCTAGATTATAACGACATTTACATTCATAGTTTATTTGAGGTTATGATTTCTTTTAAATTTTTTATGATCGTTTATATCTCGAGAATGGCACGGTTATTTTTTGCAAACCGGGGCTCATTTTTGTTTTTTAATGATGATTCTGAATTGAAAAGAAATTTTGAGATTGATCGATCGGTTTTTGTTTTACAATGATTTCTTTATTTTACGATATTTTATAACATTCTGAAATGGATAAGGTAAATTATTTTTGTATTTTGGAAATGATATGATTGTTTAATTCTCTCTTTCTTTGTATTGAATGGCCATATATATGTCCCCTCTTTTTTGGGACTGAGATATGTCACAATGCATATGTGATTTTGTATTTTACATTTTTATTTTCATTTAATTTCTTTTTATAACTTTTCCATTGAGATATTGAAATATTATTTGAAAAGGTATTTGAAGATTAATGAAACAATGTATCAGTATTTTTTATGTTTTATTTATTATTTATACGTATGAACGATTTAATTTCACGCTAAACCCGTTGGAGTGAAATAAATCATTCTAATTAGAGTGGATTTTTAACTCTAAAGATTGAGTGTAAATCTTTCACTTTTATGTAGAGTGAAATCACGCTCTACTTTAGCGTACTCTTACTTTCCCCATGGACATCGAAGAAGAACTAAATAACCTATTTTTAAGTTTATAATATTTCAAGCGTGACCAGATAGACACTTTTCAGTAATAATAGGTTTATACAAATATACAAAATAAAGTCACTGTATTATGGCTTTTACGAAACGTCGTTATTTAGTTTGTTAATAATTTATTATATAAAAATCTATAAAAAAATAACTTTAATCTTAGTATTCACTTTCATATAAAATAATCGATTAGCTTTTGTGATTTACTCTCACCAACTGTCATATTTAATATGTATGGGCTAAATTTATCAAATATAATATTATATATTATTCATTACAATGTAAAATATAGTTTACAAAAAATATTAGGTTTATCTTAACATAATTAAATTAATGTAAATACGTTACCACTGTAGGTGATGCAGGATACACACTCATCTCATTATATTTTGGTCTTAATTCAACATTTTTTATGAAAAGTAGACAAAGCAGAATTACTTGTAAAAGTCTTTTATTGTATGTTTATTATTTACATTTAACTCATTAAATAAAACCATGTGTTATTCATAGCTAAAAGAGAAAACCACAGTTTCAGTGTACTCGAAGCAAGTAACTATATGTGATTCAAGTTGGAGACAAAATGATTGACAGTTGTCAAATGGAAGTTTTAGCATGTAGGATTAAAGCATATACATAGAATCAGTTATGAAAGATTGTGATTACTAAAATAATATTATTTGTAAATCACAAATTTTAATAATTGCAATTGTACACCTTTTATACAAATTAATAGCTTCTTAAAAGTCTTACATCAGTGATAAAGAATTCATTGTGAATTACTGTTAAATAAGTATTATTTTTGGGAAAATTAATATGAACAATTTGAATAGTAATATAAAGACATTGAAGCTGTAAGTCTGCTCTAAAATATACTTTATGCAAATGAATAGTAGTAAGCCGGTGATGAAGACAAATTCAAGTTCATGTGTCGAATGAAGGTTTGGGCTTATACGGAAGGAATAAAATGTTATTTTTAAGTTTTTGATATAAATGAATAGTATAGACAACGATCTAGACAAATTCAAGTTTATGTGTTGAATGAAGGTTTGAGCGTATACGAAAGGGATAAAATGTTACTTTTAAGTTTCTGATATAAATAAATACTAGTATAGCCAGCCATGAAGACTAATTCAAGTATTTTTGTAATTTTGTATTTTATGAAAAATTGAAAATGAAAAGAATTAAAAAAATTTAAAGAAAAAGTAAATTTAAATTATAATGAAAAAAGAACAGAAAGCTTCCTCTTTAAAAAGGTACTTTTTAATAATTATAAACCCAACGCGCCTTCAACAGTATCTCTAAGGAGTCGTGGAAAAATGTAATTTAAACTAAACGTGTACTTTTAATAAAAAATTATTTTTTGATAAACCATCAATGATAAATCAGCATACATTTTTTGAGATTATAATAAAAAAAGATATGTCAATTTAAAATTAATTTATTAGAATAACATTTTTTATATTGGAACAGTTAATTTAGTTTGAGGAAGCTAAGTGTCAATGAATAGGCAGCGGTTTTTTTCAAACAAAAACCAAAAGAATCATTATCTTCTACAACCTAAACATTATCGAAGTACGTGCGGATTTTGAAAAATATGCACTTTTACGAAAATTCCGTACGTACTTCGATAGATATTATGTTGTAAGAGGTGATAGATTTTGATTTTTTGATCCAAGTCAAACCGTTTCGGAGATCTCCGCATCGGTGATTGTGGAGCCACTGACAAATAATTTACTCTCCAGCACCCTCCATTTTGTTGAAAAAATGAAAATAATAAATTATTTTCTACTTCTGAATATCTCGTCAATAAAGTCCTGTACACAGATTTTCTAAGAAGAAATCGATTTATTTAGAAAAAGATGTACACCATATAAATGTAGAACTGGCTTGTAAAGCAAAGAAATGTAATAAACTAATTACAGAAATGTCAGATGAAACTAACATTCTTCGTAACTTTTTTCACAGTAATGGAAAATGTTATATGTGGCATACGGTAATTAGTAAACGTGGTGGCAATGCAATCTCAAAATAAAACATGTAACATTATTGTTCCCGACATACACTGGAAGTAAGATTAGCGTTCATATTCTGTAGTTAGTCGTTTCAGCGTAGCAGTTATAAAAACTGCTACGTAGGCTGCGCACACGGCGATCGAGAGGATCGTTTTGGGGCCGCTTTTCCTCTCCACCAGTCGAGCGGACTGATAAAAGGAGAGGTCCTGGGCGAAAGGCCGACGAAGTGTTTTCGTGTCCAGATAGCCGAGGAACGGACTAGCTCAGAGAGTGGCCTCCTGAGAGAAGTGCAGGCTCATTGAAAGCTAGTCAGGCCGATGTGTTAGCTTAGTTTTTATGCGTTAGTTTAGGCGGTCGGCGACGTCACGCGACGCGTAATTTAATCATATGATTTATTACTTAAAATGTGCAGCAAATGTGCGAACATTTTTGGCGTGGGTTTTCTCAAAAGAGTTTTGCCCGTGACACAGGCGACGGCCTGGGCGAATGCGAGAATAGACGCGCATTTGTTAGAAAAACCGTATTTTTGAAAATGTCACTTGAGATGTGCTGCTCGAGCGCGGGCAGAACTCAAGAATGTACGTTTGTTAGGAATTAGAGAGACTTGTTATTCTGCGCTTTTACGATCCTGCGCTTCGGCGCAGAGTCGAGTGAGCAAGCGACGTCGGGCGAGAGAGCGGACACGAGCGCAGGGTCGGATCGGCGTGGTCCCCCTTTTTTATTACTGGGCGCGGAATAGCGGCGAGCCCAGTGTCTCTGCGTGGCAGTGGGACTCATTTCGAGCGTTTGGGCGAGCGGAAAGGCGAGTCTGTGCTTAAGAGCGAAGAGCAGGGCCGGCACGGCCCCCTGTATTATCGCGCGCAGATTAGCGCCGAGTTTGGTGTCTCTGCGAGAAACGGAGAGTGAAACCGAGTAATTCTGCGTGTTTTTGTATGTAGCTCGGTGCGTGCGTCGTGTATTTTGTCGTTTGGAAAAGTACGTGAGAAAATCGAGAAAGAGTGTGAGAAAGCCATTTTTGGCGATCGACGGCAAGCGGCCGCTCCGATCGGTCCTGAGAAAGGTCACAGCGAAATCAGTCTCAATTTAGACACGAAGCTGTGAACTTCGTGAACTCTCCGAGTAGTTTAATTATTAAATACGCACATAAACTTATTTCCTTTGTGTTTTTAATTCAATTACATTCTTATTCCTTTGATTCCTACACACGTTTCACTTTCAAAAGAAAACAATTATATTCAGTTACTTAAAATGGTCAAAATTATATCCTACTGCTCTAAAATTATAGAACAATTCTGTAGATATAATATGTATGTATTATAACCAAACAAATGTAAATATAAACATCAGTACGATACGTTCCTAGTCGAGGAAAATTTCCACGATTTTCATAAGGAGTTGGATTTTCTGAATCATTTCACACGAAGAAGTTTCTGAGGTCCACTCGATAACAAATTCTTGTGATTAAATTAGTTTCAATTTTTTTTAAACCCTCCAATCAGGTTAGCGAAATCGAGTGCTCTGTTGAATAAAGTTACAGTATTTTACAAAACAGATTAAGAAATTAGGATCCTTACACGGAGAGAAAATAATAATAACTGATACTATCGGGGGCTAGGACTGTTTACTAGAATGCCTAGTAGCGGAGACCGGGGTAAATGGAGCCTTGGGGTAAAGAGAGCTTTTTGATTCTCTCTCACTGTTTTGAACTTTAGTGTTTAGAAAAATTTGGGAATATACATTTTAAAAGTCTGCAACTATATGATAAAGTAAACTTGCTTTTGTTTTCTTTGTTTTAAAATTAAACAATAATAACACTTTCGAGGTACTGGAGATAATTTTGGTGTTTCTTAAACATTTCGTAATATCTATAAATATTGTTCACACTCAATTTTACCAAGACATGTACTGAATTCTAGAATATTTAAGGAGAAAAAAAGTACCTGGAATTTGAAATTTATTCGAATCATTCCTTAATAGCATGCTACTCCGTATATGATACGTACTCGAGGCAAAGTGAGCTTTGCACGATATAATATATTAAAGCATGCAATTAAATAAAAATAAAATTATTTTCTGTTAATAATGTAAGTTTTAATTATGTTATCATTTTGACTATCTATCCTAATTTCATGAATGAATTAGTTAGAATGAAATAAAAACCGTATCTTTGAATTTTTATCAAATTTTCCTTGATTTTTTTTATAAATGTGTTTATTACCATGTACAGATGTGTTAAGGCATTTTTTTAACATATATTGAAAATAAAATGAATTATATATTATTTTTACTACTTAATAACTAAAAGCTAACTTTACCCCACGTACGGGGCAAAGTGAGCCAAAATGAGTTTTTTTATTATATTCAAAATTAAAAGTGGTTCTATTTAATTTAAGAGGTTAAAAATTTTAGATATCATTAATGAAAGTCCAAAGTATAGTTTGAAACTAATTGAAATGTTTTCAACTCATACATGTTCTGTATTTCGATCAACAAACTTTTTCAGGCTCACTTTGCCCCGGTCTCCCCTAAATTGAAATTATAAGAAATGCAGACCTGAGTTCCAAACTTTTTTTTTAATAAATACATATAGTAACAATATAGATGCATAAAAACCTTTGCTTCTACGATTCTTTTTTGGGAATTGTTTAAAACTGAAAATATTGAGGGGTATGACAGCATTCATTGCCCATCTATCTTGTGATGAATCCTAGAGATTTTGATAAATTTTACATTGTATCTAATTTACTAGACAATCTAGTTATGGTTACTATTTGTTTTTCCATGATGGAAACGAAACAGGGCGTATAGAAAGAAACGAGACAGAGATTATTGAATCCTTTTACTTTCTCAAAAAGAAACCTTTGTAACGATAAAATATTTTTTATCTCAGATTCGATGAATCTCGATGTTTTCGAGGTTCCTGAGTCATACAAATGGGTTTACCATAGGTTATCAAAAAATATCTGTCTGTATGTACGTATGTATGTTATGTTATGTGTGTTATTTGCGTCCACCATAGACAATCAGAATTTGTATGTGAACTTGACGATACTTAATTTTATAACTCTTCAAGGAAAGCATATCACTCACTGAAATTTTGCCGGCATATTACATATGTTTGAATTTAGGACTGAATAGATTTTGGAGCTAAATGGATAATATTAAATTAATTTCTTAGCAAAAATATAAATTTTTAAGCATTTGTAAAAATGGAAAAAAAATTTTTTTGTTATTTTACACGTTGAACTTATCAAAAATATATACGTTTTCAGAAAGTTGAGGTAATTTCCTTTCAATTAATATATCTTATAATAACTTTAAGCTTATTAAAATTGACGGCTGACCACCGCGCACTAAACCTCAAACTACTCTGCCAGTTTTGAGTATTTTCGATTCAACAATTTCTTGCAACATCCTGACAACATTCCGAACAATCAATCGTATGGATTTATCTCGGCATTTTGAGGATAGGAAATTAAAAATCAAAATAATATTTTTCAAAATAACGGACAGATTTTTTTTTAAGACATTTAAATAAGCCATCGCATTTGCCGTGAAAAATATATTGAGAACATTTTTTCCCCTCAAATAAATCATTTTCTTTTCAGTCATTTAACTAACAGTGAGCTAAAATTTCACCTGAGCCTCCCCTTAAAAGAAATACGACTAACTACTCTATCCTCACATATGTCATATTTCTCTTCAATTTTCTAACAATATTTACACGAAGATTTACTACAAGGACGTTTACAAAGACAATCAGAATTTTTATGTGAACTTGACGATACTTAATTTTATAATTATACTGATCAGTTTCCCTACTCAATGCGCTAATTGGCCGTCAAGATCTTTAAAAGATAATAACCATGTCAAAAAGTTATGGTCTGTTCTAATATAAAAGAGTTTACCATATAGGGAAATGAAAATTCCTAACCGATTCCACTACGGCTAATAATTCACGTCAAGTTATGCAATAATTCTTTTCAGCTTTGTTACAGACGCGACTATAACAACCTGAATGCCATCCTGAATCTCTGACAATACACCTCCTATCGTATAGTCAGAAGCATCGGTATCTAAAATAAATGGGGTATCTAGTGATGGAAATACTAAAATTAGGGGATTAGTGGTAGATTGTTACTGATCTATCCAAACAAAGTTTGAAAAAAACAAAAAAAAATTTTTCAATTAATTTTAAAAAAGGTTTATCTATACATGAAAATCTCTTAATAAAACGACGATTATAAGAGAAAAAACCGATGAACCTTTTTACACCTTTTTCATTTGTAAAAACTGGGCAATTATTAGATATTCAACCTCATGTTTGATGAAGACACATTTCTTTTTATTACGCTTTACATTTGCCTCTCGAAAACGCAATAAGACCCGTTTTCAATTTTCTAACATTTCATCGAAAGATTTAGACATTACCGCAACATCATCAAGATAAATTAGACAAATGACGTCCAGAAGATCTCGAAATAATTCTTTCAATAACCTTTTAAACGTAGCAGAAGCATTACATAAACCGGAAGCCATCGCAATAAATTGCCATAACCCATTGCCTATAGAAAAAGCTGTTTTCTCCATATCCTCTGGAGAAACCTTAACCTGCCAATAACCGATTTTAAGATCTAATGTCGAAAACCAACTAAAACCTACCAGCTTGTCAAGTGTGATGTCGATCCTAGGGAGAACATAGGAATTTTTAATAGTGACCGAATTACGTTTATGCAAACCAACGCAAAGCTTTAACTAACTGTTATTTTTCTGTTTTAAGATAAGACGAGAACAGCAAGAACTAGAAGATTCTTCAATAAGTTCCTGTTTCTGCATCTCTTTAATCATTATATTTATTTATATTTGTAAATGTAAGGAAAATAGATGAACAGGTTGTTTAATTAGCTGAAGATCACTGGAATCCTATGCTGTACACGATCGCATTTACCTGCAATATCATTATCTTGGAAAATATCTTCAAATTCTATAAGAAGTTGAGCGAACTTCTCTTTTTGTGAAAAATCTAATCCTTTTGCATTATTTTCAAATATATCTTTTCAATTTTCTGTAACGTCCTTTACACATTCATGAATTATTAAACACTTTTCTTCTATGTCTCTAACTGCAACCTTACTCAAATTTCGAACATCCGTAAAAATATTAGGGATAAAACTAGAAGCACCAGTCTTATTTAAGAAAGTACATGCTAATATGCAAGCTAATAAGCATCACTAATTTTTCCAAAATAAACCATTAATTTTTCTATATTTTCTCCTAATCTATAGTTGTATATTTTCAAATGCATTTTTCTCCGAGAGTTAATGATGAAATCTTTTGAAAATTTAACTGTAAGTTCCTGGTAAAAATACGGAGGGCATAGTATATCGTATTTTTTAGAAATATTTATTTATTGCAGAGAATA
The DNA here is from genome assembly GCA_949152435.1 of Gastracanthus pulcherrimus. Lineage (NCBI taxonomy): Eukaryota > Metazoa > Arthropoda > Insecta > Hymenoptera > Pteromalidae > Gastracanthus > Gastracanthus pulcherrimus. The sequence continues at coordinate 26,019,556 of OX424576.1, read as the reverse complement.
AAAAAATAGAAATGTGATGCCGGTAAGGTAGGGATTTCTTTGATTTTTTAGTTCACTTTCACATCTCTTTAATTTATCAAGTTTATTTTTAATTCGTAAATATGCTTCTATAAATTATTTTTTATAAAATGACAGGCATCTTCAAGGAGCAAACGTCAAATCACGGACGAGTAGGTTCCGCGAGTGATCGAGATTTTTTGTAGACGGGAGATGTACCGCAGAAAAGCACTGCCCAAATTGGAGTTGACATGCAGCGAGTGCTGATTTGAATGAATGCATTTCGAGCTAATGCAGAAAAGATCTACCTATTGGAGTTGGATAGCGAGCTTGCATTGGAGTAGATGCCGAATAGTTTTGAGCCGGTACCTATGGAAAACTAAACCAATAACCACTACTTAGACCACCACTAAAGGGCTCAGGTGCTAAATACATGCCAAGGGCAAGACAGACATGCAAGGCACGAGTATGACACTGAAGACTGAGAGCAAGACAGACGTGCAAGAAACAAGTCAGAGGCAGAATACCGAGAGTGAGACAGACGTACAAGATACGAGACAGACGCTGCATACCGAGAGCGAGATAGGCATGCAAGGCATGTGCTTACTACTGCAGCTTTTGGAAGGTACTTGTAAATACGTACGCTTGTTGCTGCCCTAGGAAATCGCGTGTGACCTTGAGAATATGCTGATATTGTCGAAGTAGGTGCTCGGTGACACGCTGTTGCTATGATGCTCAATGCATAATAAAGCATTACTGATGCTATACGCCGCTATTGTCGAAAGGAAGGGTAAGCCGCACTTGCTTGGCCAATAAGCCCCTGATGAGGAGAATGGCAGGTATACATGCATATAGCTGCTACCAACTAATGTGCAGACTGCTCCTAACATCCTTCATCGAAAAGAAGATAGGCTGTAAGTACACGCAACTACTGAACGCCGCTACCACCGTCGACAAGGGTAGGTTGTAGCACCCACACTGCGATTGCTAATATAAAGACCGGCTATACCTACTATCGTCGTGAGGAAGCGCAGGCTGCACCCGTGCACTACCACCATCGCGAAAAAGGCAGGCTAATTCTGCAAGCCACTGTCACCCGCAAACTGCTACCGATCGCCACACAGACGTGGAGAAGGGCAAACTTTACCTGCGCTATCTTGCCATCGTACATAAAGGCAGACTATACCGTACCTACTTTCTGCCAACCTCCGTACCTGCACTGTGCAGCCATTGTAGGGAAAGGAAAGCTGAGCCTCCTTGCTTCCGCTTGCGGTGAAGAAGGACAAGTTTTACTTGCACTGTGATATAGTCAGTTTTGTCACCAATCATTTCCGTGAGTAAGCGTTTACTAATCTTGAGATAAAACGCTTTTTCGCCACCGATACCGACAACGATCGTACGGGGCAATCGACCGAGAATCAGCCGTAGCAGCAGGCATCTCATCTATTTAGTCTCCCGATGGAATAATGGAGGAGGAGGCACGAAATAGTTACTAGATTTTTAAGGGCTCAGAAACAACTTTAATTTATTTAGTCTAAAATTTGTATGTAAATACATGATATCGGAACTATCTTATCTGAAGTTCAGGTGATATTGTCTATTTATATACAAATTTTAGACTAAATAAACTGAAGTTGTCTTTGATTCGTTAAAAATGTAGTGACTGTTCCGTGTCCCCTCCACATTAATCAATCAGGGGACTAACTAGATAAGATGCCTGCGCAGCAGTGTTAGGAATAGTCAACGTAGCAGCTCTGGAAGCAGTCGACGAGGTATTTGCTGAATTGTATGATATCCTTCGTCTCCTGAAATTCCATTATACCGGAGATCACGGCGACAATATCGTCTAGGTATCGGTCCTGATTGAGCTTGCAGAGATGGACCGGTATGTACTCACAGTATACGCCACCGCTGACTTCTTCGAGGGCTTCTTTAAAGTCGCTCCTGTTACCGTCAATTAGCTCAGGCCTGCATTCGGGTTCTGCTTTATTGCCAATCGAGCAGCTGACGATTGACCCACCGCAGATGTAATCGTCATCGATCCATCAGATTTTGATGTATCAACTTGAGTCTGTGAATTAGACGTCAAACAATCCTGCAATAATAGGTAAAGGCGGTGGATATTATACGAAAGGTGAGGAATATGCAGTACCTTCTAGCCTGATGATCTTGCACGAGAGGCAAAGCAAGTTCAGAGCTTCAAAATCGATTTATATATATCACTCATGTCAAGGTTAGAGTGGAGTCATCAAGTCGGAGGCGGAAGCTCTACGCGTACTTGGTGATGATCAAAACAAACTGAAGGAATCTACGAATCATCTTTGTTCTGAACTCATCGTAAAATGAAACGCTTGGATTTATTCTGGCTTAAACAAAGAATCAAATGCACTACTATTAGAAGAATATGACTGCGTTACTACTATACCCGCTCAAAAATTAAATCCAGAGTCAATAAGCTTATTATCTGAGCTGAATAAAAAACGTGATTCGCATTATGTAAACATTTAAAATCTCTGAATTAACTAAACTCGACCTGGCTATTTCATTTTTGTTAACCAACAAAAACGTAAATCGCACTTCACTTCTTGAAACTCTGTATGATATTAATTCACCTTGTAACTTTTTGGTTTATGCCTTAGTCTACTTATTTTTACAGAAATTTCAAAACCTATTGTTTCATTATTATGTGTCAATGATTGAAGCTCTAATATTTATTTAGATGGTAAGGTTGTAGCTTCTATTAGTCTAGTCAACAAAGAGCTGACATCGACTCTACGTAAAATCCTTTGTGTAAAATTGCAGGGTCGATTGTCCATGTAGTTATCGAGGAATCAGTTAAACAATATTCCTCGCTTTTAAGCCTGCACAAGCCTTGTCCGCGCATTGTAGGTAAGCAAGAGAGGTAAACGCCGTACTGAGCGTGCAAGAACACTATAGTTTATTTGAAAACGTGAACGAGCTCGCAGTACAAAATATAGCGCTGCTGCTTGCTCATTAGCGGCGTCTTCCCCTCTTGCTTACCTACAATGCGCGGACAATGTTTGTGCAGGCTTATAAGTGAGAAAATTGTTTAACTGATTTCTGTATATTTATGTACATCATAGTACAGCTGATTGCCTTATATAGGTAAATTTGAACGTATACAGAAATGAGTGCTGAGACTTTGTTTGCATTTATTTTGCTGAATCGTAATGACGATAGTATTTGTATATGTATCAATATTTGTCGTCTAATGGTTGAATTTCTGTAGTAGTTGGGTGTACCTTTTGTTCAATTATAAATTGACTTCTTTTTTTATTAATCGGGTTTCTTTTGTAAATGTATGTGAATAATTTAAGATATAAGATGTTTTCCATGATTTTGTTCTCTGTCAAATGCATCAAAACTTTTTTAATGAAAATCATGATTTTCATTTTAATTTTTGTAAGTGAATGAATGATTTCACCTATATAATATATTGCTGGACATTTTATACAATTCAATCTGTAAATTATTTGGTTCTCATCGCTTATTTCACGTTCATCTTTGCCATTGGTTAAAAGGTTGGTTTTGTATACCAGTTTGTGATTATTCTTTTTATTGTTTTTGATTAATGAAATATCTAAGAGAGTTATAGAATTATTTGTTTTGATTTTATGCGTAAATTAAACTCTCTTGATTTATATATATATATATATATATATATATATATATATATATATATATATATATATATATATATATATATATATATATATATATATATATATATATATATATATATATATATATGAGATCTATACTATTTTTTACATATGATTTGGATTTGCTTATGTTAAGGGAACCTAACCACTTTAAATTTTTAATTAAATTGGTTACATATTTCTAGGTGAGAATTAATTATTCATCATATTTTACTATATCGAAATATATCGGAAAAAAAATTTCTTTTGGTCGCTAGGTCACCTTAAATAGCTACCGAAGAGAAACTGCTCTTTTTTCATTGTCTACATGATTTTGAGAGTTCTAAGCGTCGGATTGAAAGGATAAATAAATAACCTTTGACTGATTTTTTGTTCAAAATACAATTAATTCTGTCATAAGCGAAGGAATTTGTATTAAAAATTCGCAGCTATGCATAATCCCTATGCTAGCTACTGTGACATTACCCTTGTATAATTATAAGTAAATATAATATTTTTATGGTTTCTCAGAAAAGTTTTTGTGTCATTTAGTTTTTTTTATAGCCGTGGTGGGCCATATTGGATACATGAGCAACATTAGGTATAGTCACCTTATAAAAATAAAGGCAAATAAAATTGGGAAATAAAAGTAATTTCTTAATTATAAGTATTCTAAAATAAGTAAAAATTATTTCTTGAGGCTTAATTGGATGCAGTTACGATTCTATTATAATACATAAATAATGTAGCTAAAGCACCTAAAAAATTATAAGTCACCCTGTGTTGTGAAATATCATGATGCAGTACTAAGTTATAAGCACTACAAGCAAACTTAATCCTGTAGCCAACGCTCTAATATCCTCTATTCTTACGTGCATAAATCAAAATAAAAAATTCATATTATTAATGCCTGTTATCCAGCACCTTTATATCCTTTGCATATTCATCAAATAAACATTGCAAGCCCAACGCTTTAATCGCAAAACTCTTAACAAACAACGCCGTCAGAAGCGAACGGCGGCGGAAAAGCTCGAAAGAAAGTAGCGCGCTAAAGTTTTTCGCCAGCGCGGCGACGCGCCGAGACAGAGAGAAGTCGAAGTGCGCGCGATTCGAAGCATGACTTTATCGCTTTCTTTTGTTACAGTTACTTTTATAGTCCGGCGAATCCTATCATAAAAACCATAAGAACGTTTCGCATACGCGTACAGGCGCGCACAATCCGGGCATATACATTCGGAATATGACATCATCTTTCCCATTCTCCCCCGCGGAAAGGACTTTCTCTCCTTCTCCGTCTGCCGCTGTCGCTGGAAGCTCGTGCGCAAGGGAGAGTGAGCCATATAAAGAGGAGAGAAAAAAGACGTCATCTTCTAGAAGCTACGCGAAGAAGGGTAGAAGAGAACGAGAGCGAGAGAGAGATATAGAGAAAGAGAGAGAGGGAAATCGATTTCGAGTTCTCTCGGATATATACCGCTTTAGCGCAAAAAGAAGGAAGCCAGGGCGTTTCTATATACCATCTCACCCGATGGGAAAACGTTGTATTTCTCGGCGTAATACATCCCCGCGGCATGAACACAGACAATGGTCGTAAGCGCCCCCTCCCCCTACACGAGCGAGAGAGAGAGAGAGAAGAGAGAGAGGAGAGCAAGGAAAAGAGTAAACGAAGAAGGGAGAAGCAGAGAGACAGAGAGAGAGAGAGAGGAAAGGCGGAATCGAGTTGGACGTCGTAAAGAACGTTGGCGCCGAGGCGAAATCAGTTAAAGGGAGATGAATTATTTACCCCGTGGGAAGAATAAAGTAGCATCGGACGCGAGCTACACCCGTATACGGCAAAATGCGAGCGCCGTAACTGCAGCAGCAGCAGCAGCAACAACAGTAGCAGTAGTGAGTTCGCGAAGCGCAAGCAAGCGGTCAGAGCTGAAAGCTTCCTATTGTGTACACAGGTTCTCTTTCCTCCTGCGCCTCTCCTTCTCTATTATACTCCCTCTATTTGTGATTGTTTTTCGTTTGCTTCCATTGAAGCGCGTAACGTTCGAAAGTTCTTCGCCTTTCTTGTGGCAGATCGCAGTAGTATCATTTACCTCGGGCGCGGCAGGCTCCTACAGTTAAGACAAATCTCTTAAAGTGGAACAGCTGCAGTTTGTATAAACGAAGAGAGATAGAGTGTTTGTTGGGCGATGATGAGCTACTGAAAGCTCTTTTGAATTACGGAGGTGACGGAAATATTGTCGACTATTCGATTCTTTTCTTAGTTTTACTGGAAGAAAGTACTTAATGGTTAGTACTAAAAAAACTGCTCATTAACTTATTTGAGGGTTAAGAAAATGGAAAGTAATAATCCTAAAATAAACTTTGTGTATCGGACTCTATTTTCACAAGGGTTGACAGCTGTAATTAATTGATAATTATAATTTTTGTAAAAATATCGACCATATAAAAAAGAAAGAAATTTAGAAAAAGAATTAATATAAAAATAACCGTAAAATTCATTGTAAACGTAGGACAATAAGATGTTCACATTGAGATGTGTTACACTGTCGAACAGTAACAATTAACAGTATTCATTATAATTTTTACAATTCAGTATGGTAAGTTTTACCGTAAATCTAGATCTTTTCTTCGCATATTATTCAGTAAGAGGAATTCAATCTATTTTCTATTTACTTTATTGCTTTTACTCAACGAAAATCCCAAAATTTTTTGTACTAGATGGCTTAAACCTTTAAAGTTAAAATAGTAAAATTTTCATTTGCGAATTAGTAAAAATGTACTATTTAGAATTTTACTAATTGAAACAGTAACATATTTTTCCATAGTTCAACTTTAGCGAGTGCATTTATTAAACTGTCTAGTTTTTAAACGAGAGTTATTCAAAAATTGATTTGAGCTTAAGTTTCGAAAACCAAAAACTTATCGTTTATTACAGAATTAATTTTTTACATACGAAATGGGCTTATCTTTTAACTTTACTAATATTTTCTATTAAAAGAATTACGTTGTATGTGTGAAATATACTTGAATGTTATTAAAGACTTAATTGCTCGGGCGTATAGTTAAATTTATTAAGAGGCTATATTGATCTCTACGAGCTATATCAATTTTTGAATTCCTTATTTATATGAAGGCGATCTGTATTGCTGACAGACATCTTAAAACCCTCTAAATAGGAATATTCAAAGAATATAGTCTTAAAGAACAGTAAAATTAAAAGTTGACAATAAAGATGTTTAAAAAAATGAGAACAAAATTATAAATGTATTTTGGCTCTTGAGTTGCCGGCAAGCCATCATCAGTACCAAGACCGGCAACTGCTATGGGTAGATTCAATATGATAAAGATAAAGATAAGAGTATATGGAGTTTACTTGAGACATTTGATAATGGAAACAAAAATCTTGTTTCCATCTGTCACATAAAAGATGCAACTATCAGTATCAATTAGATGAACAAAAAGACATCCAAAAGATGTTGATATCAGTACCAATTAGATGGGCAAAATAAGCGTCTACCAATAGGCGTTGCTGGTCTTGGTACTGATGATGACTCATCGGCAATTCAAGATCCGAAACGCATTTATAATTTTGATCTCATTTTTTTACACATCTTTATTGTCAACTTTTAATTTAGCTGTTCTCTAAGATTATATTCTTTGAATATTCCTAGAGGGTTTTAAGATGTCTGTCACCAATACAGATCGCCTTCATATAAATAAGGAATTAAAAAATTGATATAGCTCGTGGAGATCAATCTAACTTCTTAATATATTTAATATACTCTAATAAATGTACAAACATATTTTAAAAAATCTATATAAATATTTATAAAAATAATGTAAAAATCTATATAATGACCCAAATCGTTCAGTAGACACACTTATATAGATGATAAATGAATATGTTGAAAGGCCACTACATATAAACAAGTATCAGGGAAAAATAAAGACTTAATACCGAGAAAATTTTTTTTTCAATTTATATTTATATTTCTTATGTTTAAGATTTATTAAATAATTTTTGCAATAAATTAATTAGATCAAATCTTAGTTAGAAATGTCATAAATTAACCCATATATATTTGTTTTAGTGAAATATTTATTTGCGGTTTTGTTCAGAATATGTCAAAATAAACCTGTAAAAAATTTTCAAACCGATTCATTAAAAATTGATACGCAGAAACTATTTTGAAGTTTCAAATTTGTAGTTTTGGGTAAAATGCGTTTTAAAAATTTATAATAATAAATGTAAGAATTTACGGTTTTCTTAAAAGCAATTGTTTTAAAATGGTTATCGAAATTTAAAAAGTATGTATCTTTAATTATTAGCATTTGAGCTTGCAACGTATAATGTAAAATTAATGTTCACCCTAGGCATAGTCCCCTTTTGTCTGGATAGTTCCCCATCTCTCACTTTCTTTCTTATGTACTTTTCCTCTTTTGTTCCATTTGAAAATAAGCTATGACGTGAATAGGAATTGGAATGAGTCTTAAAAGCACATGTTTTAACTACTTACAAAAATGTAGAACTGTCTAGTGATGATACGTGGTCTCGGGCACAGGATAAAATGAATGTATATCTAAATCAAATGTTGAAATGGGTTACTTTGAATAAATTAGCTTTGAATGTAAGTGAAACTGTTTACATGACGTATGGAAATTACTGTGATAGTGTACCAGATACACTAAACATTAATATACCTATATTAATATTTAGTGTATCTGGCACACTATCACAGTAAACGATAGAGTACTATTCCATACGTTATGTAAATAGTTTTACTTACATTCAAAGCTAATTAACTAACCCATAAAAAGAGTAGAATATCATAAGTATCTAGGATTGTTATTCGATTTCAATATGAAATGGGACAAACATATCGACTATATTGCAAAAAAAACTAGATATCTAATATTTATTTTTGCCAAAATTAAAAATATTATGGAATCCAAAATATTAATGATAATTTATTATGCAGTTTTCCAAAGTTTAATAAATTATGGTGTAATTGCCTGAGGAGGAGCATACAGTAATACCTTAAGCCAAATACAAAGAATTCAGAACAAAATATTAAAAATCATAAATAAAAATCGATTCTCAGAGCAATGTCTCCCTCTTTCTGTAAGACAATTATTCCTTTTCAAATCTATTTAATTTCATTATGAAACACTGAAAGAAATATGTTAGTCTATAATAAGCAATACTAGAAATAAAAGTATTCAATTACCGAAAATAATTAAAACAATAGGTAAAAAAACACCTCATAGTAGCTATAAAAGTATTCAACGAGTTAACAAATGATCTCAAATCATTAACTACCAATAAAGTTAATACAAAGAAAAAACTAAAACGATTTGTAAATAATCTATAAATTTAGATATTTATCAGGTTAGAGTACTTTTGCGCGAAATTTTTATTTGATGTTAACCCCCCTTCGTACGCGTTTTGCCAAACTTTTCCATTCTTAAATGCATATTTCCTTTCTTCATGTTTTGAAATTGGATAACATCTCTCTTTATGTTTTCTGGGTCGCGTAAAAATCGAAAGTTGAACCAAGCTTATCATAAAGAGTAAATTGTCCGCTTTAATTTGCGTGGTCGTAGGTATTCTAAAAGTGTACCTGTGAAAAGTTCCGACCAAAAATGTCCAGACGAGATATCTCGTCTGTCTGGCTACGGTAAAAACCTCATTTTGGATGAGATATCTCGGGATACTGCGCCAGAGGGTTAACAAGATCTTTTTTATTTTTATTTATTTTTAAGTTAGCTTCTAAATTAGTATTTAAGTTTTTTTTCTTTCTTCTCTAGATTATATAAGCCAGCCTATGTACAGGTAATTTTACTTACCTCTTTAGGATTTACTTGTAAAATACCAATGTAAAGGTAACTCATGTTTTTACCTCTATTGGTCCTACCTGTAAAATTTTTCTAGCCTAATAAATAAATAAATAAATTTGAAAAGAAATCTTTTAATCACGTTTTTACGGTCATTGAACTGCGTATGATATATTTCATTCCATATTTCACTATAAAAGTACGGTCAATTCTTTTAAACAACTTTTTAGTTTTTAGAATACCTATGTGCAAAGTTTAAAACTTTAAAAAGTTTTGAAAGCTAAATCTTACCAAGAAACTTTTTCAAACCACTATGAACTTTCTCAAAACAATAATTAAAAGCACACGTTCCTTGAGTATTACTGAAAAAGTTAAAAATTATTAGTCCACGAATGAATCCGTATTATAAATCAAACAATTTACCTCGAATTAATTTTCATCAAAAATAATGCCTCTCGATACATAATCCGATCGCCTGATACCTCTCATCATCTAAAAATTTCCAATAACATAAAAAAGCATGACCCACAAATCTGGCGGTATTCCGACTTGCGCGGCGTATTCACTTACCGATCTCTCCGAAAATCTCGCGTGTCACAAACATTATGCAAATTGCAACATCGCCACGACTCTTTACCGTCATCGTCTTCATCCTCAAACGCGCGGCATCCTACGTACAACATCCGCGCAAGCGGCTACAAGATAAACCGTGACGATGCATCATCACGTCTCCGCACGCATACGCATAACCTATATGCACCCGTGAAACAAGCCACTGCACGAAGGTGGACCCCGCATAACAGCGCACGAGTGTTAAGGGTACCTATTACCGGGGCCGGGCCTGATGATTGAAGGTCTTCCACTTCAAAGGTCCTGGCCAATCGTCTCTCTCTCTCTCTCTCTCTCTCTCTCGCTCGCATATTATGCCCGCAGCCCTCCGTCTCTCTTCCTCTCTTCACAAAGCTGCAGAAAACAGAGATAATACCGTTAACGAGCCTTTCGTTTATACACACCGCCTAACCTGAATCCGCGGTGGCAAGCATATATATCGCTCTCGGGCAGCAGTCACGGAAGAGAGAAACGTCGCGGTATACGCACACTACATATACCTTCAGAATTCAATAATCTCTTTTTCTCTTTCTCATTCTTCGCGAGCGCCCGGATCTCTCCCACGGCTACCGGCGCGCGACGAATATACATATACACAGGTATACACACACATATATATATATATATATATATATATATATATATATATATATATATAATGCGTTCGCGGACGCGGACCACCGCGGTTCACCGCCTCCTTTTTCGGCGACGGATTCCCCGGTCCATCGAAAACGCGGGCCGGGGTTTACTCTCTCTCTCCCCCTTCTCTCCCTAAAAACCCCGCGAGGGATCGCCACGCATCGTATTAATATGGATATCGCGGCACTTGACTCCATCTAAGGATCTACCGCGCTCGCGTGCCAAAAAGTGCGAGCGCGAGCCTCGTCCCGCGCACAGCGGCAGCGTGAGAAGCGCACCTGCACGCGGACTTTCGGACCTCTCGGTGACGCGAATACCCCGCGCAGTAGTGCAGCGCTTTGCACGGCAGTTCGAGACCGAGAGAGCGAGAGAAAGAGAGGGAAAGAGAGAAAGAGAGAGAGATAGAGAGAGGCAACGCTCGCGAGAAGCGGTTTTTCAAGCGACCCTCCTAAACGGGCGAAGTCAAGGTTGCCTCTAAATGGTTATCTCCCACGTGTACGCGGAGCGCGCGCGCAGAGAATAGCAGAAGCGACCGCCGCTGAGGACACACGCAGAAAACGTCGCTGGGTGGAGGAGGAGGGGGAGGAGGAGGAGGACGCCCCAGATGACGGCGAAACGCGCGGGATATATCTCGCCCGCTGCGAGCCGATGCCTGGTGTGTGTGTGTGTGTGTGTGTGTGCGTGTGTGCGTGTGTGAGTTGGGACGGGTATGCCGCGGAATTTGCCCTGGCATTTCATTGCTTTATTATCGGTAATGGGGATTTTAAATTAGCGAATTAAGCGTGCTCGGAGCGTTCGTATTACGGGGGAATTATTTTGATCGAGTGCGTTTGAGCGTTGTATTTATTTGTGTATACCGACGTGTGCAAGCTTTTATGATTTATCGAGGGAGTTAACGTTTAATTATGCGTATGAGCGTTTTTTGGCAGGTTTCGAGAGGATCTCTTTCAGCTGTGTTTTGAAAAGTGATTGAGAATAATTGATAGATGACGAATCGTGTTTAGTTATTGCATGGTAGTGTTGATATATTTAAGGAATCGTTCCTATTGTTAAGCCAAAAAAAATGTATTAGTCATGAAAGTAGTCCAGTGGGGATAGAAATCCTATTTACACATTAATACACCTCTTGAAAGTATATGCACTACCAAAGGAAAACAGCCAATAATGGCAATTGTTCGGCCAAGACTAATGCACTTTTTGAGTTAGATATTCCTATATATGACATCGATACTAACACATCTTCTTTTTCGTAAATTCGCATTTTTCCGCCCTATAAAGCGGGCTTAAAGTGACTGTTTTCCGAGCGGCTGGAAAAAAGTCTTTTGCGCCCGCTTATTAATAATCAATTAAAAATACCTTTAGCGAACGTATACTAGTGTATGTGAGCGTGTATATATTCAAAATCTTTGTATTTGACCGCCACTATAAGATGTATCCTAATAGGCGTTTAGTTGCCGTGTCGCAAAACGGTCAACTTCAGTACGCTTCATAGGTATACAAAAACGCAAAAATCCACACATATGTGACAAAAATATGGTGTCCACCACGGACAAGTGGGCTGTTAGACCTCGTATGTTTGCATTACTCGTCTCCGACTCGCCTTCGGGTTCGTGCTCGTTCGCCTATGACTTGTACTACAAACTTCATTCTCGGTCAAGAAAGATCCACTTTCGCCCTTCGTACACAATATACAGTTTTGAAACAGGCAAAAAGTTACACGGCTTGAAAATTTTTATGACGCAATTTATTCTTTATCTAATTTTTACTTAGCAATTATTAATTTCTATCGTACTTTAATACTTACTGTAAAAAAGATTTTTGGTGTCATATTCTCATCAAAATTTTGCAATAAAAAAGACAACGTATATCTTTAAGAAAGGCGGCTCAAAAATATTTTTTTTTGTTTTTCAATGCGTTTTTATTTAGAAAAACAAAAACATATTTTTGAGCAGCCTTTCTTAAAGATAAATAAAAAATATGAGCCCCGTAACATTAATTTTCACCGTGTATATTCAGAGTAATGTTGATCCACATCCATACACACACACACATGCACCCGCGCACGCACACTCACGGGCACACGCACACGCATTCGCACTCGCACACGCACGCACGCACGCATGCACACACGCACTCACACACTCACACACACACACGCACACACGCAACATACATCCATACTAGTTTCTAACATTATCATGACAAAGCTTCCTCTATGAGGAAGCCAAAAGTTGGTGAACTTAATCGTTTAATCAAGAGAGCTTTTTAGTGAACGTAATTATTATTCGTGAACATAATTTTTATTCGCTAACGTAAGCGTAAACTCAAGATAAAGCTTTATCGTGAGCATAACCTTCCTAGAGAAATATTTTTCGTGAATGTAAGTTTGTTTCTGCAGTCCACTAATAAAATTATTATATGTCATACACACATTCACTTCGTGAACGACATTCATAAACGTAACGCAAAAGTAAGTATTTAAAGATTTTCGTGAACATAATTTTTATCCGCGAATGCAATTTTTATTCGTCAACATAACTATTGTTGTTAACATAAATATTATTCGTGAACGTAATTATTATTCATGAACGTATTTATTATTCGTGAACATAATTATTATTCATAAACGTAATTAGTATTCGTTAGCATAATTCACTCATACTATTTCACCCACACATACACGCATCCACTCACTCAATACCAATCCACCCATATACACTAACCCACCAAGAGACTAATCCACTCACTCTCACGTACCAATTCAACCATATAAACATGCACACAATACCAATCCACCTACACATTAATCCATCAACACACTAATCCACCCACTCATACATACCAATCCACCCACGCACACACACATACACATACACACGTCCATTCACAAACATACTCTTTTCTACCCATGCACATCAATCCTCCACAAACACTAATTCACCCACATACACACTCATTCACCTACGGACAGACACAACAATCTACCCGCGTATACACTTATCTATCCATACACACTAATACCCCACGTTCACAAATTCACGAATCCATCGACGAACACTCATCCATTCGCAAATACACTCATCCATCCATGCATATCAATCCATCCTTTTTTTCTCCTTTATGAACAGCCTGGATTCACCTAGAGGAATCGTGTGTTCCTCGTTAGGCTCCCTGATAACGTATCATTGCCAATCTATCCTTCTCTACACACACGAACTTACTCATACATACGCAAACAATAATCCACGCACATATATCTACACACCCAATTACACCCCTACATACACCTGAACACCCATCCCCCCACATATTTTTAATACTTATGATTTACATGTGGCCGGCATGGGCATCCTTTTTTCTCAAACTTAATTCTTTTAGAAATAACCCTGAAGCAATCAATAACCTCACCCACGATGTCAGCGTTATTAATTTAGATCATTATTAAATGTGTAACGGTGTGTGAAAAAATTTATTGCAGCAAATAACTTGATGAAATAACCTAATGACCAACAAGTACAGCCCCATTTGAGACGACTGTGATACCCACTTTTACTCCAAAAATACAAATAAGTTTACTTATACAAATATTGCATTGCTTTCACAAGTATATTTCGTCCACGAAAACCCCCTTATGCTTACGCATATTGACTTTTGTCCACGAATATGAATACGTTGACGAATATTGCCCTACGTTGAAGAATATGGCTTTACGCTACGTATATTGCCTTACGTTGACGAATATTATCCTACGTTGACGAATACTACCTTACATACACGAAAAAAGTCTTACATCCACGAAAAAGAGCTCGCAAAAACATTTAATTTTTATCGGCTCATGAAAAAAATGTATTTTTTCGAATTTAACTCAGGCTGGCCCCCTTAATGCTTAACTATTCAGTAATAAAATGACATAGGTTGCGTTTAATAAAAATGATTAGTTTAATTATAATTATGGTAGTTTTTACTAGCCCAATTTCCGAAGCTAGCCGTGTCGTTAAAAATAATTCTGCTTGATTGAAAAAAAATCAGGCATATACCTTAAAGATTCAGAAACACGCTCGTGTGGGATTTTTTTTAAAACAATTAAAAAATTTGTTCAAAATTTGTAAAAACAAAAAATAATGTAGCAGAGAACAGAGTAGTCGGATCAAGCTTATAAAATTGTAAAAAAAGTCATACAATTATAAAACAAGAGAAATAATATAAAAAAATTAATATTTTTAGTAAAAGTAAATTTTTCGATTTCGGAAACAAAGCCGAGAGTGACACTCAGCAAGGATGACACTTGAGACGTGCGTTTATTACATATGAAGTTCTTGCTCGAGCAGGCCTTCGATCACTAATATGTTTCTAAATACTAAAGATTTACGACGAGTTACTCATACAGCACAAAAGCGCACCATATAAAGCACTGTTTATTACCTTTGAACTGTTCTTACTTAGAAATAACTTATTAGAAATTTTTTTCTTCCGACCTCTCGGCGACTTTTTATTGCCGAAATACATTTTTTATTGTTTTTACAAATTTTGAACAAATTTTTTTTAAATTTTTCTAAACATTTTTGCAAGAGCGTGTTCTTGAATCTTCAAGTTATATACCTGACTTTTTTCAATCAACCAGGATTATTTGATTATTTTTAACGAAACGGAGAGCTTCGGAAATTGGGTTAGAAAAACGACGGTGAGAAAACCGTGTTTTTCTTCCTATTACCTAACATTATCATTAAACTAATGATTTTTATACTCAAGTATCTAGATACAAACAAAAAGATACTATATATAAATCAAAATGTCTAGATACTTAAGTATGTAGATACAAGATACACGAAAAAGATACTTTTTACGCTATTGTGTTCTCGATTTTGATACAATGATGCAACGTTTTGATCGTTCCTATATTTAAGGTTTGTTCAATATCCTCATATTCGTGATTAAAATGATGCATTGGCTTACTTACCTTAAACGTAGTGTAATGGATGAATTTGTGTTGGCTTGATTTTAGCCTTTTGATTAAAGTTTGTATGTAAGGTATTTACATATTACCCAGATTTGTGCAGAATAAGAGAATTGGGATATGACTATTCAGTTGTATAAGTAAATCATTGAATTGATGTTAAAGAAATGATTACTACTTTTGCATTTTTAAGTTACGTAGTCTATATTATTTTTAAACGAGAGGCTTGAATCGCACCAATTTATCGCTCAAATCCCCAACCACGACTGTTCTCTGTAGCGGATCGTCCTGGATGAAGTAGTCGAATAACATCAGACTTTAACTTTTGCTGAAGGAGATGATATAACACTTAGAGGTATTGAGTCGGAGTCCGTTGCCATTCCCATCTTACAATTTCATTCGGGTCACTCCGCATACGTCTAGTATCGTCTTCAATTTCTACAATAAAGTACATTTTCACGGCGATTGCATACAATAAGATTTTAGAAAACCTTAGATTATTGGTTATTGACAGACAGACGATTTCAGAGATTTTCTTGGTGGCGCCACCAAGCGGTTCCTGAATTAGAAAGTATTTTAATATATTTTGTATGTGTACAAAATAACACAAGAGAAAAAAAAATTTATTTTTCGCTCAAGAACAAAATACCACCCTTCACAGGATAAGAGTTAAGAAAAATATTTATTTTTGAGTTTAACCCTGGATTATCCCCTTAAATGGCTGGGTGAAAAGAAATACATTTTTTGTATTTTGTATTTAAATTACAGAGTATCTAGATAAATATAAAAAGATACTGTATCAAAAGTCAAGTATCTAGATACAGTATCTTTTCGTAAATATAGGTTTTAACAATAGGGTGTCTTAGACAAAAATTATTAAGAAATGTTTTCTGTGCATTTCGGAGATTTTGTTGAAAAGTATCTAGTATCTTGATTTCTTAGATACGACTGTATCTTGTATCTGATTTAAAGATACTCAATTTGTCCAGACTGTCTATATGCAACACGGGAATAAATCCGACTATTCCCTCGGGTGATAAATCCTCGGGAATAATCTTCAAAATTATTCCCTTGTTGCATAATGTACTGTTTTACAACAATATAAATTGTATAGCCAAAAATTTCCTAAAACATCTATTATAGTATTAAACTGTACATCTTGGAAAGAAACTACGTAAATACTAATATATGCAGTACGAGTACTATCATAGTATTATCTTCTTGACTAGAATTATTTTTATTATAATATAGATACATAAAATGGTGAGTATTAAAGAGTTTAATTCAATAATTTGGTAAATTTTGTAATCATTTTGCACTTTAAAAGCTATGAAATAAATTCTGAATGATAAAAGATCTTAGAGGTCTTTGTAATCACCACTGATGTACTAAATAACGTGTACAAGAGTTTGACTGCTTAATTAGATAATCTGTTGCACTCATATATGCTAGCATTTTCCAAGATACGGAAACAAATAACATTATAATCTTAATATGTGTATTTAGTAATAAACATAATTTTAATTACAGAAAGTTTTTAGAAAATCCCGAAGAATTTCAATTTATTAGAATAATTTAAAAGAATGATATAGTATTAATATCGAAATTTCAAAGAATATATTCTATACATTGGAAAACTAGTACATGTGGCTTTATGTTGGCTATGTAAACCTTTGAGAAAATAACAAATTATTAAAAGTATTAAAATTATTTTATAAAATAAAAATGTAGTTATAAGAAATATACAATTTTATTTCCAGATTAAAATAAAAGGTATTGTTTGTTTGAATGTTTGGTTTCCGCACGTATAGCAAATATACACAAAACGTGATGAAAAGCACTGCAAGCGCTTTTATACAAGTACTAAGAGTTAAACAAACAAGAGAGTATTTGATTTCCTATACCGCTTTCTTTATTACAGACAAGGAAGAATCAATTTATTCTACGCTTATAATAATAGAATTATTATACCATGACACTCGAATGAATTTGAAAATTTATTAATTCAATTTTAAACTTGATTACCAAAACAATATTTAAAATAATTAATAGAAAAATGTTATATGAAGACATCGCTAGGATAACAGATGAAAGCATTACTTTATCAGACATATCTTCCGACTATATTAATATTTCAATATTAATTCATGCAATGAACTAAGTTTCATAAGATCTCTAAATCATCAGGTGAAAATCAATTTAAGAATAATTGAGTTTCCTTTTATATTTCTTAGCGCTTAAACTTTACAAAATCAACGATTAAAAAGAAGTACCACACCGCGCGCACGCAATCGCGTATAATAAAAGTATTGTCGCTACAGGCATAGATTGCATTATGCTCGGCCGACATCGAGGACTACGTCATTGCCGGTGCAAATTGATCAAACGGCGAACAGTCGCAAGCAGGCGCGCGCACGGGTAGACAGACAAGACCGTATAGACGCAATCGAGGGTAGAATCCGCGTTGCGCGTTGCCTCCCCTATACACATTGTTCTATTACTCGCTAACATAAGCGAGCGAGCGATCGGTGTTGCTGCTGCTGCTGATGCTGCCGCTTTCACGTCGAATTCCCAGATTAACGTAAACGCATCAATTATAGAAGCCGCGGTACGCTGCTGCACTGCACGCGCGCGCAGACGGAGGCTCGTTCTGCCTCTCGCTTACGTATATGTATAGGTACATATAGGTACATATATGTATTCTCATAGGTATATATATATACTCTCTCTCTCGTTCTCTCTGCCTCTCTCTCTCTCTCTCTCTCTCTCTCTCTCTCTCTCTCTCTCTCTCTCTCTCTTGAGGAGTTACGGAACTTGCGAGACGCGGAACATTGCTTTCGACTCCACCCCACGGACGCCCCTCGAGAGAGAGAGCAAGAGAGAACGAGGCGAGCGACTCTTTAATTTCTGGAGCTCTTCTCCCTAGGCTCGCATTACCCGGGACTCTGTGCGCGCGGCTGAGTCTCTCTCTCTCTCTCTTTCTCACTCCCTGCGATCATCATTTTTGAGGACCAGCGGCGCGGATATTAAATTACGGGAGACATCTCGTTAACGGACTATTAGGGTGCATTCCGTTTATTGTCGCGAGCGGAACGCGCGCGAGCGAATCAAAGAGGGAACACGTTAGAGAATTTCGCTGTGCATTTATATCATGTGACATGCGCGTACGGTAATTTTGGTATAGCTGGTACGGACTTAATTTATCACGAATACTAATTTATTAATCTACAAAATTACTGCTTTGAAATAAGTATTTCGAATTGCAATCACGGTACAATAAGAAATTACCATGCATTTATACTAGGTTTTAATAAATATTTTTGTGAAAGTGTATTAAATTGTTTTATATTCAGATCAAAATTTCTTACGCTATGCGCACCTTCATCCTTATCTCATTTATTCATCATCACTTGAAATTGAATATCTGTCGTAAAATTGAAAACTTTATTACCAAAAGTTCTAAATCATTTCAGTACGATAACACACAAACATTTTAAGAAAGGATTATTTTCAGATATAATAATTGACTTATTTTCAATTTGATAAAACCTATAGAATTCAGTTCATTATTCGTTTAGGAATGGAATTCAAAAATTCATTTACTAAAACCTTGCATTGATAATAGAAATCAAATATGTATAATGCAAAATTTTTTAAGTCCACACATATGGCAATCAAAAATTTAAAAAAGGATTATTCTGAGAAAGAATTGCCTAATTTTCAATTTAATATGCCAAATTGAATTTAAATAAATAAATTTTAATGAATATTCAAGGAAATATTCGAAGACTATTCAGAGAAAGGCTCTAGCGTCTGCAATATATGGATGTTTGAAATGACTCTAACAGTGTATTGTACTTACGTCCGTCTTGTACTATGTATACTTTGTGTATGACTTCTTATTATTTTGTATGTTCCTGGTAGAAATCAGTCTCACTTCGAGCCAGTAATAGGCCATTTGTCATTTATAACTATTAATGGCTGATTACGAGCTTAGAATTAGATTGATTTATACTCGGGTTGTTTAAGAATAGTACTTAAAAGTCAAATTACTAAAACATAGTTTTCAAAATAAGAATCGAACATGCATAATTCATTATTTTTGCGAGTCTACAACTGTGACATCTATGAAACATTATCCAAAGTTACGATGACAACAGATCAATACACATTGGCTCAGGTGGTGCGTTACCTGCTCTATGGTACAGCAAAGTCACTCTGATGGTAACTTAGCAACTGCTGGTGATGGTAGATACATGACAAGGTAGGGTACATATAATTTTCATTGGATAATAAAGCTTCTCAATGCTGTATCGTCTGGTGAAATTTGTAGCTGAATACAAATATATTATAGTTTTCCTAATCCGACACTTATCAACAATAGGTATTCTTTGTTGGTACTGTCTACTATTTTTAAAGTGGAATTCTAGATGGACAGAATATTCTGCATTTAGCAAAATATTTTCTATTCAAAATAATATTTTGTAACATTCGTGTAATTAACAAAAAATATAAGAATTTTCAAGGATCTTGAATAACTAACTCTTTTAACTGTTTTAGACTTTCTAACTTTATGCACTGTATTCATATAGAAAGCATTGCATACGTATTATTTTTATAGTCTATAACTTTGCTATTGATTCTGAATACAATTATCAATGTGTATTTGCAAAATGGATTTATCACACGAAAAGACATTTTTATTATATAAAGTTATGTATGTATAAAACGAAGCATAAATTTTAATTACGATTACAGCTATGCGCGATTTTTCCATATCTATACGAGACCTTCGCAACTTTCGTATTACTCCTTAACTCAGTGATGACATACGACTGCAAGGAGAACGGCCCGAAAAAAGAACTCTCGCATTATTCAAATTTTTATATTCGATTATGCAAATTAATGTGAGTCGCATAAAAATGTCTGTCGCTTTCTGTTCCCCGGGTTTTACGTCGCTTGCAAGTGATTTTTATGATTCTTCGGAAACAAAAGTCTGCCGCGACGCCACATTTCCCATCGCTTCCTCGACCCAAGCACGTATTCCGGTATTCCCTAGAAAATGATATATTATATGCAGTATAGGACGTCATATTTTTGTTGCGTACAAGCTGCGATAGTTTTGCTTACTGATTCACAAATTGATGCTGCATCCTTGTCAAGGTCCAAACTAAAACAAAATCTAAGCCATACAAAAATATTTTCTACTTACGTTATTCTGACACTAAAATATAAAATTCGCTTCAAGAATTTTAACTTCATATTTATACAACCTTACTTTAATTAATATGTGTTTTATATTTATAACAATTGTATATGGTATTTTCTTACGATTTTGTATTTAAAGTCCCGTAAGAACCGTATAGCTATTACAATTATAGTTAATTACAAAAATTCTGAGATTTCTCTTAAATAAAGATCATTTAATTAATAAAATAAAAAGATAAATGTATAATTAACAAAAGTAAACATTTACGTAATAACTTAGAAGTTAAACATTAAGGTCTGGTAAAAGGATATAGAAGCTTTTGGTACGGCAATAGCATGCTAATGGCATGGTAACAGCTTCCGTGCTGGGATCTCTTCGTCCTTGCTCGGGCCAAGTGGCTTAACTGGATTCCATACATATTTTAACACTGGCGAAACCGTACAAGAAAATTGGTTTGGCTGATATGCATAACCGATTTTGCAAGTCTGCGCGGGTTTGTGTATGCGAGACGGGCGGGCCAACCGCGAATCGCGGCAGCCTCTTCAGTTTTCGTGCGTCAGAAGGAAACAAATCGGTGCTTTCAAAATTTAAGTAAATATACAGCTTCGACGCTTAAAATTGATGTATTATCGTTTCAGACCTATAATTTCACTTAGGCGGCTTTTGATATAATGAAATAACGTTTCACAATTGCACGTAAATGAACTTAATAAAAATTAATTAAAAAGAAAAACATTATATGCTTGAAAAATATATAAAAGTCAATTAAAGAATCGATTTAAAGATAGATAGAAGTCTGCCGTGGAGCCACATTTCCCATTGCTTTCTAGACCCAGCACGTATTTCAGTATTCCCTAAGAGACGATATATTATATGCAGTATAGAACGTTATATTTTTGTTGCGTACAAGCTGCGGCAGTTTTGTTTACTGATTGACAAATTGATGCTACATCCTTGTCAAAGTCTAAACTGAAACAAAATCTAAGCCATATGAGAAATATTTTCTACTTACGTTATTCTGACATTAAATTTATGAGCCAATCCTCGAATAGTGATTACTGCGATTCGAACAATTATATTGCTTGTAAATCTTGCCCATGACTTTTAAGAATTCTGAAAAATATTAAAATAAATACAGAATGAAAACTCGTTTTTCGATTGAAATGTGCATATAAAAGATAGTTGATTATAATCCCACTAAAAGAAAACGAAAATTTGCTCATAAATACTTAAATAAGTTCTTATACATAATCCTTGTATTACATTGAGTTACATATAGTACTTTATGCCCATCTCAACTGTGGCCACTTTTTGACTTGGAAAGCGGGACTAATGGACTGTTAAAAGACAATATTGTTAACAGACAATCGAAAATCAGGGTTATTAGTAGAACTTGATGAAATAAAGAAAGTTGGACTAGTTGCTAGTGAAGTCACTTTTGTCCCGCATTTGCGGGCAAAAAGTGTAATTCTGGTCTCGCTTTTCAGGAAATAAAGTGTCCATTTTCGTTCATGTGGGCATAAAATTATTTTTCTCTATATTAATATACATTTTCAATAAATTCTAGTTTTTACCGGAAGTCCCTCTTTTTAAGTCAATAAAGTGGCCGTCGGGAATAAAGTTCTATATCCAACACGAGAATAAAGTCGAGTATTCTCCAGGGTGATTTACTGCTCTCGTTTCGCTCGGGCAGTATACCCACCCTCGGAAATAATCTTCGACTTTATTTCCTTGTTACATAATGTACTATAAATTAGTAATATTAATTGAGTTTATAATCATGTTTCTACAATAAATTAATGTACGCAGAATTTTGTTTTAGTGGTAAATGCATTGCGGTCCACCATTGGTACTCCACGTTAGAAGCCTAGGGTTAAAATCGTACGTAAGAACTTATACATGCGAATTTCAATGAAGGACTTATGTAAGAGTTTATATAAAAACTGTGGATAATAAAAACTTATGCACAAATTTACGTTAAGTTAATTTACGTAAGTTCTTACATTATCTCTCACATACGTTCTTAAAATTAAGTTCGTACGTAGGTTCTCAAGTGAATTTCGACACAAGTTCTATTTAAGGGGTCCGGACCATCTTATAATTTTAATTAAATTGGTTAGATATTCTTAGGTAAGAATGAATTATTCATCATATATTACATTCTCTTTTTCGGTAAATTTAAATATTTTATCGAAATATATCGGAAATATTCTATTGGTCGTTATGTTTCCTTAAATAGCTACCGAAGAGAAACTGCTCTTTTTTCATCGTCCACATAATTTTGAGAGTTCTAAGTATCGGATTGAACTTTTTCAAAGATTATTTTGTTTAAAACACAATTAATTCTGACATGAGCGAAGGAATTCGTATTCGAAATATACAGACATAAGTTCTGTGGGTTGTCGGAAAAAAACCTAAGTCCGTTTTTTTTTTAAAAATGAGTTTTGAACGATTTTAGTATCCTAACATAGTACATATTTAGATAAAAATGCAAAAAATCAAGAAAATGTAAAAATTAGTGACTATGTCGAATTAAAATTAAACCTTAATATCTCAAAAACACGAAAAGTGGACTTAAGTCGTTTTTCCGGGAACCCACAGAGTTATAGTCTCTCAAAGTTACATTTTTTTGATTTTTTAAGTTTTTATGTTTGTGAATTTCTAATGCAAATTCCTTCGCTGATGTCAGAATTAATTGTATTTTGAACAAAATAACCGTTGAAGAAGTTCAATCCGATGCTTAGAACTCTCAAATTCATGTGAGCGATGAAAAAAGAGCAGCTTCTCTTCGATAGCTATTTAAAGTAACCTAATGACCAAAAATGAAAAAAAAATTCCGATATATTTCGATAAAATATTTAAATTTACCGAAAAAAATGTAATATATGATGAATAATTCATTCTCACATAAAAATATATGACCAATTTAATTAAAAGTTTATGGTGGGTAGATCCCTTTAAGGACATACGTAAGTTCTTGTGTATATTAATTTTTAATGATTAAATAGAAGAACTCTTGCTTATAAACTTATTTCAGATCTTACCTTATTCAAGGCCGTATTTAAGGAATTCTATTCAAAGTTATTTGGAGCTAAATATCTTTCACTGAATCTTACATGTGTTGTCTCTTATTATGTTGCTGCGGTAAATAGCGAAGGTCCATTTTATATATAACTCAGAATGGTCATGCTTATATACACGCTGGCTCATTTTGAACTTGAATGATAAACGAAATTCTATATTTCTTTTTAACTTGCAGAAGTCACCGTGTTACCTTTCTTAATTTTAGTATAATTTTTAGTACATAGTTGATTCTTCTGGTAAAATGTATAATGATAAAATAACAGAAATCTAGAGTCGAGAAGTCACAGCACAGTGACCACATTAAATTATCTATCGCGCAATTATTCATTTATGCTTATTACTCATGATATACAGCATGGATCTTGAATTATTACCGGCTTACCAGACTTTTAATTTAAAACGTATTACCATACATATCGCGACGCACGAATCGACCATCCACATTCTTTTTAAATCCGCATATTTTGATTCTGTACTTCTGTACTTCTGGTATAAGTAATTGTTGTGACTGAAATCGGTCGTTGCGGATTTCATAATGAAATAAACTTTTATAAAATTTATAAATTCATTAATTTAATTTAATATTAATTTTAATTTTAATTTTAATGTTAATATAATTGAGAAGTTCCAAGTTTTAATTATACATAGGTATAAAAATATGTTAAGAGAACATCGCAATCCCGAGATCTTTCGTTTAAAATACAAGAATATCGACTTAAATACTTTTTGTCTAAATTCACAGTGGAACAATCGATCGCCACAGGCGCAAAAATACATAATAACCTTAGTGGTCGTTTGGGGTCTAGAGCGGGTTTTTCGACAATTCGTTCAAGTAGCGGATTGGCTCGCAAGGAGGCATATTTAATACATAAATCAAAACGCGGGAGGTCCCCGCCGCAGCGCGCTACAGCCGCCGGCGGGCTAGGAGGTTTACACTATGTATGCAAATGTATACGTGCATGCGAGGTAAGGTAAGTCGAGCACCGTATATATGTATCTATGGTAACGCCATCTTGACCGTGCAGGATGGCGTTCCCGAAAGATGGTAGTGGCTTTTTCCTGCTCCATGTATATAAATCTTCTATCAATTTCAATAGGGCAAGTATCGACGTTGGGATTTTCGATTCTAAATATTCCACATTGTAGCTTCAAGAAAGTAAAATAAAGATTTTTTATTTTATTTTACTTTGTAATTATTTATACTTACAAAATCACAATTGTTTTAACTTTTTGTTTAACAACGTGTGAATATTTTAATACTGACTTTTTTTTATATAATAATAATATAGAAACAAACACTTTTATAAATATCATTTTCTTTAAGTTAAAGACACAAGACTATGTTATAACTATAAAAATATAAATATTAAAAGCTTAACCAATTTTTTCCTTTTAACCACTTAATTTCATTTTAATATAATTCTAATAAGTTTAGCAGCAATGTTTGCGCGGTGCATGGTGGTAGCAGCAAATTTTAACTGAAAATTCAGGAAAATTTCAGGACATAATTCTTTAAAATATAACTATGACATTCTAATTTTAAAAAATATGAAATACCTCAATGATTACAAAGTAGTAATATTTATTAAAGTTTCAACAATTCCGTATACTAATATAATGTATTTTAAATTTGAACTAAACAAATATTCTTAAAGTTTTCTTAAGGTGATACTAAAGCCACCTGTCACCGACAAATACGAGGAACCACTTTTCTCATTTAATTTTCAATTTTTTGCAAATATCTTTATGAAACGTTATTGTCCTAATAAAAAACAACAACTTACCATAGAGATATTTTATCAAAATTGAAAATTGAACGAAATAAGTGGTTCCCCGTATTTGACGGTGACAAGGGGTTTAGCATCACCTTAAGGCTTCGAATTAACCTGTACAAAATTATGTATTGTAGGAACGTTGATGCTTAAATTTGCAAAGAACCACATTTCATTGGTAAAAACTTTAACAGTGGAAAATATTGATTAAGTTTCAAATATTTACATAGAAAAAAATGAAACAATGTCATTTTTTGTACGTTAAATACGGATCGTTCGTATGTAAAATGTTTAAACAACCTAGAAAAGATTTTTCATTTTAAAACCTATCGCTAACATCATAGTCATTCCATCTTGTATCAACCTGCAACGTAACAGCCCGGCCCCTTGTAAACGCTCGCGAGTGCTCCGGAGAACGCGCCGCGCTCTCTCGCGCGAGCAATTACAAAATTTGCGCGATGATCTCTCAGATGCAGACATTCAGATAAAATTCCGCTTAATTAGAGCGAGCGAATCTTCGTACCGCGCTCGCTTCGTCAAAGGGGGCCTGCCGCGCTCCTCTGCCTGGATCAAAGTGTCTCTCTCTCTCTCTCTCTCTCTCTCTCTCTCTCTCTCTCTCTCTCTCTCTCTCTCTCTCTCTCGCCTCTACCCGGAAGAAGCTCGAAACGCTCCGCCCGCAAGTGGAAGCAGATGACACGTTCGCCAGGAGTGCGCTGATAAGGGAATTTCTACCATAACACGCTCCGCGAAGATGCCCGCATTACGAAACGCCAAGGAGCACCGCGGCGCGCCAAGGCAATCGTCTTTACGACGCCGTGATACGGCCGTAAGCGCTCCTACGTACCGTGCATAACAAGAGACGGAGAGCAAGAGAGAGAGAGAGAGAGAGAGATGGAAAGAGACAGAGAAAGTCGAGGAGTCAACCCCTTCGCAGCCACGCGGGGCGTAACAACTTTAATTGAATGTTTGCTCTGCGCGAGTGTTGAAGCGCTTTCTTGCGGTTGCGTGCAGGTCCCCAGATACGAATCCGCGTTACGCGGCATTGCTGCTGTCGATGAGCTTCAGGTAGAGTTTGTACGACTTTTTGCTTACTCTCTTCTTGTTGTTCAAATTGAAGATTTGTAATTGAGGCGGAGAGAATTACTTTTGATATCTGTATTGGTTGAACTCTAAATGTTTTTTATTATGCTAATTATATTTAAGTTGTTTGGTTCGGAACAACTCCTTGCTTGTTTAAAATTATTCAGAAGTTCTTTTAGTATAAAAAGTAGTTGCAGCAAACAAAATTGTAAGACGTGTGTCTTTATGAGTATACTTGTCATGGTATTGTTGTATCATAAACTGACAATATCAATATATTTTCAATTCTATTCTGCTTCCTCAAAGAGAAAGCTTTGTTATAGTAAAAAAAAAAGTTTTCTTAAAAGCATGTTACAAACATATTTTGGGACATTAGGAACCAAAATAATCTATTTTAAAAAAATGTTTGTACGGATATGTGTGTGTGTATATATATATTTATCTGTGTGTGTGTGTTTGTGTGTGTGTGTGTGTGCGCGCGCGTGCATGTGGGTGTATGTGTCTGTGTGTGTGTGTGTGTATATTTTTATGTTTCTTAGCTATTTTCGATTTTTGGGATTTACTTTTTTTGTTTTTTTTGGCACAATAGAAATATTATCATTAATTTAATGTTAATGCATTTAAATGAGGATGCAATTATCTATCTTTTATGATCCGAAATTATGGATAACATTATTCCTTTCTCCCGTTATTCAGAAAACGTTTATATCTCCAAAAGATATAACGGGAAATATTTGAAAATATTTGAGTCAATTAGATATACCGAGGAGAATATTTAGTTAAATTTTTAAGTCATTTTATTTTTTTAATCTTGAGAAAATTAAAAAAACTCGATATATTGTGTCGTACGATAACTGCAGTAATATAACACAAATCAATGAAAATTCACAGAAAGGTTGCTTTTTTGTATCTCTTTGCTGAATTCCTTGACCAGATTGTAAGGACTTCTGACAGGATGTTTTGTAGTAAGTCTTTTGTGTCCTGTAGAGCGGGAATGAAACCGATGCACACTTTCTCCTGCCCAAGCTCCCCCACTCCCTACACTGCAGCGTCAAAATATATTTATGACTTTTCAATAAATAAGCGAAAAAAAGGTAATGGAGAAAATATAACATTCATATTAGAACAATTTCATATGAGAACCGTTAACAAGGTTTGAGGAAGCTAAGTGCCAATGAATTAGCAGCGGTTTTTACTAATCATTAATCAATGTTTATATAAAGTCTATATTGAAATGAAAACAGGTATTATAGATACGAGTAATTGTAAGTTATATTAATTATATGAAAATAAATGCTAGACAAAAGTCCGCGGTTATAAACAATATTAAGGATATGAATCCTTACAAAGGATATTAGCTAGTTATTCTATCAATGGTATTTCAATCTTATTTTCAAGAACATACTCGTAATTCAGTGATTTTCTTTGTAAATGTAAAATTCATGCATACATTTTTTTATCTTAGTAGTAGAAATATAAGCATTTTAAATGTTCGAAAAGCTTATTGATTGCTAGAAAAAAAAATAATAACAGTATTACATTAAAAATAGTCAACAAAAATGTAAATAGTTCATAGGTGAAATAATAGTAAGAAACTGATAAATGCCTAAAACTTTCATTATGGCCAAAAACATAGCAGAAATCAAGTATGGTGTATCAATGTTGCTATTAAAAATATGTTTACACCTTAAGTTATGTGTTTCTTCTTGGGTTTCTGATCGACATTACCCTGAAAAAACACCTTTTTATATATGTTAGATAAATGTTTTAAAAAACGTTTCATTTATAGTAGAACGGTAGACCAAGTTTTGAGTATTGCCGTTATAAAATGACTAGTTTATAATCTAAAAATAATCCAAATTTCCACTAGAGTAATCAGTTGCTCTTTAACTTCTCTTTTATATTACCCTTATTTTGTTACAATATACTTATATAAAACAAGATTCATGTACAATATTTTTATGCTGAGGTTAATTATTATTTCATACTGTTTTTATGTCGTTATGTACTGTTATAATTTAATCTCTATGCAATACAATAAACATAGTACCTACTTCTCCAAAAAACAAGTCATAACTGAAATAATTAATAAATAATTAATTATTTATAGAAACTATTGTACAAAAAAGAGTAAGCACCAGCATTGCAGTCTCATTATACAATAGTTTCTAAAATGAAACGAACAAGATGCAAATTCCGTTCAACTAAGAATCCAATCGCCCCGACAATCGAATTACAAGAGTGTCGAAACGCTTTTAAAAGCGAACAATGCCTGCGTAATCATTTCAACCAACGTTTATAATCCCCGTCAACCGCAGCGCGAATATAACCTACAGCTTATATACCAACAGCGCAACCACCACCAGCATAAAACCGACAACGCGAATGCCTGTCAACTAAGCAATGGAAAACGGCGAATCTCGCTAGATGGGAGTCCAAAACAAATAGCTATTTCCATTTTTCATCAGCGCGCGCGCGCGCGCTGCCGCTTCTGGTATAATGGGGGGGAGGAAGGGAGGGTATATAGCAGGATAGCCGCGGGCTGCGAGCGCGCCGGTGGGCTCGGGCTTCATAACGCGAGGGGGCGTGTTGTATAAAATCGCTCGCGACATTACCTCCAATATTCGCAAAACGGATTCTCTCGGGTAGAGAGTCGCTCTACCGCGTTGCCGCTGCGTGTGCCTGCCTCTCTCTCTCTCTCTCTCTCTCGCTGGTAATGAGGTGGTTTCGATTCCGGCCCTGGGGCGACTCGCTCCACCCACGCGCAGCTCTCTTACACGGCTCTATCTATCTTGCAGACTAGCTGCTGCTGCTACTACTCCTGCTGTTGGTGCTGGTTGAGTAGGAAGCTTGAGCCCAGCGGCGCATGTAAATCCAACGTGTTCGAGACACTTAAAGCAAGATTCGAAAGAGGGGAGGGAATCACGTAACACTGGTGAGAGGATGCAGTCGTTGTGGTGATGTTGATATGCGACGATTTGCCGGTGCATCCGTTAGTAGCAGTGATAATGCATGGAGGTCAGAGACGGCAGCTTCAATTTAAAATTATAATAATAAATATTATCGATGTTTCATTACTGTTTTTAAGACTGATTATAATTATATATATATATATATATATATAATTATTTATATAACGTATACAATTAAATGAAAAATCACGATATCTTAGGTATGTTTCGTAATGCATAAATAATTCTTAGCTTCATAATAGACCTTTTAAACCATGATTTAGATCCTTTATATTTTATGGTATAGTTGGGGCGCCGGGAAGACCAAAGGTCGACGAACCCCAACTGTAACTAAAGAATATCACCGAGGAGTCTAAAAATAGATTTTTACCTCTAGAATATGACTCTAAATTATCGACATTGGATCTGGACCGTATCTACGTTTATTTATACAAAATGTAACCTAAAAATAGTTCTTTTTCACATTTCGATAAAAATGTCAGTAATATTTGAGTATAAAAGAATATGTAGAAAAATGTTCAATGTTGTTAATAATGCTACTAAAGATGCCTCTAGATATACCTAAAAAGATGCGCCGTGTCCGATTTCCAAATTTCAAAATATCGCCCTATTGTAAAATTGTTTATGAAACATTTTGGATTTGTTGTAACTTTTGTCCCTCTCGGACTTTTTTAATGAAACTGGAATGCAAAAGAAATTTTTTTTAAATTACCCTTTTTTAAAACAAACCGCGAAAATTGCCGTTTCTATCTTTGATGTTTGTAATGTTTCTGTACTGCAAGTAAGAGCATTAGAATGTGCTTCAAAAACATAAATTGAAAGAAAAACTTTAGTACCAGACCAATAGGAGTCGTGATATTGAAGTTTTACTTAAGGTGGTAGCCTGGGTTAAACCCAAAAGAAATTCTTTTTTAACCAGTACATAAAACATTTTATAGTTAAAAGAAATCGTTCTAAAATTTTTTGTACTATAAATACTCGGTCGTGTCTTTCATTTCAACATTGTAGAACCTCAAAATATTCATCCTACAGGTCACGATAAATCACTATTGTCAATACCAAATTTATTGGAGGATTTCTTTTTTCGGGATTCTTCGACTCCTTTTGACATGTACTAGTAAGCGAAACACTTTTTCGTTAACTTTTTTTTATAATTTTTTTTTAGTATTACAATTAAATTTTAAGAAATTTTTAATAAAAATTGCAATAGGTTTTGCAATCGTGAAATTAAAGATATGACCAAGTATTTATAGTCAAAAAATTTTTAGAATGTTTACATACGAAAACTTTTATGGGCTAATAAAGAAAAATATTTTCAATAAGAATCATAGCTTTTCAAAAATGTACTGTGCGAAACTGGTATACATAACGCCTACTTAAAAGAGAGAAAAATGTGAAAGAATGTATTTTCGAACGCCAAGATTGGTTGAGAATGATGTGTTTATAACAAAACATAGTGAAAATAACTATTCAAAAGGTTTTTCAGAACTAGAGATCAATTTTGAACTATTTATGTCGCAAACTTTTGAATGTACATCTTACAAGCTTTAAATGGAAGCCTATAATAATAACTCATAGAAGATACTTCTTTTCAGTGGGATATTTTAATTCAATTGATATTAATAATTACAGAAAATTTGGAGAATTTTTTATTGCTTCTTTAAGAGTGCTCTCTGAAGGAGCGATTTGTTGTTTAATCTGAATAAGCGTGTTCCCACAGAGATAAATTCGTTTGGATTTAAGTAGCCAATCACTCTTTAAAAGAATTATTATTTAAAAAAGCGATATTCATGACTCCCTTTGTCATATCGTTCTTGCCGAGAGTTATTCTCTCAAGAGTTTTTCTTAATCACTCTTCGCAAGAGCGCTCCCACAGAGAGCGATTCCCTTAGCTCTCAGTATAAGACAATCGTTCTTTATAAGAATCATTTTTTAAAAGAGCGATATTCATGACTCCCTCTGTCCCATCGTTCTTTCCAAGAGTTATCCTCATATTCGTACTTCGTCCAGGATTCTCTTTTTTTATTGGTTTAGGTAGACAGTAGTAAGCGTTTATGTCCAATATTTTAGTTGCCCAGTCATTCGAGTCATTATCATCTGAAATTCAGATGATTTCGTTCTGAGCATCTGCATTTCCTACACATGTAAATAAATATTTTTAATAATTTTAAAAATTATAGAGATGCATAGGCACATTGTGAATAAAAAATATTATTTACCTAACTCGTTTGTGTGCAGCAATCATTGATTTTTCATATACTGTGTAGGATTTCTCAAGTATAATTCCTGATAAGCTACTGGTTCAAGATTTTCTTGCTTGATCTTCATAGATACATGCTTGTCATTATTCATTTGCATAGACACACAATGAGCGTAATCATCAAGTATCTCGACTGATCGCTTATCAGAGTATTTTTGCACATGTAGATGCAGCAACTCATGTTTGTCGAGCAAATCTTCTGAGTCAAAACTGTCATTATCTATACATCTAACTAAATAATGTATAGAATTTGAAAGATTATAATATAATATAGTATACTAAATAAAGAAAAAAAATAAATTATTTACTCAAGTCATTTGGCACACGTGGCTGCCAACTAATGACGTTCAATACATCATTGTTTGGTTCAAATCAAGATCTCATTTAAAACGATTCAGCAAACATCCGCTTCTACCAAGCTCAAGAAATAAAATTTTAAAATTTATTAATCTCACTTATTCGCCTCCTTACCAACCTCTTTATCAACATATCTAACAACCTACTTATCAACCGCTTTATCCTTATTAATCTCTTTATTATACTTCTTATTAATTTCTTCATCATCCTCCTTATGAACCTCTAAATCAATCTCCCTTTCAACTTCAATTACAATATTTAATTCAGATTTTTTTGTTCTCTCTATTTTTAAGCCTGACATCCCATCAACTTCCTCAGCTCAGCCTTTTGCGTATTTGCGCGGTGGACCTATTGGTATTGCTAAAGGAAGAAGCAGCGTCACCTATCAAAGAGACTTTCTATTCTACCATGATGAACGTATCAACATTCTTTAGATTATGATTCATATTAGTCTATTTTACATTTCCCTTGTCTGAGATGCGTCTCTGTGATGAACCATTCGCGATGAGGTACCCTAGGATCTTCATTAATTTAAATATCTGCAACTCTACTTAAAACCAATATGAGTATAAAAATACTTGCCGTATATAATTTCTCTGATGAGGAGAGTGCACATCTTGTTGGAAACGGTTTTTTTATCAAACTTCGAAAGGTGGTTTCTGGTACCCGTAATCTTTTCCAATCGACCCCTATTATGAAGATATTGGGCATTTTGTTTCAAATACGCATTATTTTAATGAAAAAATGTACCCCTTTTTTACAACAACTCTGCAAGCTTTTATGCTAGAAAATTCGCTTCAAAAGATAAGCAAAGCAGGCGGAAAGAGCCGTAATAGAAGCTTTGATTCGTATAAAAATATTATTCTAATGCAAAGTTATTAACATTTGAAGATGATGATTAAAAATGCATAAATATTTCATGAATTTAAACTCTCAAATTCAATAATTTTTCATTAATTTTAAATCATCATCTTCAAAGCTTAAATTGTAGCTCGTTTCACCAGCTTTAATTATTTTTTGGGTTAATTTTTCGAGCATAAAAACTTGCAGAGTTGTTGTCGAAAGTAGAGATACATTTTTTCATTAAAATAATGCATATTTGAAGTAAAATATCTCATATCTAGAGAACAAGTGCCGATTAGAAAAGGTTACATGTATTAGGCTTCATTTTTAGGTACGAGAAACCATCTCCTTAAGTTTTATAAAAAATCGTTTCCTACAGGGTGTACACTCTCCTTGTGAGACAAATAAAGTAGTAAAAATAACTATTCTCGCTTAGTAAGCAAGCTTTTAGTAATACTAACTATTTTTTTGCCCTAATGTTCGTAAAGTCCGTGTTTAAAGCACAAATTTCTGTGAACTTCTTCGCACACGTGTACGTAAAGTAATTCAAGTGTGTGTAAAGAGAAAAATTTGTGTAAAGTGATTACTTTACGCACAATAGCACAAATCGTCGCCAGGTACGGTATACCATTCGACGTATATTTTAGTTATAACCCTTTCTTAATGAAATAGTTAGCCTAACAAACGATATTAGTTGCATCAATTTTCCACTACAAACTTAGTTCAAACTTAGTTGATTTTACTATATATTTCTCTCAGTGTTGATGTTACGAATTTTTAAGGATTAAAAATATTTTTAAAGAATCGTTATTATAAAATTTTACGTAAATGTTCTACTCTTCAAAGATAATTTCATCAAATACTTTTAATGTCTATCTCTCACGTTTTATTTTAAATCTAAGTTACTTTAAAAACTTAAGCCACAGATTTACTTTTTATTATTATTTACTGAATATTGTTCGTTTTTTCCAGGCTAATACATGTGACGTAGGAAAAGCTATGAGAAAACCTACGCCTGGAACAATCCTTGAAGTTACATTGTACAAAATTAATATTCAAACATCACTGTAAAATCAGAAATGTATCGAAAGATCGTTCATATACGTGCTGCTGCAACACTTAAGAATGGCACAATAGGTGCGCGTTGATATGCACTGAGGTCATCCCTCGGAGAAGGTACGTCGTCACAGATAAGAGGAACGGAACTTTAAGACATGCTGAAGATGTCCTTTGGCACATAAGACACGTTGAGAAAATCTTTCATAGAAGGCGGAAGGACGCTTTGTCCCAGCTCACAGAAACGGCGTGTTATGACGCACTGAGTAAGTCCCCTGGAGAAGGTGCGTGGTGACACGTCGCAGCTCTGCCGCTGTCGCTTTCGAGATAGGCATGTAGATAGACGATGCTGCTGCTCTCTAAAACGGTGCTAAAGGATGCACTGATGATGCCTTCTGAAAAAAGTGCGTGATGACACGTTCTCTATATCTAAAATTGTAAAATCACTTAGAATTAGTGAATATTCTCTTAGAATAAGTTCACATTCGCTTACTTATTTAAAAGGAAAAACTTCATTCATATAATTCACATAATTAAGTGCAATTCTGAAAAACAATTTTGCTATATTTAATACAACTCAATATATTGGTATCAACACTCAATATATCCTTGACAAAATGTATATCATTAAATCTCTTTACCTAAAATCTTTTAACCCTTATCCATAACACTCCATACCCTCTTAAATATATAAACTCTATAAACTGGAATCTTAAGTCTTCAAAGTTTAAGAGTTCAAGGTTGAAGTTTTTGAAACTAAAACATTTGCGGTTAATGAGATTTAATATTTAATGGTTTAAAGGTTCTAGGTTACTAAATGGCTTAAAGAGTTTAGAGGTTTAGAGGTTTTGAACTATGAACAAATTAAGGATGCTAGGTAGACTTCATTGCTAGGTTCCAGAAAACACCTCTCAAAGTCTCAAAATACCCAGTTCCCCAGAAGTGAGATTCTCAAATTGGAGAACAAATATGAGTTGCAAATAATGATATACTGAGTTTCCCTTTCATACGGTAGTAGATTTCAGATATACTAAGAATTGTCAGAAACGGGACGTACTTGGGTTAGGAAAATGTATAAATGGAAATGTTTCAAGTAAATATGCAGCTACTGATTATATATCGATAGTCTACTGTAGTGCCGATATCCAACTCATTGTGATCATTATTATATAAAGCTATTAATTTAAAGAGTTTAAGATACACACATGTAAAAAATTATTTTAAGTGTTAAAACTATATTACAAGATATTCTTCGTAACCATTTCTTACTTTGAATCCAATAATAGAACGCAAGGAGCGGCAAGATTAACAAAGAATCGACCCTGAACGAATAATAACCACGAAAGGCAATAGAGCGCAGGAAAGTTGGACGAGGAAACCAGTGCGCCACCCTGCGGCTTTATCAGTTTTACGTCTCGCGCAGCTCATCGCCGTCGCGCTCCTACAGCCGGATCCCCGTGAAATATAAATCGTAAAGGCGTTGCGGCGCGCGCGCGCGCGCGCGCGTGGCTCGTAATTTAAACTAGCGCAGTTTGGATAACTAGTTCCCTTGCTCGCTGCGCCGTCGCGACGTCGGCGACTGTGACTCCGTTGTAAAACGATTCGCAGTAAACCGGCGAATGAGTTTATTGCGCTTATTGGCCGAAGAGCCAGCAGAAGTACGGGCGTTAAAGCGCCCGCGCCCCGTCGTTTGCGGTCGACGTCATCATCGTCGTGGGTGCTGGTTTATCTACTGCCGCCAATATGCGGAATCAAGTTTCATGGGCAAACGTGTGTGCGTACATGTGGCGATGCCGATGTAGGCATGTGCATCGAGCTGCTGTTCGTCCTTCGACGCGCGTACTTGTGGAGCAAGTGCTTTTAGTATGCTTGCGGAAAAGTAGTGTTGGAGTTAACGTACGCGAGTGGTTTACCGATACGGCCTTGGATAACTAGATACTCTAACTTTTTATTGAATGAATAGCTTATACAAATATCATTGTGAAGTCAAACAATAACGAATTTTCCAGTTTTAATTAAACTCAACATGAATAATGTAAAAAAAAATTTCAGCTTTAAGCAAAAATAAAAATACATCTCTTGATTACTTGTACAAACTTATGTCAGAGAGTGCAGACAAGTATTTGTGTTCGACTGTTTTCTTTAGTAAGGAGCAAAATCGTTTCTCATAGAAGTCGTCATGATTCCATATCTCACCCTCAAAAGTCACAAACGAGGAAACCTCTTAGCGATTAAAGTCGTGTATCTATCGGGTTTGAGTTATATGCAGTTCGTAAGATTGGTCATAAAAGACTAGTGAAACTTTCAAACTTAATATGTGTTTAAGTACGTAATAACATATATTGAAAAATTTTCATCTATAAAGTGGAAGGTAGATATCTATATCTTCAAATTAACAGTAAAATTTTTTAAAGAATTATACATCAAACTTATTTTTTAAGTTTTCCTTTTACTTAAAGCAGATTAATATTCATTCATGTTTTCACTGAACAATGTAATAAAAAATATAATTGAATTGAAATAGGTTATACTGAGTTATGATTGATAACTGTGTAGATATGACAGTTTTATAATTAGTTACCAAAGAACAGCGCTGCGGTGGCTGGATCGCATTAATTGAAATTCACTTTATTATCACGAATTTCTGGATGATTGCATCGAGCTAGTCGCAGGAAAACTGAAAAGTTTACATATCTATTACAATCTGAGTGAGGTCAATTTGTTAAATCGACTAGTGTTAGAAGCCAGACGTAGGCGGTAGAACTATTTTCAATAAGAAATTAACTTTGAAAGTGTTTAAACCTCTTAATAATCTGTAAAAGCTTTTCAAATCAATTAAAACTATAAGTATCTTTAGAAACGTTAATACACTAAATTCACACTATAAAAATGTTTTATTAGTTCACAAAAATTGAAATAATTTTTGTTTTATAAAACTTAAGAATATAAAACATAAGAAACTACTTAATTTTGGGTTAAAATGAAAGCGAGCCTTATAAACCACTTATCATATTTCACGGAAGCTTCCGGCCAATAAAACGGGCGTTTATTGGCACATCTCCGTCGAAAAAAGTAATTCAAGTTTTAGAGCTCTGCTCGAAATCGCAAAGACTCGGGTCGAGAGAACCCGACGCGGATATTTCTTCGGGCCGCCTATATGCGATTACAGTGATTCCCCTCCGGCCTCGTACATTGTCGCTTCTCTTTCTCTTTCTGTCTCTCTTTTCGACACTAGCGCGGCGCGGAGAAGAGCCGGGCGGGCACGTTCGAGAGACTCACCGAAGGCGCAAGTAGTATTTTCTCAGATTGAAAAGCTTTCGCGATGATATACGACTAGGGCATAGGCGGCGACGGCCGCACTGCAACCCTTCTGTGCTTTAATGGAATTAGTATTTAATAGTTTGCAGCGAGCGCAGCCGATGCTGGGCATTCGCGGAGTTCCTGCTGCTGCTGCTGCTGTCCCTTGCCCCGAAAAAAAGAAACTAACAAAGTGGATAAGCGCCCGGCAATATTTCACTTAATAGCTTTCTCATTCATCATGTTGTGCTGGCTTACTCTCTCTCACTGGGCAACGAAGTATTGCATGCATCTCGATTTACCGAAGAAGCGATAAGACCGGAAAACTTAAATGAATGGGTCTGTCATACTTCGCAGCGGTGGCGGAAAGCAAAAATAGATATAAGTAATTGAGGCTTTCAGCCAAAGATTTTAGGTGATTAGCAGTCTGTCTTTCCACTTCTTGTCAATTCTCATTTTTTCTGTATATTCTTTTTATTCTGAAGTTGTTTTCAATAGGGTCTATTTCATTATTATAGAGATTACGAACTCTAGAAACGATGGAAAAAAAGGGATTGCCCAATTTTTCTTTGCGTGCCAAATATCTAAACAACATAAATTTCTTAAACATTTTATCGTTTCAGACGATGCCAATCTAAAATATTATATTCTTGTTCCAAATAGACATAGTATATCTTTCTATAAGGTAGTCAATACAAGTATTTATGTCTCTGTATTATATTGTATTGTATTCTTGTAAAGACAATCATCAATTAGAATAGGTTCAAATTTCGACTATTATCTTTTATTTTGTCTTGTAAATAATAAGAGATAGAAAGCATCATAAAGCAGCTTTAATTGTTTATAATATTTGCGAATCAGTTTGGTTATAGATTTAATAACGCTAACATATCATGGGTTATAATTATATGGAACATAAACTTATGATTTTACAATAGGTAAAAGAATTTATTTTAAATCTCCTGCCGTAAAATTCTGCTTTTAGCAGAAGAAATCATCAATATGTATATTGTTCAAATTTTACTTTAAAAAAATATATATTTTTAACACTTTCGTTGTGGCATGAATTTAATTTGACTGTATTAGTAGCAACAAGTTATCAAACATTCAAGAAATGGCGCTACCGCGGATTTTCATCACCAATACGACATTATTAATGTATGTGCACGTAAGGAAACGTTAAGCATTTTATTAACTATTTATTTAATAGTAGGTATTAATAAGGAAAAAGATATGTATACGTCATTCCTCAAATAAAAAATGTGATGGACAGAGATAGATATCTTTTGTTATTAAAATTTTAGCACTTTTCTGATAATCGAGTAAATGTAGATAATGACAGGTTATTCAAAATTAAATGAATTATTGACAGAGTTTAATAAAAATTGTAGTGATACAGTGTTTGCAATTGTAGTTATGCCGGGACGAGATTTTATTATTAACGAAAGCATGGTTCCATAGAAAGGAGGTTTGATTTTTCGTCAATATAGACTAAATTAACACCATAAATACGGTATTTAAACCTAATAAAATATCATCGACTTCTGGATATATACTTCTCATATTGAGATACATATAGAAAAAACATTAGGTCAATCTAAAACTGTAGGAATTGGTCATGCGCATTCAGTAGTCATGCACTTGATGGAGTTATATGAACAGAAAATCTTGAAGAGAATACGTATATGTGCGAAACTCTCCAAAAAAGCCGTAGAGATATTCCCCTTGATATGCTTAAAACAAGACTTAAAAAGGGCGAAATGAAGAAATTGCAAAGTACAATACAATTTAAAATTATTAAATGGATAGATAAAATGGATGTTCTGATATTAACAACCGTAAAAAGTCATGGAGATGATTTAACTGAGACAAATAAATGCTCTAGAAATGGAATCATTTTAAAACTGCTTTGCATTCTTGACTGTAATGAAGCTAAGAAGGGCGTTAATTTGACAAATGTCTTTGTATTACACATCTGTGTTTATTCAAAACTTACAAACAACAATAAAATATCATTAATAGATTTTATAGCACACTAACCTCAAAATGCCAACTTTATTGTCGA
Organism: Gastracanthus pulcherrimus; assembly: GCA_949152435.1. NCBI lineage: Eukaryota > Metazoa > Arthropoda > Insecta > Hymenoptera > Pteromalidae > Gastracanthus > Gastracanthus pulcherrimus. The sequence continues at coordinate 25,979,874 of OX424576.1, read as the reverse complement.
TTTTGAGGTTGTTGTGCTATAAAATATCGTATGAGACTGTTGTGGGAGGTGTTTTTCTACCTTGCTCGATTTTCTCACTCGCTTCGCTCGTGCGAAAACCCTCGAGCAAGGTAGAAAACCATCTCCCACAACAGTGTCATAATATACTATTAAAGAAGAAGTGTCAAGTGCTCTGATCAATTCAAACGATGATGTGAGTAAGAATCATGCTCACTGAAGAACTCGTCACACACTGGTTTTAAATTAAGAAAATGTCAGGAAAACCAGACGAAGGTATATTGAATGTTACAAGAGTTTGAATCAAGGTAGAGCAGGGCGTCGATAGCAGAATTACTCATAGTCCACCGGTATTTTGAAAAATTCTTTCACTGTCAAGATACACCAGGCGTTTGATTTTCCCTAGAGAACGTAATTGAACGGTTCAGTACACGGTAACTTGATGTTTGTTGCGGATTAAGGTAGAGGTTGTCCGGCTGACCTGGGTTAGTTATTTTAAAATGAAGATAGAAACTACCTCCTTAAGAGCCAGACGTATTCGAGGAAACTTAGATTGTTTCTTTATAAATATCAGTGTGAAAACCCCAAGAAGTGTAGGATAATGTTATGATTGTACAGTTTGTAAGGTTATGATTGCACGTGTCGTCGTACATGGCAACCCATATAAATAATATATGGCAATGAGTTTGTATCCAAAAGTCACATAGAAAGGTTGTATCTCTCTTGTTTTATGATTTGACTGATCATTTCAATAAAGATGTTTATGTATATTCATTTATAAATAGCGCTCTAATTGTTTATAATACCTCGAAACCAATTATAACATGAAGGCGGAGTCTCGTCCAAAATTTCATCATTATTTCTCTTTTACATAGGGAACATATTAAAATCGACTGTCAAAATCTGCAAGAAGAGCTACTTAAAAGAATAGGCTAGGGTTTATATTATTAATATTATTATTATTATCATTATTATTGTTATAGTCTGGTTTTGCAGAGTATTATGAGAGTGGGATTATCACTCCCACACTAGCTAGCCCAGGTGACTATTAGTCATCTGGGAGATTTATGTTGTGTTATGTTGTGTGAATTGTCTTTTTCAGGGCAGGCTCATCAAATATATATCTAGGGAGCATATTATTGTGATAATTTTTGTACATATTAAATATTATATGATTTTTACACATAGCCAAAGCATAGTACCAAAGTAGCTAGCAGCGTTTTCTTTGTGCGAAGCGGTGGCAAGCTGTCTAGAGCAGAATTGGAGTTGACTTTTCCATACAGCTAAACCACTGCAGCAAAGAAACATTCATACATTACTATAAAAAAGACACAAATATCAACGCAAGCTTGACCATGACACCTCTTCAGGCAAGGTCTTCGAAATTTAATGCATACGCCTCCCCGGGAAACGTTAATAAGTACATAGGTCTCAAACTGGGTATACATATACGTTTCGAAGACTTCTTTGAGTACGGGCACTTGACATCGTGGCTCATGAGGCCAACGTATAATCTCTTGCTACAATAAGAAAATATCTTGAGCAGTTAAGGATCTTAAATTTATCGATGACAGAATTTCGTATATTAGGGTCGTAAGTACTTGATATAATTATACATACTCTTTAATGTACACCGCCGAACTGAAGATAAGGAACGCTTATACAGTTATAAGAGACAGCAAAATTACTTTGATATCGTTATCATTGCTGACGTCGTATAGACTTTCAGAGCTTATAATCGGTTTGATAAACCCCTCCTGACCGATATTTACGTTGAAGTCCAATATTTTAGCACAATAAGTCGAGTGTTGGTTAAACAATCGTCTAGGTGGTCAGCATTAAGCAGCTCAAATCGAAATCGACCGTATCTTCATTGATAAAAGACTTTATGTAAATATTACAGATGTTGAAGCATACCTAGGTGTGGAATGTTACTCAGATCATAATGTAGTCGCAACTGATGTCAAAGATAGTCTAGCGACAAACAGTAATAGAACTGAATTTAGTAATACAGAAAGCTATGATATCACATAATTAAAGAAAACAGGGGAAATAGTAAAATACCAGATCGAGATTGCGAAAAGATATCGGTATATCTTGAGGATAACAATAACCCAGAGGTAGTATGTAACAATATAAAAAAAAATTTTACACTAAACTAAATTTTTTTGATTCCATCCACTCATTTCAAGGTAATACACATAATGAATATGTTTCAAATATTTCAGATTTAATAGTTAAAAATTGACTTAAGGGAGTAACATACCAAAAAAAAATTATTTATGATGTATTATTAATTTGCAAGATATTTAGTATTTACAAGTAAATATTTAGACACCGATTAGAACATTTAAAAAATGTATAGTATTTATATTATAATTATTCTAATAGCAACATTTAAAAATTCGTGTGTAATTCACACTAAAACTCAGTGACTCTCACAGCCGCGCGGCATCGTACAGCACAATACGTGTACTACAGCGACTCTGATTATATATTCTGAATGTTTATGAAGTGAATATTTTTGTTTTATAATTATTCTAAATGCTCAAATGAATATATTATTTTGTATTGAATCAATGAATTGGTTGATCGCTACGAGCCAAATTTTCCTCTTATAGACAATAGAATAATTCAATCTCCCTGAACGGATAGGTATGCTGTCATATTTACAGTATTTACCCACCGCGAAGATATTGCAAAAATATTCCTACCTGCGCATATTCTTATATTATTTTGTGTTTATTTATTATTCAGCAAAACTAGCATACAATAGACAAACAATAAACAATGTTTTGATAATAAAATAATTTTTAATATAAAGGTACTACTCCAAGGAAGTTACTACACTTTAAAAAGATTTGTTTCTCATTGTATGTGCAAATTATTTATACTTTAAATTGTACAGTATTTATTTAATACTTATATAACATTAATTTTTTCAGGATACATGAATATAAAATGACATCTTTTATATTATAATTATAGTTACTTCAGTGTATAAGAAAGCTGTAAAATTATTTTAGTATGTTATTCATAGATATTCTGATATCAATACACTTTAACTTTAGCTTTATTTTGCTCAAATACGATAAAAAGGTACTGGCCATTTATCTACCATATTTCATCGATGGGGGGACTTTTATTGTAAAATATGTTAAAATTGTATATTTTCTTGCAAAAAATAAAATTTATAATATTGTTATTATAATTTGTTGTTCATATTAATTTCTCTCGAAAAACTTGCATAGCAGGTTACGGATGAGATCAACACATGCGTCCGCCAAATTCTCACTCCCCTCGGCCCAGTCTCCTACCCTTCTCGCCTTACACCTGCTTTGAGCTTTCTCTACATCTTTCTTACTGTCAACTACACCTACTTCTTTTCCAAAAGCAATAAGGAAAAGAAGGGTGAGGGGGAGAAGAGCATGGGGAGGAGTGTTGGACCTGACACCTCAGAAACACAACCAGTTGTCTAGAAACCATTTTGTAATTTAACGAAATCAACACTACTGAATTACAACATCGAGCAACCGGCCAGTTTAGAAGACAATTCGCAGGGCAATCAAACGGTTAATAAATAACAGATCCCTGGAAGCAGATCGATTGCGAGTAGAACTATTTAAAGAAGGAAGAAATCCACTTAACGATATAATTCATAAATTCATTTGCCCCATATTTTGATTAGCTATCGTTGTTATTTTGTTATTTATGGAAACAATATTTGTTTAAAATTGGTTATATCTTGAAAATTAATCATAGAATTTTAAATTATATTGGTATGATTCTATTATTCTATAATAATTAGGTTAGCGGATCACATTTATATATTAGAACAAATAATTTACTATTGGAATGATTAAATAAGTTAAACATTTATATACATTTTGAAGCTTCAGCCCCGCCCTATTAAATAATAATGGAAGAGTTCTTTTTATAATTTTTAGTAATTATTTATATTATTACTGTATAATTTTGATTATTAAATGAATATGAATTTTGCGCGTCATCTGATAAGAAGAATATCTATATAATATGTATTCGTACGAATCAATATATTTTACTAAATACATTGTTTGAATTCATGAGTGAAAAATTCCAATCTCAAAAATCCGTCCACTCGACTCGGGCGATACATCATATGCCTTTTCTCGCGCAGCGAATGGACGGCGTTCGCACCCTATTGCCTCTAACATGAACGACTCAATTAAATGCGTACAAGGCGAGTGGGGTTGATAGAGCGGTCGGTCATAAATATGAATTATCCGCGGTAAACGCTCCCTCGAGAGAACGAGCCGGGAAATGCTGCATCTAAAGAGCCGAGCTGCCGCCAAGAAACTTTTTTTTTTATCTTTTATCGATTTTTTTTGTTATTCTGACCGGTGCTCCGTGTAAAATATTGCCAACCTTTTTTCAAAATTACGACTAAATTTAAATTTAAATTAATCATAGAATGTAGAAATATTTATCTCAACCTGGATACATGGAACTATATAAATAATATTTATATCTTTATAGACACTTACATATACTTACATATACATACACTTCTGTACATATATTTTTGTTATCAAAGTTTTTCAGTACGTATATTAAACTATATTAAATACTAGACATTATTAAGTACCTCTAATATAATGATAGGTTTTAAAACATGCCAATTTTATAGCTATGCAACTTCTTTTGGTAGCAAATTTAAAATTTTTGATTAGTTGTTTTCGCTTTTTTTACGTGTTTCATGATAATCTTACAAGGCAACTAGTTTTTATGTATGTGCCTCATTTTTTATAATATCTAGTATATTATAGTTTTTGTTATAATAATTATAAAAGTATTAGATGTATTTATTTTCGAAATATACCGTATATCAATAAAATTTAATAACGAATTAAACATAGTTTTTGCAGAACTAGAAATTGCCTGAGTTTCGCTCTTTTTGTTCGCGACCATTGTGGTAACGTATGCGCATGCACTCTCATTTACCGCTAATGGAAACAAATTATAATTAAGTACTTTGCTGAGTTCGGCAGATTGCTGGTGACAGAAGCGCAGTTTCATTAATGAAAGATGGTGAATGTTCCATAAATACAGTAATAGCACTTTTCGTGCGCTCGTTTTAAACGAAAATAATTCAAATAAAAATGAAATAATGACCTTCCTTTTTACATTAATATCAATAACAAACTTGAAAATCATGAAATATTACGAGAAAGAAACAAATAATGTCATATAAAATGTAATTAGTGACTTAAATTTTTTCAATTTGTAAGAAGGTACTTCGAACGTTTCAGAAATTTTTATTACAAGTTTTAAAATTATATAACTCTTTTTTTGTATTAAGAGAATACACTTTTGTAGCTTCGAGGCATAACAATTTATGTTCACATTATTTAAAAATAGAGTTTTTATTGATTTTAAATCTATGCATGGTATAATTTTATATAAAAGTCAAAAGTTACAAAAGTGCATTTATTACTTTCCTTTTTTCATAATGTAGGCTTTTCATTTCCAGAGGTTTAAATGTCAATATAAATTTTCAAATCTTAATATCTTAACATATGAAAAAATGAGGTCACGTCGTTTTGCCTTTTCACCACAGACTTATCGATAACAAAAAATGACAGTTGTTACTTAAGCTTTTCTTATAAATATACACGCTAGAGTAATAACTCCTTCGACACGCAAATAGAACAATGTAGCGATAATTCTCCCGCAACCTAAGGTCAATCTGGCCCCGGTATGCATCAACGACCTCACGCGCGACTACCATCCTCGTCGACTTCTCGGTTCCGGTACACAACAATACACCTAGAAACACGTACATAAACACCTCCCTAACCTCCAGCCAATTCACAGTTTGTTTAAATAGCAGCCGCCCACGTATACACAGCGGCAGCCTCGCATTATTATTTATACACGTGCGCACGCTCGGTAATATGTAGGCATAATAACGCAGCTCTCTGCTCTGCCTACGCTGCTTTGCCGCGCGCGCCATTCTCGCTCTCTCTCTCTCGCTTCCTTCCGCGAGCCGAGTCGCGCGCACGAATAGAAGCGCGAGCGACGATTCCCTCGCGAGTGTGACTGCGACGAGGACTGCCGCCCAGGAAGCGTGTGCTTTGCTAACGATGATAAACGAGCCCGCTCTAAGACGCCATATTTATGCTAATCTGGGCGCTCCGCCCTTGCACTACGCCCTTCCCACTCTCGTTGTCGTCGTCGTCAGCGTCCGATATGTCTCTCTTTCACCCTCGCTCGTAGATTGTCGCTGTCTCTCCTCGTGCCCTCGTGTGCTCGTGCGTGTATGTATATCACTTTCCGAGAATTTTGGGAGACCTAGTCTCTATCTCTCTCTCTCTCTCTCTCTCTCTCTCTCTCTCTCTCTCTCTCTCTCTCTCTCTCTCTCTCTCTCTCTCGCGCGCGCGCTCGAGTTTTCCCCCTTTTCGAGGGGCAAAGTGCAATGTGGCTGCGCGACTCGCGAGCGCAAAGTCATCCCGGAATCCCGGAATCTCTGTATACGCATGAGCATTTCTGCCGATAAGGGAAAAGGGAGCCGGGGAGAGAGATAGAGATGCGGAGGTATACGGTGTAGCATTGTTGCGAGTTTAATTTAGGGCTTCGGATTGTGCAAATGTATTTATTGCCTGCCTTTGTTTTGAGTGAGAGAATTTCTTTTTCCTGAATACGTTGATAAATTTATCTCGTATGAATAGTCGACTACAATTTCTGTTGCGATTTCAAGTATTATTTTTCTTTTTTAAGTGAAGTTTGAATTGAAATGAACCTTCGTAAACATGCATATCTAGATGAAGGTAACGAAATTCTTTGATATAGAAAAAATAGATAAATGTATTTGTATTTTTGAAAATATAAATGAAAAATTCTTAGAAGAAAGCTTATATAAAATATAAGAAAATATCTTGTTAGATAGATAGATTCAGCCACACTTTAGTAAATCTATAGATATCATGCTTGAGAATTGAGAATTTACTATTCATTTGAACCTAGATTTTCTGAATAAGAAACAAATTTTTAATCATTTGTACAAATATAGATATCGCATTAACTGGGGGAAAAAATTATTGATAACAATTTTCAAAATAATGTGCTTTTGAAGTTGAAGGTACTGAAATCACCTTTTTTTAAGTAGTGTTAAAAAAAGTGGGAAAATATTATCCAATCAACAAGATCCTAATTCCTATTATATAACCTACCATATACTAACTTGTAGAGAATAACCACTTCAGCGACATCCGACTAGTCGTTATGTTTTATAACGTTTGCCATGCAAATAAAGTCGTCTTGAAGAAACTGCATTTAAAATTTTGATACTCGAATTTTTGTATAATAAAAGCTAGAGAATGTTTCGAATATTAATAGATTTTTTAATCCACGAAAGAAAATACATACTAATGAAATACTTATAAGCAAAGTGTAAATGAAAAATAAACAAATACTTACTAAACCTACAATATTTTTCTCTAATACAAAATATAAATCAACTTAGAAATAAAATTCCATAAAATTCAGCAACAACCAGCATACGCGCGCTATCCAAGACAAGCTTGCTGCCGCGCAAAAACTCCGCAATAATATATAAAAGCGACATCGAACGGACGATGTCTCGCATAATCCGGCGATAGTCGCCGGTCCGGCAGAATCTTCGCTCTCTTTCTCCACTCTCCCTCTTCTTCCTTCAAACGCGAAGAGAATATCCGGCGACAATATTTAGCCGGAGCGAGTGGAAATTGGCCGAGCCACCATATGCGTCTGCTCTCCCGCGCGCGCCAACCGAGCACTATATACGCGCCGGTATAGGGGATGACGCGGGGCGCGCTCGCATTACAAATTTAATCTTACAAATGGATCCGAAAACTTGGAAACAATGGAATATATGAAATGCGGCCGCGTATATCACGCTCGCTGCGGCCAGACACTACGCGCGGCCCGACGCGGCAATATTGTCAAGGCCGATTCCGCGTTCCGCGGGTGCTTTTGCCGCGAGAGGGAAAGTCGGCCGCGAGTGCGAGCTCTATACTTATCCGCGCGATGAAGAATGGCGGTGCGCGCGTGAGAGCGAAAACACGTCGCGCGCAGCTGTATTCTTATCCGCGGCGATACGGTCGCTGTCCTATTGCGGCCCGCCGCGCGTCGAAAATATTGTGAAATCCGCGCGAGAGTTCGAGGAGGATTTCTCGATTTTTCGTTTGGGGACGACGTGGCTGCGAGTGTGTGGCTAGCTGAGTTTTATGGCGATGGCCGCGTGACGCATATTTCGCGAGCGTTCTGCGCTGTAGTTTTTACGATTTTACTTCGACCTTAGCGGGGTTTACGACGATCTTTTGTGGTCGCGAGTTCTGTCGGAATTTCTAGATTTCCCTTATGTTCGTATCGTTTATGATCGACTGTTTACATTTGTTGTTTGTCACGAAAGTAGTTTACGAATTTATATTTATTTCTTTAAAATAATATATCAACGCTATTCTTTATATCAACGCTATATGGTTAGATAATTATTGATGTTTAGAATAAAGTAAAAAATTGTATATACTTGGAAATTTATCTTTAGAATTGCGTATCTTTTTAGAATATTCTTTAAATGTTTTTCCAAAAAAAACACCCCTAGATTTATCAAAATCTAATTTTTGTAGTACATTATAATATATCTTTACATGAAAAAACTTCTCACAAGGTTCTAGTACTTTCTGCTGACGGTAGCAAAAAGAATATTTTTTATGTCAATTTAAGTAGTTATTAACAATATAGTCAGACATTGTTGAATACTTATGCAGGTTTGTATGAATGCATAATATGTAATAATACGTTTTATTCTTTACAATAAAGAAAAACTATCTATTCGGAAATACATCACGGAAAAACAAGTATGTCATAATTAAATAAACTAATTTCATTTTGGAGCGCGTTATAATACACAATTCTTATAGTATGAAGAAGTTTTTTATTCAGATGTTTTTTATTTCCAGTACTTAGAAAACCCATTTGAACTTATGTAATTCCAGCGTTCTACTGAAGCGTCATAAATATTTACTCAAGATATTTTATCTTTCTGAGTATCGTCACCTAATATTTCCGAAATACCATATTTTACCCCTGTTTCTGCGTATAGTATTAGCAGAATCTGTAGATTTCTTTCAATTATCAGTAAAACAAGATATTATTCGTAATATTTACATTTACGAACATCTCCAAAATTATATTTCGAATATTTTTTCTTCTACTATTTTACTTTTTTGTAATAATAACTAACACGTAAAAAAATATTGGAGAATAATCGCATTGTGTTGGAAAAAATCTGATGAACTCCGAAGTAAGAAGTGCTCGAGTACTCAATAACCCAAAACAAATTTTTCCTTTTCTTTGAGCGATATTTGCTTTCGTGATAAATAAATAGAAGTCAAAATTATGTTAAAATTAACTCTGCTAAATTGATATACTATTATATCAGAAAATATTCTAAATAACGAAAGTATAATTAAATAAATATTTAAGAATATTGCTCTAACCTTAAATCGCAAAAAATTTTATAGTACAGGTTTCGTTTAAAATGTTCACAATTTGTGTATAGCTATCTAATAGGTTGTATGTTTATTATTTATATTACTGATGGTCGCACATCTGTACTGACCATCCATAAGCGGTATTCGTTATATTTTTATTTATGTCCATAATTTATAATTTCTGTTTTCACGAGTAAAAGATTGTAAATATATTATAAATAAAACATTATTATAATTTAATTTTCAAAATTTTTTTAAGTTTTGGAGTACTCTACACTTGAGCACTTTTACCTCGGTGTTGGTCAATTTTTGCCCAACATAGAGCGATTATTGCTCCACCGTTCTTTATGTGAATACCAGATAAATAAATCCTGTTATGCAAGACCAGAAGTTAATTTTTTTTCATTAAACATTGTGACAAATATCGGGCATAAATTATGAAGTACGTTGAATCTATTCAAAGGAAGTTCCACTTAAAGATAGGTTTCTTTGATTTTCAATTTTTCCTAACAAAAAGATATATTCATAAATATACCACACAAAAAAAGCAATTGTAAAAGAACTAAACATTACAAACTAATTTCATCGATGCTATAAATATAGATTCATCTGTATAAAATGATGATAGTAGGCAGTGTTTGTACATTCGTCATCCAGATCAACGACAGCTTTTCATTTGCAGTATGTTGTTAAGTGACACAGGAAAAAAAGGGTCGCGCATTCATTGTCACGCTATACTCACCACTCTCTCTCTCTCTCTCCACATCGGAATAACAAGCTTGCAAAGCCGAGCGGCCGCGCGCAAAGTCATCGGTCAAACCAGATGACTTCCCAATAATCATAGCGTGGAGCGAGCTCTGAAAAGTTTCATAAATTTCGTCACAGTGCTCAGCCAAATGGCTTCCGGTCCAGCGGTCGGACATTGTCGATAACGGGGACGTCCTCGCCTGTACCAACACCATCACCACCACCACCACCGCGGCTGGGGAGAATTCAATATCGCATTCGCGCCGCCGACGCAGCCGCGCGCGGCCCGTCTCTCCTACCCGGCATTGTCCCTCGTATTGTTCCAAAAGTTTTCGACCGAGCTGTGCGCATATTACCATATGAATTAAAGTAATGTGAAATACGGCGCGAGGAAAGCGCGCCACATCGGGAGCCGAGTTTCCTCGGTGGGGCCTCAAGGAAATCAAGAAAAATCGGAACAATAAGGAGCTTGAAGGTATTGCTGGCGATGTTGCTAACGATATCGTAACGTGTATTATTTTGTATGAAAGATGAAGAAGTATAACGAATATCTTTATTTTATTTATCTTGAAAAGGATTTCTTATTTTACAAACAAACGAATCTTTCTTAATAATGGGCAGTAATTTTAAGATCATTCTAATTTTCATGATAAGAATTGCTGAAAAGTTTCTTATTTTAAGTAATTTCTTGAATGATTCATACAAATCGCTAATTTCTTCTCCGAAATGTTATTTTCTCTTATATATTTTTTCAAGCATTTCTTATTATTGTATGTATTTTATATATTGAATAAAAAATTATCTTCATCTAAATTACTTCGAATTATTTTCAGTACATATGATTTCTTATAATAAACATAATTTTCTGTTTTTATTTTAATTTGATGTGATCTTTTTTTAATTTTGTTATTTATTTGTCTTAAAAAATCTTTAGAAAATAAATAGATGACCAGTTTATTGATTTACATCAATCAATCTTATTTAATTGTATAATATATTTCAATATACTTCAATTATACATATTTTAATGAATGTATGCTTTCTAAGCATAAGTTACAATCAGATAAATTTTTCAATAAATTAATATAATAAAGGAATATTTAAAAATCTCTTAAATATTACAATATTCAACATATTACAAAATACAAAAATATTAAATAATTCATAAAATTTACGACAAATGAAAATATTTTAAAAGCGTTATTTTGAATGTTTTTCTAATCATCTAAATATTTCGTTGAATTTTCTTTTAAATCACGATTAACCCAGTTATATAAAACAACTTACAGATACAATAATAACAGCGGCACGCGGAAGTCACATTTTACAAAACATAAAAGAACGTATACGGAATAAAGCTTTTTTAGCAATAACGAACGAGATGTTCGTTTATCACTGGATGGCGGGAGGGGCGCGTGCATCGAGCGGCAGCAGCTACGGCTGCACAAGCCCGTGTGTGAAAAATGCCATTTCGCGCCGAGTGGAAGCATACTCCGGCGCTATATACTCTGCGGCTGCGGCAGGGCGCGCTTCGATTTTTACATTCCGAACCGCAGCAGTATCAGTTCACCGCCACACGCTAGACATGCGCTTCTGCACTTTCTGACTATCCAATCTAGATGGCAATAAATTCACATTAAACTATCTGCCCAAGAGCGATCGCCCCGCGCGCGCGCGCGCGCGTTCACGGATTTTGCCCGCCCTCCCGCCGAGCTATAACCACCCGCATGTCGACTTTGATTACGCTGTAATTATTCCGTTTCTGTGAATGATTTTTTCAAGAGGTTTTGTTTAAAAATTAGTTAGTGAGAATAATAAATTAAATGTTTAAATTTACTTCAACTGATGATAAGTACTTTGAACTTTCGAAGTACGATGTTTTCTTTTTGAGTGTTTTGAGTGAAACTCTAATATTGAAGGATTTTTTTGGGTCATTGATTTAATTTAAAAACGAGATTCAAAATTTGATTACCGAAAACTTCTTAGAACAGACTATAGAAATTGCATGAGTATTAAAGAATTTACATAAATATGAGATAATCTTATTTATAATACATGATTTTTGTAATGAAATATAACTATTCGTACAAGCAACTAATTTTTAATTAAGTAAAAAAACTATAAAAAAGAATAAGAAAGGTGGTACTTGGGAGTTTCGCATAAGATGATAGACATTCAATTATTTTTAGAATCTTAATTCTAATAATACAGTCAAAATTGGAATTACAAATGATAAATTAATAATGCAACATATTTCAAACTAAGCTGCTAATTTCAGTAAACCTTATATAGCAAATTTTTATTTTTAAAAACACCCAGACATCCTAGTATTAAAATCTGAAACATCTATATCATCAAATTGTACACATGTTACTTTGACACACAGCTTATTTGAGTACACGAAATTTAATCAAACACTGCCGGCGAATTTCATCAACTGATGTTTCTACATCGCCATTATGACTCATATACACTCGTACATGTTCAACGTATACTCGATCTGGGGTATTACAAAACTGAAAATCAAATACTGTCTTTACCCTTAAAATCAAACCTCCTTGTACAAAACAAAAAAAGAACTCCAATCACATTTTCTCTTAATCACTTTTTTGCGTGTAAAATCAGATTGAGCAGTTCTTTGGAAGCGCGCATACGTGAAAACTCGTATACAATGGCTGCGAGCCGCGGCTGCGGGCGCTAAAGTAGCAGCCGACGCATTAATTTCTAGTAATTATCAGAGGTGTAATTCACCCGCGGAGGGTCCTGGGTCGTGTCCGGGCTCGGTCCGCCGCGTGTTAACACCGTTGTTATGCCCCATTATATTGTCCCGTGTAGCGGCGAGCGCGCGGGCGGCGGCCAACGTGCAGTTACACGGAGAACGGCTTCCCACTCCACCTCTCTCTCTCTTTCTCTCTTTCGCAGTAGTTACGGAATGCAGACAAAAATGCTAATAGTCATCTTGCGGCGCCGCATCTTGTTTCGCGACCTCGCGCTGCTTCGTTTATTCCTGCCGTATTCGATACGTTAAGTAGCGCCTGATTCATGTCCGCGTTATATGCGCATTGTGGTTGGGGAAAAAATTGTTTGGAATGGGTCCAGCGTCTTCTTTAAGTTTTCCCGACGAAGTTTGTAGAAGTGAAAAAGAGACGTTGTTATAATATTCTTATAACATTATTTAAGTTAATCGCTAATTAGTTGAAGACGTTGTTTTTCTTTAAAAATCTTATTAATATATTTCATTTACTCTATCGACCTTTATGAACACAATGCATCTACAATTTTCTTTCTTTGAAAAAAGAGATGTTGAAAGTCTTTTCTATCTCTATAGGAGAGCTCATGAAAAAGTACAATCAATCAATATAACATGAATTAAAGAATTTATACTATTATTTTGGTACAAAAGGTAATAAGTAAATATAATTTTTGATGAAAGGAATTTAAATTTAAATCTACTTCATTTTACACATAGAGAACAAAACTTAATAAAATATATTCAAAACACTAACGAGCGATAATCTTAGAATTTAAATCATATATCGATAAATAAATAAATAAATAAATAAATACAGAAAAATCGATATTTCATTTCACATCTTACGTAACTATATTAGTATCAGGATAACTATCTATAATTAAATACAATTGTCATGATAACTTTTTCTTTTTCTTGATTACTTTTTCTGTCTATTACTACATAAATTATTAATACCTAGTTTTAGTAGCTATTAAATAATTATCATGGCTACATTGTAGCTTGGTTTCCTTCGTTTGAACAAACATAATACTTTATTTTTTCTTTTATTTCACACACAAATATAAGACTATATTACACGAGGAACATAATTAACAATCATAATAAAAGTCTCTACCCGACTTCTATTTTCCAGTCGTTTAATCCAATATCGAACCGCAATCGAATCGGCACGAACCTCTGTCACATATAATTTGAAATACGACGTCGCTCGGCCCACACGTATATAAACTCTCAATTCCCATCGTACATACGACTCGGCCGTCTACGTTTCCCACATGCGCTCCACGCGCTATTATTATTATTATTATCATCGTTCCCGCAGTCCGGGCGCATCATCGCGCAAATATAAGTACGCACATATACGGCAATTAGTCTGCGGATAATGCCGAGATTAGAAAGTCGCGTTGTTGCGCGCGGCGCGTGGTCTGCATATTGAGAGGAGCCGGGGCGCACGAGGCGCGCCGCAGCGGGATACCCGAAAGGCGGCGCGGCGCGTGCACGACGAATCGCCGCGAAAATTGATAAAACGTTATTTAATCCAAAAGAAGAGAGGGAGGGGAAACTTTGGAACGCCTTCGGCCGCGGCTCCGCCAGCGCACAGAGATAAGAATTACTAATTTATTTAAATGGACTTATCTTTCCGAAGCTCCCGATAGGAATGTAAATTGCTCGCTGCTGTACGTCGTGCTGCTCCGCTCTGCTCCGCTCTCGTCCCCCCCGTTTTGCGCTCTTTACGAATCAACCGCAGCACGCTGCTACGGGGGGTAATGGTATAGGTTAGATAAAGATATTTTATTGCTAGCTGGTGGGACATATTTAAGTAGGGTTGCGCGCGTGAAGCCCGCGCCGGCGCTGCGTTGTCGTAGACTTTGGACTTTTTATAGTGAGTTGTGCATTGCGCCCGGAGAAGGAGATTTTTCACGCGTATGGCAGATTTAGGATTTGGCCGATTGGTGATGTGACATTTGCGTAGATTGAATTTTAAGGGATACGTGTGTAACATAGGCGAACTACGCGATGCGTACTTGTATGTTAACAAGTCACTTTTCATTTTTAAATGAATTAGGGTAGTCATCCACTTTGGAATACATAAGGATTTTCACGTATAAACTATATATTTGTTGATCACAATTTACCTGAACAATTAGTCTCTATCGGTAGGTTTTCGAAAAACTTGTAAGAAATATCACACAGTATCATTATTAGGATTAAGCATGTTTAATCATAATAATCGAATATAAAAGACAAGCATAATTCCTACATTGGGACGCAATCGCTCACTTTAGAATACTATTGTTCAATTCTTTTTTAATCATCCTAAAAGTATTTTATTATTAGCCTTAGAAATTTAAAGAAAGTAGTTCATTCTTATAATAATTATAATGAGTTTTACTGATATATTTACACTGCTTTTCCAAAAAAAAATGTACATGTAGACCTGGAGGTTTAGAATAGAATAAGAATATAAGAATAGAATAAGTATTTATTTTGAGTAAATTAAAAAAGAACTGTCATATCACAAATCATACAATTACAGGTACACGTCTATCTTATATATATATATATATATATATATATATATATATATATATATATATATATATATATATATATATATATATATATATAACATGTTAAACATTTAACAAGACTTATTCTACCTTGTCAATACTAACAATAACGCAAACTAGATCACAAATTATTACAAACATTAAATACAATAAACAGTCTTATTCGTATAGGTCTATGAATTAATCGAAGAATGCAGATATGTCCTACTCGCCGATTTAAACTTCGATGGCAAAGTTCGAAAGATTTCAGATCCATGTCGGTTCATAACCCTGGAACTGAGATTTTCCTCCAGATCCTACCTGAGGTCCATCTTCCCTCAGCATCTAACCAGTCCAGTTTCCTCCTGTAGGTAGTAACATGCTCGTCCCTTTTAACACCACAGATATAACTCACTCGTGAATTTTGTAATCTCTGCTGTCGGATCTAAGCTCCCCTGACACGTCAAGGTTCACCACAGAGCAATAATCAAGGTGAAAAATAACGAGAGCATTTGTTAGCTACTATCGTAACGCCTCGATGGTGCAGGATCTAAAAGATCTGAGCCCATATAGGGCTCTATTAATCTTTCGGCTAATCGCATCCACCTGCGGTTTCTATGTCAACTTAGAATCCATAACAACACCGATGTTAGTTACTGTATCGACAAAAGGAACGAAAACGTTATCCTGCACCTCAATTTCTGGAAAATTTAATTCCTGTAACCAGCTGACAAATGATTCATGCCTCCACGAAGATTGTCTTAAGTAACTTGCGTGTAGGTTTGCAAGTCGTCTGCGTATAATAGATACGCGACACTATCGGTTAATGTTCCCTCTGAACCGTTGAAATAAGACATTACTTCTTTAAGATCGTTAATGTAAAGACTAAACAAGAGGGGTCCCAGAACCGAGCCCAATGGGACGCCGAAGTTTGTTTTAAGCCCAACCGATTCTCCATTTAATTTAGTGACCACGCGCTGATTGCATCCTGCAATGTACAACTTGACCCACAAGACTACAAGCCTAAGAATCCCATCCTGAGCTTACGAAGTAATTTTAAGGGGGAGTTCGTATAAAACGCTTTACTAAAACCAAACAGTAGTAAGATGGTGAGTAACCTTTTTTTCATCGTCAATACCAGTCCGAATGTCTTCAGTCAGTCATATAAGGAGAATATCAGGGATGCGGGTCTCGAAATTTTCTAAAACTTTGAGGATCATTCAGCGACAGCTAGAAATGAAGCGTAGTACCCGTAGTTTTTGTAAATGGGTCGTTTTTCTTAAGATATCAGCTATTCTACTCCAAATGTGCATTATTTCATTAAAAAATGGTATCTGAATCTGTGATCATAACTCCGCATGTTTTTGAATTAAAGAAATCTGCCTGAAAGTACCTGAAAGTAGTCAGCAAGAGCTTTAATTTGAAACCTGAAACGTTTAAAACAGCCGTGTAGCTTTTCATTGGCTTTAGACAGAAGTCCAGTTCCTTCCAAAGATTTTTATTGTTCTCCAGAGCGTCATAAATCCTGTTATGTTTATACTTATGCTCGTGTACATGCATTTTAATCTGTATAATATTCATACAAACCAAATTTTCAAACAAATTTGAAAGAAAATTTACACGTAAACGTGCATGTTACTCGCATGCGAACATGCATATTTTTTATGTTAATCATGCATACAATCGTGCACGTTAATCCGCAAACCTGTATGCTACCCTGTATGCGATTCTGTAATTGAACCTATACACTATCCTGCAGGAATACCTTTATGCTATGTCGCATGTGAACATGCAAACGACTTTATGCGCTGACCAGCAGACAAATCCGCATGCCATATTGCATGTTAACCTTGCGGATGAATCTGTATGCGATATTGCCCTAATCTCAATTAAATTTTCAAGACTGTTTTCCTCATCGGAAACATTACTTACATGGCAGAATATAATACGGCGCATGTTCTTGTCTTAGAAGAGCTATCTAGTGGAAGCTGCAATGCCTGCCTTTTTGTTATCTCACACGGCTGAGAGATGCAGTAACGTATGTGTTCGCTATTTAATGGACAGTTAAGGGTTTTTTTATATTTAAGTGCCAATCCACTAACTGGCGAATATTGCGACTCAAATGTAGTTATATCAGCCTTGAGAAATTACAAAAAGACCTAGGTGTTACAGTTTCTACAAGGTAGCTCAGCTGAGCTAAGAGACATGCCTCGTTTTCGGTAACATACTCCGTCGTGTATGCCCCTTCTATATATCCATGCAGGATAGTATGTATATTTACCTGCAGAATTGAATGCTGGCTATATCATATAGGTTTGCCTGTAAATTTGCCTGTAGATGAACTTTCAGGATTGTATGCAAGGTTACTGCAAAAAATATGCATATTTGTATGCCGTGTAATATTCATATGTTTCGTGTGCAGCTTTGGTTGCAAATTTTCGTGATGAGTCCCAAGCTTCTAAACTTATACGTTCACATGAAAGTATTTTCTACAAGAGTGTTTGAAATACATATTTCTTGCGCTAATTAATTTAAAAATCTGCAAATATTGAAACCAAGTTTTTTTCCGGGCTATGCATAGGTAAAGGTATACGTTATTAATCTTTGCTGATACACATTTTCAACATCCGCCTACTTTTGATTTCTTGCAAAAAGTTAAAGCTCTAGATAACTGATGCAATTTAAAACAAATCTGTTGGTATAAAATGTATTTACAAAGAAACTTATGTTTGAATAATCATATTGCAAAAATTGGTGGGACACCAGTGATGTATCCAGACTTATACCTTTATATGTACTACATCAGAACTGTGCATAGGGATATTTTCTGTGTTCCTCAAATTAAAGTACCCGGCATTGCAATGTTCTTCAAATGATTACGTATAAAATTGATTTTACGTATACGAGTTGTTTGAAAGAAAAACAATTTAATATATCTCTGCTCTAACAATACCAATAAAGAATTTTTTAAAACTATTCACAATTGACTACAACTTTTTATTACACTATCCTCTAGACATCTACATACATTCCAAGACGAGAGCACAGCCTCTAGATATCTACATAAATCCCAAGATGAGAGCACAGCCTCTAGTGTAACACCTACGCCCTTAACTGTGCATGACGATCATCGTGCAATGATCACACCTAGAAGAATCCGATGTCTATATGCAAGCTGACATACCCACATACTCGCGCAAACGAGCCCACAACCATGTCTTTATATTTATGGAGTTGCGCGGGTGATTAAAGCCACGGAAGAACCGCTCTGCGAGGACTCTTCTCTCTCTCTCTATATCTCTCTCACTCCGGGCGCTCGCGCAGCAGCTTGATTTACTGGGCGATATTTCGTCGACGCGAGTTCGCTCTCTCTCTCTCGTCGCTTCGCGCGTGGTATAACCTGCAACGCTGAGCCACGGCCGCGACAATGGCGCTTTCGCTTGACACTTCCTTTCGAATTATTGCGGGCCGCGAAAGAGACGGAAAAAAACCGAGCGAGGCTTTTCTATAGAGTCGCGTCTCTCTTTCTCTCTCCCTGACGCGACGACGAGTTGAGCCTCTTTTTTATTATTAGCAAACTTGCGTTTTATTATGTATACACACATCGCCTATTTTCACGGCTCTTTTGTCCGCCGCGTCCAGCTCTTTCACGCACGTTGCATGGGTGCGCGTCGCGTTGCGCGCGCCTCTCGTACTTTTGAAATTTTCATCGCGCGATTATTTATCGCGCCGCCATGCGTGCTGGGTCGCTCTTTGCTGGCTGGCGTGTTGCGGAAGTTCGCGGGCGCGCGCTGTGCGCGCAAGGTGCTTGTGTGCAAATGTACGAACAAAGCAGATTATATTGGATGCGAGTGAGTTGTTATATTGTGTGACACTTTTCATTCTATTTAAAATGTTATATTTGTATTCAAATCAATGTTTGAATAAGGTATTCATTCAGAAAATGCATAAATAAAGTTATTAAATTATGATTAATTATTGTTTATAGCAATTAATCAATGTCTGTATTGTTTTAAAGAGTAAGTTGTATATATTTCTGTAGCACGATTTATGTTTATTTCTCACAGTTTAGTAATAGGGTAGTCTGCCTAGTAGATAGACGGTTTATAAATATTATTATATCTACGAAACTAATGATTATTCAAGCAAAATTTCAAATTCAAGTTGCATAAAAGCTTGTTACGATTAGATTAAATATGATATTTATGAAGGACATGTTCTTTTTATATGCAATTAAGTACCTTCAAAAATATCGTCTATCTATTGAGTCTTCGCTATGTATAACCTAAAAATCCAATAGATAGACTAACAAAGTAAATGTTTGCACAATTTTTGTAATTTCTAATTAAATAAAAACTTCTAAAACTTCTAATGTTTTTTTACTGATAAATTGAAGTTTCTTACATTCGATAAGTGTAAAATTGTTTTAAACAAACGATATTATCATACAAAAATCTGATGTATAAAGTGAGAAAATCCTTAAACGTCTATCTGTTGGGTAGTTTGCCCTATTCAGTTGAATATACATCTTACAAGTTTGAATATATGTGCATTTAACTAAATTATAATATAAAGCTTTGTTTTAAATTTCTGTATTTGTTTATTGGGATCGGAACTGCAACTATATATAGATATACTAGCCAAGTAAAAATAATTGAAGTAACCTTCTCTCGGAGCTTTAAATATTGGTCATTTAGCGCATACTATCGTTATATATAGATATACTCTATGTAAAAAAGGAGCCTTCATTGACAACTTACGAAGCTCACCGCTAGAGAGGAGTTCCGATCCGAATAGAGACGATACGATAATTGTAGTCATTATTTTAAAATTTTAAAATAATAAATAAAGTATAGTATAGTATTGAGAAGTTCTTGTAATATTTAGCATAAAATCAGATCTTAAACTTTTCTCCAATTCGTTAATAAATCTACTCATCAAAGAGCTCAATTTAAAATTGAAAATATCCTTTAGTTAGTATTTTTGCACCAAAAATAATTACAGTGACTTCGCGTTAATTCACAGATAATATAAAACCAATTTTATCAATACAGAATTAAATTAAAAACTGTGTCGCACAATGCACACAACATATACATACGGCGCTTAGAATACCAAAGTAAGCATATGCGTTACAATTGCACAAACACCTCGATTCCCGTGAAGCAGCCGCCACGATTAAAAGCAGATAAAAGAGCGATCGCCGCGAAAATTCGTCACGACACACGGAATCGCGTCCACATTAGCGACGCCTCGTTGTCGAGTAAAATTTAAGCCGGGGGATTATCGTGAGAGCGATGTTAGCCGCTTGTTCGCAGTCGCAGTCACTTTTCCTACGTAAGCGACGACTGTACTCCGTTCCCCGAAGACCGAGACGAATCGCGTTTCGGGGTCGTTGATGCCGGAGCAGCGCGCGCGTCGCTCCGCTGCGCTCGCGTGCACGCATTTCGGTTTCATACGCTGCGACAGTTTATATTATGGCACGAAGTGGGTCGGAGTTTTCCGGAGGGTCCCAACGTATGCGAGCGGGTGTAGGAGATTTTGAAAAAATCACACGACACTATTGTCACAATATGTGTCGATTATACACAGATTCTTTTTTATTTGCGATCTTTGTGGCAGAAAAGCATTTGCAAGATTCTATTGTGAAACTCTTATGAAATATTGTATAGTATTGTTATAAAAATTGAACATTCTTTGTTAACTATTATTAATAAAATCCTATTTAAAATTATCTTTTTGTGTGTGATTAATGTTATTACGCATACTGAACAATATTGAAATCGTACAAATCCCGAATAAATAATTTATTAAATTTATATAAATTTGTATTATATATACATTTAGTTACATGTCTTTTTAAATTTACGAATTTTATAACTTAAAATTAAAAAAATGATGATGTTCAAGTAACAATATATATTATTATCTTGCATCAATTATGATATCATTTGCTCAATCGGTATGCTAGATAATTTTAAATAAAAGTTATTTTTAAGGATTCATACTGTTTATGTTAGAGAACAAACATTTCTAAAAATTCGCGTAATCTATATAAAGCATCAAAAATTAAATCCGTTATCGCAAAAACACCCGAGCCCTAAAAAAAATATTTACAACGCTTCCATAAATCCGGTACGTAAACTTCCTAAATTTACATTTTTGACGTTCTGTCTTAAATCACATCTCGATACTCTTATCCGCTCGCGGCAAAACTTATTTCAATAAATTCAGGCGCAGTGGTGCAGTCAAAGCAGGAGCCCATTAAAAAAAAAGCCTTCGAATCCGACGTACGGTACGGACCGAATTCCTACCGCTCTCGCGCGCACGTCTATATCTCGATAGCGAGGGCTCGAGCCACCGAGTATATACGTACACACCCAGAGAAGGGCGAAAGAGATAGAGAGAGAGAGAGGGCGAGAGAACTCGTGTCCCGAGATCGCGCGACTTAATGTCTTGGAACGGACGCCATATTAGCATGTCCGCGTCCAATCGTCGCCCACGTGCCTGCCTGCGCGCCGTGGCGAATCGTGCAGGCCTGCCTCGGCCCTATATATGACATTGTCATTATTTCGCTGACAGAACAAGCATGCGCTCTGCGGGCTCTTTCTCTTGGCGCGGGCGCAGCTTCACCCTCCTCTCTACGTATATACTCGGCTGGCGAGTGTGGAGCAAGCAGCCCGGACATCGCATCGCACCAAGTATGTAAGCGCGCGCGCTAACGAGGGTGGGAAGATGTGTGTTAGAGAGATGGAGAGCGAGAGAGTGAGAGAAGGTCAGAAAGAAAGATGGAATTAAGGGGATTCACACTGTCCTGGGTGATGAAAGTTACACTGGTGGATGCGCTGAATTTTTGAGGGATGATTGGGATGTTCTTGCGTCTTGGATTTTGTGAAAAAGTTATGATAAATACGAAAAGTTGTGGATAATGTTTTTTCATGGTCATTTATATGTATTGTAAAAACAATATCAGAATGGAAAAGTAGTTTTCTTAAGTATAAAAATAAAGCACTTAATTGCATGCTGCAATAACAGTAATTCATTATAACATAAAGAGCAGTAACGGATAAACAATGTACAGTTATTTACATGTCACAATGATCGCAGTGTCTCTTCTCGAAAATCGTGTAAATCATAATACAGTATCAGATACGAACGTGTAGTGCACATGTAAATATAAGTACGTCTATTTATAATCACGCGGACAGGTGGTAAATTTTGATATGCATGAGTATAAATGTAATTGGTGCGTAATAAGAGCAATGAATCTCAAACAGAAAAATACGATGGAAAAATGCAACATTAGGCCAACAAACACAACACCGTACTGCTTTTTCAAAGAGAAAGCTTTGTAATGAGGAAAGTTTTTTAATCAGACATTTCGATAAATCTCGATGTTTTCGAGGTTTCTGAGTCAGAAAAATAGGTTTTTAAAAAATGTCTGTCTATATGTATGTATGTGTGTGTATATGTACATATGTATGAAACCAAAATTTGTGTCCACATAACTCTTCAAGGGAAATACGTTAAGCGCTGAAAATTTACAGACATATTACAGATGTTTAAACTTACAACTGATTAGATTTTGGAGCTGAATGGATAATTCGAAACTCATTTTTTAGTAAAAATTTTAATTTGGAGAAATTTGTATAAATTAAAAAAATAATTTTTTGTCTTTTTATACGTTTTACTTGTTAAGAATATGTTCGTTTTTACTAAGAAGGTATAATATCATATCGATTGACACATCTAACAATAACTTTGAAGTTATTTTTCTGAAATAATAACAAATTATTAATTATAAAATTTATAAAAATCTAAAAAAAATATTTTTGTGTATTTATACGTTTCCTTTCAATTGATGTATCTAATAATAATTTATAAGTTATTTTTGTAAAATAATAACATGTTATTAGTGTTACAGAATTGTAAAAAATGAAAAAATAAATGTTGTCATTTTATACGTTAAACTTGTCAAAAATATGTATTGATTTAAAAATGATGATTTTTAAATTTAAAAATGATTTTTATTCACAGATACAAAGCTTATAATGTATTCAAAATTGTATAACAAAGAAGAGGACTAGTTATAAAAAACTTTATTTTCTGAAATATTTGTTTGTCGTTCAAGATGAATATTTGCTTGTTCATATAAAATAAGTTAATATTATTATTAAAATAGAATCAAATAAGTGACATATAAACGGGGATTATCAACCTTTTAAATAAAAATTACTTTCATAAAATGTAAATATCATAATAAACATACTCCAAAATTAACGAATACAAAACATAAAGGACCCAAATTTTAGATTAAATGGCAGAAACCCATTTTAATAATTATTTGCTTCACTTAACATTTAAAGCTCTTTGAGAAAGCAATCTGCTAAAGTAGTTAGCAGCGGTTTTTTAATAACAATATTAACATAAAATTATCAGTACAACGAAGTCGAATATTCTGTTAATAATAAGTTGAATAGTTTTTCACGTGTATGTCAATTATTCAAAATAGGGGAAATGTATCTACACTGGGTAGCCTTTATATACTTATATATAAAGTTCGTTTATAAGTAATATAGTTGATACGCTTTTAAAGGAAGTTTCTAAGGAAGTACGAATAGAATACAAGGCTAAGTTCAATTAAATAATTACATATAAATATAAGAAAGATTGGAAAATATTGATATTTTTCTAAACATGTGTTTAATGTCGGAGAAGTATTTTCTACATATAGTTCTATTTTCTGCAGTTGTTCAATTAATAGTAAAAAGTATATAAATAAATTTTTAGACTAATTTTGGATAAATATAGCTTACATTTCTATGAAATAAACAACAGCGGGTTATGAATAATAAGCATTACATATTTGTGTAACTAAATCATATGAATTTTTGTAGAATCTATCATGGATTTAAATATGTTCGAGTTTAGACTAATATTTTTGTTCTTTCTGCTTGTAATAAATAGATGAAAAGCGCTACGAAGCAGCTTCGGTACAAAGTATTTCTGCTTTGACCGGAAACAGTAGGTGTCACTTATAGATACATCTCCTACCTCAGTGTCAGGCTGAATGAAACAGGTCTTATTCTCATTTGTACTAATAACTTAAATACCAAACCCATTCTTTTCCTATCCTTTTTATTTTGTTCAAATATTGAATCTAATCCAGAACCTTTTTAAAGTTGTGAATTAGGTCAGCATGCTAATATACAAAAGTTATTTTGAAGATAAAAAATTTGACATCCAAAACGAGCCTCGTCACCTGCTTATTATTCAAATTCCACCTCCAACAATGTGTGAACCACCCTCAAGAAAGAAGAGTAGGGAGAGAGGAGAGACGATCAGCGCCCAAGAGATAGGAATGACGACGAGGAAAGAGAGGAGGAGAAAAATTAGGGTGTATGAGGGAGAGAGAGAGCTGCGGCTTTTTTCAGTGACGAAGAAGAAGGAGAAGAAGACGATACTCACGAGGGTTCGTGATTGTTAAGGGATACCACCACCACCGTCGCCACTGCTGCCGGGTGCTTCAATTCGTGAACGTTATTTATCTTTATGGACCTCGGGCAGAGGGTAAGTACACTTATTCGGCCGGGGGGAAGGGGGGAAGGCGAACTTAAGCCGTCGAGGGCGCGGTAAGAGATTGTTTGTCGTATTGGCTGCGGTTCCGCAGGCAGCAAGCTCCCGAGGCTTACGTATTATCCGTTTAAGGACGCGGGAGAGGGGATATAAGTCGGCTGCTCCGCGGCGAGCGTGATTTCACTTACGAAGCGCTCGATAACATCAACGTCGCTGATCTTCCCTAATGAATGACTCTCTCTCTCTCTCTCCCCGTTCTTGTTGTATTGTGTGTGCCGTTCTGTCGCGCGGCGTAGTGTGCGATGATTATTTTAATTTCCTTATTGTTTCCTCTGACGCAAAGCTGTGCCTTATTTGGGCAACTGGGGAGAGATGATTCTGAAACGACTTTTAGATGCTTTTTGCAGCATTGTTGCGTGCATAGATTGATTCTAAACACTGAGAATAGTATGTGGATTCTGTTACTAAAGAGTACTAGAAAAAAAGTGCAAAACTGGTACAACTAGAATTTTTTTAGTAAACTTTATCAAAATAATATTGGTAACAAATACCAATAAAGTATTATTAACTATTTTCTTAACTAAGCATAAAACGTTAAGCATTCAAATTTAAAAATGAAAATCGCAAAAATGTGTAAAACTTTTTTTTTTAGTTGCTCTGATAAATAGTAGTTTTCACTAAACGCACGTATTTAAAACTAACATTACATTTTCTTAGTGCAAGTAAATAATAAATTTGTCAAATATTTTCTTTTTATTTATCTAAATTTGATAAAAAAAGTTTTATAAGTTAATGTACTTTGAATAAAATCCTTATCATCTTAGTATTTAACCCCCCTGCGGTTTAATTTATTTTTGTATAATTGCTTGCTTGAATCGACTATAAATCAGCAACTTGTTGGGATTTCACCTTCGTTGACCTCTATTATTAAAGATATACTAGTAAGCTTCAAGTTGAGTTACTAAAAGTGTTCATAAAGTGATTGATCTTATAGTTATATTGAAAAGAGCGATCCAAAATCAGAAATTTTACCCGGAGTCCGACTCGGGTTAACCCGCAGGGGGGTTAAAATAAGTAGCGTAATGTGTTCAAACAAATTTAAAAAATAAAAACACATTTATGTGGCATAAAACTTGACGAATAATCGCAACGTTTTTTCTAAAGAGCAAGTTTGAAAATGAAATTCGAAAAGAAGTATCATAATAAAAGTTACGAGAAAAGTTAAAATAGAAAAAAAATAAAATTCAAATCACGCCGAATGCTGCATCCCGATAAAATACTTTTACGATTTACAGTACCCACACTCGTAGCTTATCTCAAAAATATACCCCCTAAACGGGCCTCCTTACTTATCAATAAAAACCCGACGGCACAAAACGTCCATACGCACAAAGAGTTGGCAGGGCAGTCTGCAGCTAGGCGCGCATCTCGAGCGCGCGCACAGTGCCTTACAGCACGGCAGGAGGGTGGGACCGGCGGGCGATATTCTTAATACACACATATATCTCCGTATACCCTGGAGCAGGCGAGTCGGCTGCAGAAATTAATCCGCTGGCTCGTAATCGGCTTTCGGCGTGATTTACCGCCGATCGGCCGCAAGAAGGATAGAAGATGTCCGCAAACGGGAAAAGAAGTATCGCCGGGCCGGATGAATCAATCTGGAGGAGCCGGAGTTGGAGACTCCGCGCGCGGAAAGTTTTATCGGGCCGCGACCATACTGCGCGGCTATACTCGGCATCAAATTAGAGAGATGTGGCGAGCATCTTCTCCTGGCTCGTTTATTGTTTTGCGGAGGAGGCGAGCAGGAAGCCGACGACGATAATGACTCGGAGTTGGAAAAGTGCTCGAGTAGCAAAGCGAAAGCAAAGTTTCGATATTGGTTCTTGCATTCGATTTGTAGGTCATTGCGAGTACAGTTGACTTGAATTGTGAATATTCAGAAAAGTATCTGGTTTTTTAAAAATGTTGAGATAAATGAAGATTGGATTAGGTTTCAAGGATCACGACGTGTTAACGATTAAAAATAATTTTTTCTCCATATTATTATTATCAAACTATAATTTTTCAAATTATTTATAAAATTCCCTTAATAACTCTTATGTCTAAAAAAGATAAACTAAATGAAAAATAAATAGAAAATAATAAAATTATGCAAGTTAATGTATAGAAAGTATATGGAAAAGGATTATTAAAATAATTGGCAATATATTATTATTAGATTTGAAATTTGGGTTTCATTTATTAATTAACAACAGTTTTGAATACGTACAATACAATCATTATGGGATATATACAGGTGCAATATTTACATATTAAATGCAATGTAACAATATTTATATAACTATATTAAAGTATTAACAATTCAATGCAATAATAAATTATTTTTAAACGAAACAGAATAAAAAATTTTGTCCTATATATTATGGTATGACTTTCAGAAAAGTGCTTACATATTTATAATACAATATTTTTTCCCTAATGCTATTCTGAATCGTAAATTTTAAATACTTTTTGTAAATAGTCTTAATAATTGAACGTCTTTTAATTAATTGCAAATGGGCAATTTCAGAATCATTTCAACTGGGCTGTAGTAACTAAAATAAGAAACAAGTTTATTGACATTACATATTGTTGTAAAAGACGATCAAGTATTATACTTCCTAAGACATACATGTTTTCAGTGACGTTTACATTTTATTCGGGTGCTTAAAAATATTTGCTTTAACATCGATACATGACCTGTGCAAAAGAGCCCTAAAAGTACACAATTATCGATTGAATTCTGTTTTATTTACACGATCAAATACTTCACATTCCAAAGTGACGAGAAAAGATTCTCCAAGAGAGTAAAAATAACGTACAAAAAAAGTAACCAACACAATCCAGAACTCAAACATTACAATTCCCGCTATTACGCCCGTTTAAATTCGCGAAAGAATACATACGAAAGCACGCCGGCAAACGAGCTACAGCAGCATCAGCGGCGGCGGTGAAAAGGTAAAAGCTGCGCGGCGCAATTTCGCCCTCAGCATTAATACAAATAATAAACCTTATTGCGGCGGTGCAGAGAGCTCGCGCTTTGCGCCAGACCCACCCCCCCGTTCTCCGCGAGCATTAACGCGCCGCTCCGCCGGGAAAGACAGATCGAGCGCGTCTCTCTGCGCACCGCCTATTATATTTAAAACTCGAGTGTGCGCCACTGCCGGCGCAGCAACAGCCAGAGCGCCGTCCGATTCAGTGTTTGAAGTTAAATGGAGTGTAAATGGCAGATAACAAACCAGCACTGTTTCCGATTACGGCATTCATTGTTTCCTACCATTATGCGCGCTCCGACGGTTCGCGCTGGGCCGCGCGCGCCGGTTATGGTTTACGATCTATTTATTGCCACCGCTGCCGCGCGCGATCCGACGGTTTACACCGTGTCGGCGCGGCCTATCCGCCCCCTCCCGCGCTTCTATCCCTGTCTCTCTCGAGAGAGAGAGCGTGCGGATTGTGTGCGCTCGTGTCCCGGGCAGCGGATCCCGAATCGCGGTACGTAACACGCTATACCGACCTGTTCTCATCGCGCGCGTTGGGGTATATCCGGTTGGGCTTTGATACTCGAGTGCTGAGCTGTTGCGGGCTGCGGATTTTGGAACGCGCGGGGTGAGTGTTTTATCGCTTTGAGATAGAGGAGTGCCGAGGCGATTGATATATTTGTTTGGGAGATCTTGGGGTTCTTTTTTAGGTGAGTGATTAGTTTGTTCGAGTGTTAGTGAAAATAGTCATTTTGTTTATTATTTTTGTGTACTGTAGAATATTTTGTGACAAAGTTCTAAAAGTATTAGTGACTTCGATTGAGTTTAGAAATTTTGTTGGCCTCTTTAGTCAATTGCGTTGTTTATTTTTGATTCGACGAAAGGTATTGCTTAACCTATGCAGCAGATTTTTTATAATAGTCTGAAAAGAACGTAAAAAGTATTTTAGCAGAATACTTTAAGCAATGTATGAGAAGATAGATTTTAAAAGATGATTTATTTGAATATTAAACATTTTTCAAGAAGATCGCTCATGCATTACTAAATAAAACGGTAATAGGGGATCTATAAATCTGATATGCGCATAAAGAGTCCATAAAACTTGAGGCATTTTCAAAGAACTATTTTCTTCTGTATAAAGTGAAAAATATGAAAGTGTGGATGTTTTAATTTTTACTACGCCTATTATTTAGTATGCCTGATAGAATCTTGATCTTTTCACTTATTTTACCGAATTTGACATTCTTTCTGTAAAGTTTCCCTTTACTTACTTGAATGATTTTTTTAAAAAATTATATTTTGACAAACTCTAAACAATAACATTAGTTTCGCATGTTCCTCTGCGTTCCCCTACTTATTATGCAGTCACAGGCATACTCATTTTTATTTATATCTAGACAATTTAGAAAATCGTCTCGCATAAGTTAAGCAATATTTTTATGTTCAAAACTAGAAAATAGATTTATAGATTAACAAATAAATCACTTACCGAAATATTAAAAATATGTCTGATTAGACGTTCGCTATGGATAATAATTCAATTTATGGTTAAGTATTTTATTCTGTGTTCGATAATTGTGAAATTTGACCTTCATCCAGATAAACATGTATAAGGTATTCGAGAAGCTTATTATATTTTTGAAAGCTATTATAAGTATTATTTATATTCTCTTAAATATAGAATATCACCTTTCAGCGGTTTCTCGTAATTTTCGACAACAGCGAGAAGTACTCGTGTCGTTGCGTTAAATTATATATATACAATTTTTAATCGCGTACTTATAGCTAATATTGACTAGACGGGATGGACCCTTTTGAAAAGGGTGAATTTCTCGAATAGAGTTTACAAATAAATAACGATACGTTTGCTTACCGTAGATATCAGATATCGTTGAAATGACTTTTTTCCGTTCATTTTATACACTGAGAAACAGAACAATGAGTTGAACGATCATCCCATTTATCATACTTAAATACCGAGATAAATAAACAAAGTATTTAATCTCAATCAGAATCCCAACTTTCAAAATTTACCGATTGCAAACACCATAAACTAAATCCAGCCCATTAAACCCTGTTTCTCAGTACAAAAACAAGCATCGCCAAGAATAAAAGAAACATCATTACACCGTGACAGCCTCCAAGTCAGTTATCGAATCCCCGCTCGAACCTCCCGAGCTGCTGCTGCTGCTGCTCGCCCGCCACACTTCCCGCCTGCTGCTGCTGTTGCCCTTTCCTGCGTCACTTTCCGTGCACGAGCGCGGCCGCCGCCGAGCGCCTCTTGATCTCGACCTGATCTACCACCGCGTCGCTCTCCTTGTCCTGGTGGGCGGTCATGTGTCGGGTGAGATGATGCCTCTCGCGGAAGCTCTCGTCGCACACGGGACAGCGTAGCTTCTCCTCGCGGCGTCGGCGCGCCGCCTCGCCCACGCTCTCGTTCTTGTGGTGGGAGCGCATGTGGTAGACGAGGTCGGAGGTCATGCGAAAGGAGAGGTTGCACTTGGCGCAGACGTTCTGGGCGGGCAGGGCCAGGGCGGCGAAGGACGGGGGCAGGAGGCCCGCCGCGAGGAAGGCACCGCGGGCGGCGGGCGCCGAGCGCGCGAGGGCCTCGCCGATGGGGGGAAAGACGCCGGACAGAGGATTGTAGGGGAGAGTGGGGTAGACGGCGGAGGGCAGCTCGGGTCGGAAGCTGGGGGGCGAGGGCACCTTGGGACTGGGGACTTTCGGGGGGGAGGGCTGTCGGGAGGCCGCCAGCTGTTGGCCGAGCTTGAGGTTGTCCAGGAGGACGCTCTGCTGGGACTCCGGGGACACGAGGAAGGGGTAGGGCATTTTTGCGGGGAAGGAGCTGGCCGCGTACTTGCCGTTGAAGGGCCCGAGGGAGCTGCCGGAGTTGGACGGAGGCCCGATGGGCGGGCTGAGGCTGTTCTGGTAGGTGACGACGTCCGGGGAGACGGAGGACCTGGGCGAGCCCGTGCCGTCCTCGAAGTTCACGCTGCTGGAGCTGGGGCTGATGCCGATGAGGCTGCTTCTCTGCACGGACAGGTTGACCTTGGTGAAGGCGCTTCTCGTGTCGCCCTGCAGTCTGTCCGGGCAGGAGATGCCGTCGCAGTTGTTCTTGAGCCGATGGCCGGATAGACCGAGGCTCTGGTCGATGGGTCGATCGCTGCTGTTCTCGTCGGTGAAGACTTTTCTGGTTGGAAGGCTCCTCTGGAATATACCGGGTGGACTGGGACTCTTTTGAATGCGCAGCGATCCCGCGTAGAGATGATGAGCAGGTGGCTCGGGTGAGAGACCCGCCGACGTTGGAGTCAATCTACGTTTGGGTGATATGTAGGGCGGTAGGGCTGCCTGCAGATCCTCGGCGCGTCGGATTTTGTACTTGCTGGAAGCCTCCAGGCTCTCGAAGTGCTTGATCGTCATGTTCTGGGGTATCCGGTCGTTCTGCTCGTACTCGCGCGAGTCGTCGTTGTAGTCGTCGGTGATCGGTAGTTGCGGTGGTCGTAGTGGCTCCTGATGCCTCACCACGTCGTGCATCAATCGACTGGCGCAGAACTGCAGATTTATGAGTTTCTCGGTCTGGCGCTTGATCAGTTTTTCGTCGGGCGCCACGAGGAACGCGACGTCGAAGGATCGCTTGCTCGTTCGCTGCAGAGGATACGACGCGTCTGTCGTGAGTTCGCATGCTTTGATTTTCGCGTTGTTCGGACCGTTGGACGAAGTTATCGTGGCACCGGTCGAAATAACTGGAGCGCCATCTTCGATGCCGCTAGAGCGTTCTTCCATTGTCATCGTGCTGGCTATGTGCTTCGATGATTTTATTCACTTAGCCTTGGATTTTCAAACTTCGTTCAAATCTATTCAAACAATTCAAACAGATTACTGCTTATTGATTGTATAGACACTGTATAACAATACTTTATTTACAACGATCTAATGCAATTCTTTATGTTAATAAAATAAAATCAATATTTTATAACACTCGTATAAAATCAATATTTTATAATACTCGTATATAATAAATATAATAAAATTAAACTAAATTTATCGAAAGAATCAAATGTCTTCGAAAGCAAAATTAATTAAAATTGATGTTTCTCGCTAATATTAGAATCTGGTAATAAAAAAAAATAAAAAAGTGCAGAGTCAAATAAAAAATCGTGTTACTTCTAGCGATAATTACTTATTTATAAAAACTGCTATCCAAAGATAGTAAATGGATAATCATAAAACAATTAAATACATGCAATACTTGAACAGAAACGGTAGACAAAGAAATTCAATTAAAATTGAAAACAAAATAATCAACAACTATAAAGATCAGTCACTTCGGTACTCACCATAAAACGTTCGCAATGTTCTTCTCCGTAGGATCCTCGGCAATCCACTCCGCACGCGAACTGGAAGTCAAAGTCTATCGGCTTCGTCGCACTGTCTATGCCCCTATCACCGGTGGCGCACACGTGTTCCATCGACACCTCTCCGGCCGACGATCTATCTACTACAATCACTGAAACCGCAAACGCACCGGACACCAGTCCCCACACAGGCTCTACCAACAGAGAGACCGGAGCATACGCACGGGGGCGCACCAATGATACGGCACGAGCGGCGGTCCACGTCCGAGTGAGCCCTCGGCCGCGCGCATCCCCGTATTTAGGGGTTAAAGCAGCCGTCGTCGACGTCGAGGCGCGCGCGGCAACGGCGCTGCCGGCAGGTGGAGACGAGTCGCGCGCCGCCAATGGGGCGCTCGCGGGGGTGGAGCCCCAGCGGCCGAGGCCGTGAGGGGGCGAACATATTCGTTCGCGGCGATGCGTCTGCTGCCGAAGAGAGAGTGAGAGAGAGAGAGAGAGAGAGAGAGATGGAGAGCGAGGATACAGGCCACGCCTACATATTTTAAGGTTCGACACATGTGTGCGCGAGCGCGTGGCGCGCGCGCGCAGCTCCGCTGGGTTATGTGCGTGGCGCGCGGGCGGCCGACCCTATGGAGTTGGTCCTTGGCCTGTCGAACTGTATATACGTACCTTTTGCGGTATGGTGCTACCGGCGGATGTGCTGCGTCTAAAACCAGGCGGGGAGGGAGAGAGGGATTCGCGCGTACGAATTGCGGCCTGAAAAACGCGATCTTGAGTGGGCTTGCTTTTTTTCTTTTTTAAAGCCGCGGCTCCGCCTCTGACGCGAGCTGTCCTTCGGCGGAGCACGTTTTATGACATGCTTTGGGTTTTTTATTTTATTTTCGCTGGCGAGTTTAGGGCAAGTGATTACTTATTATGTAGGATTATGAGAGAGCAGTTTTTCAGGTAACATGGAAGCTATAGTTTATTTTCGGTACATGATTTTATATGTTTATTTATGAATTAAATATTTCTATCTGTATTATATTATTTTAAAATACTTTTGTATAAATTAAAAAACTACTTTTAACGAAATTATTTGACACATTAAAAAGTTTGAAATAATAGATAAAGACAATAAATTAATAAAAAATTTTATCAAATTTTTTTTATTGTGAAAAAAAGATAATAATAATTATAATAATAATGTTAATAATAATCAAAGTATCAAGGTGCTTAGAGTTTCACAATGAAATAAATAATAATGCTTAATGCTTAATGTTTAAGCGCACTACAATATTATATAAAAATATTTAAATATTATTTTATGACAAAGTTGCGTAACAATGTTCATAAATAGTTATTAGTTTAAGATCCAGACTATTTGTGTTTATGAAGCATAAGGTAATAATTAATAATAAAAATTTCTTGAAACGGTAAGAAAACCGTGGCAAGAATAAGAGCAGTATGAAGTGGAACCAATAGGTGATCAATCATAAGCCGACTAGCTGGCCGCAAGCTATCTATTTTTCTGGGCATGTGAGAGCCGTCGACTTTTTCATGCGGAGCTCGCAGTCCCTGTTGTGGAATCCTTCTGGGGCTTTGGCGGGGGTCGAAAGACATTAAGTTCCTTGATAGGATCGGCAAAAAGTTGTAATGACTTTTTGAGTGCTTGTTACTCAACTTGACCTTAGGGAATTACACCTGTTTATTAAAAGGAAAGCGAGCCTTCGTTATATCATTTTAAAAGTAATACAGAAAATGTAATTTTAAACTTAAAAGAACATTTCTTAATTCAATATTGACGTGCTGGATGAGCTTTTGTGATTCTTTTTACCATAAGAAAAAGAATCTGGCACCACATTTCATTTTTCGAGGGAAATAAGGCAGCGGTCCGTGAGAAATAGATGTTTCTACTTCTTCAGGAAGTGGAGATCATTAATCAAGGAAGCGTTAATGCATATTTGATAAACGGCTCTTTCCCTTAATACTTTGCATACGTACCATCGTCGCTTCTTCGTTCGCTCTTAATTTAAAATTCTCACAGTATTCGCTCTTTTATGACGTTGCATTATTTTAAAAATATAACATTTTTTTTCTTTAAATAAATATAATATTAATCTAAACTTATATGATACGATCGCGATTCATATTTTGAGTGAAATATTTTACCTGTATGCTTTAGTACGCAGAAAATGGAACAGAATATTCCAGTTGAGTCGGTGACAAATTGAATGCGTGATGATTTCACAGGATTGTTGAAATAAGGGGGTGCGGTATTATGCTTCTTTGCATTTCCTATTATATTCAGCTTTCCTTTATCTTTTCCTCAGTATGAACACTACTTGTAAAACTCTATTGTAGTTTTATTTAAATTTTCCATCTTTTCTATCAAAGTCTTTTCTACTATTATTATGTCTACGTTTCATTACTTAGATTTATAAAAAGTAGTATTATCTGGTAATAATATCCTTCTACATGTAGTAACTATGAATGTTGCTATTTTAATGTTATAATTATTCAAATAAAAAAATTAATTTGTATAGGCAAACAGAATTAAATGCTGTACTCTGTGACTGCAGCGTTGCTGCAAATTTATATCCAAACACAAGTGCAAAGTTTTTATGTAGGTATGTTTATATAATAAAAATAAACAAAACATATTTTTAGTATAAATTATAAGTTATAAATAAAATTTAGTTTTACCTATTTTTAATATTATTAAAAAGTATTGAACTAGTAAGTAATATTAGTATCCCAACAATAATTGCTATCCAATAATAATCATATCGCACCACCTATACAAAAAAACTATGACAATTCAAAATTCTTTATTTTTGTAAAACGAAATGAATTACATATTATGTACATTATATAGTATACACATATCTATGCTTTCGTGGGGCCTTAATTATTCATGAAATACCATCATTCTACATGAATTTTAAAATTGAATTATAGTTTTTCAACATTTTCTTAACCAAGTTTCGAAGTGTATTAAGGGCTTCTATTTTCATATGAATTAATTTGTACATA
Organism: Gastracanthus pulcherrimus; assembly: GCA_949152435.1. NCBI lineage: Eukaryota > Metazoa > Arthropoda > Insecta > Hymenoptera > Pteromalidae > Gastracanthus > Gastracanthus pulcherrimus. Next base: position 25,944,351 of record OX424576.1, on the reverse strand, counting down.
ATACTCAAGTGAAAAAAATGTTGAGTTGTCACAGTTTTGTTCTGGGGGTTGTGATATAAACTCTAAAATAGATATTAAAAGTTTGACATTATAGTTATTACTAGTATTTGAACCAATTATTATTATATTTATATATTTTTTTTATTCACTTATTTATTTATTTATTTATTTAGAAACTTAGTGATCTGCATAATCATGATACATTTCAGTTTTGCAATATAGTCACGTTCCGCAGCCGCAATATAATTGTTATTATTATTAGTGCCGCGTATGCAGAACAGAGTAAACGCAGCATTACCGCGCTTAACAGTCGAAATTGCTTTATTAATATCGCCGCGGCAAACGTTCGACTCGCCTAGAGCTGCACCGCTGTATAAGTTATACACGGCACGCGAAGGCGTTTCGGTAAGATATTCACGTAACACATAAGCGACTCGATGCGCGCGCTCGCGCGAGCTCGCGAGAGCGCAGTCACCGTGTGCACAGAGATAACGCGCTCGCGAAGAGAGAGAGAGAGAAGTCAGCATCTTAGCGCGATACCCACTCCTGGAATATAATTCGCCAGCGCGCCGCCTTCTCTCGCCCCTTTATAATATACCTCCTATGCTAGGCGTTCGCGATATGCATCATTGGCAAATAAGCCAAATGAACTTTATTGCTGCCGTTATACATATTTCCCGGAAATATTTTAGCAACTTGCCCGCAAGATTTTACAAAGCATTTGTATGCATCGCGTCGCTACGAGAAGAATAATATGCGTGTTGCTGGGGGAAATTAGAATGAGTTTTATTGGCGGTTCTCTTGCGTGTGTCGAAAAGTGTTTCGAATTTTCTTTTCTTTGTGCTATTGAAGCTTAAATACATGTTTAGTTTAGATTATCTATTTAGATGATATAAACTACATGATAGGAAACTTAGGTAGAAGTTTAAAATATTTCTGGCTGACTACACTGTGTCTTTTCTACTGGCGCGTGTTACATTTAATATTTTCTTTCAATTTTACTATACATGTAGTAAATAATTTTTTTATTATACTGATACTTCTCTACGACTTCTCAGGTTCAATATTTATAATACGATAGAATGTAAATTTTTTGTATAAAAAACCACTGATATTGAGAGTAATTTCGTATTCTGCACTAGATTTAAACTTTTTACATTTCTAATAACACATCAAACAGTTGACTACTAAACTTAAGTGTTAGAGTTTTCTTAGAATTAATTTTGTTTGAGTTAATTATATAACACATTGATTAATGCCTCGTTAGTTTATGCTCGTGCTCATACAAGTCACAAGTACGCTCGCGAAACTAATTTCGATATCTACCCCTAAGCTTTTCCGAAACAAAAACGTCATTTCCACAAATCAATGCGCGTTATTCATCGTCGATCCAAAAGAAAATCATGCAACCAGCACCATTGTCTCTTCAAAAAGCAATCTACACCTCTGTCCTACGCGCATGGCGTAGTCTCTCTGTGCGCGTTGACTCGGGCAGCCGAGCTAAGTGGAAATCAAGTGCTGCTCGAATAACGATAGGACTGGCCCTTCCGTATCCTAAACAGTGCCGCCTCCGCCACCGCCGCTATTACACCGGAATGACAAATACGCACGTTCGCACCGAGTTAACGACGCGTCTAAATAGGCATACTCCATCCATCAGGGCGATGACTGGCACGTATATATAGGCGAGCTGCCGCTGTTGCGCGCACTCGAGCGTTTCGAGTGCTGCGCTGCCACCACATTAGCCTCGGCTTCCTTCTGCCTCGAGATTGTAATTCTAGCACGCTTGGCGGAAGAAGAGTACGGATTGATTTCTTTTTTGCAGGTTGTTGTTGTATTCAGGGTAGTACGAGTTAGCTTGAGCTTCTGCCTTTTAATGTTGCAGAACGAAGAAACGAGGAACGATGTATTGCAGATTTTGTGGATACTGTATTTACTTTGGTTTAAGTTTTGTAAAAAAGAGCTCCTGCATTCGGTAACACAAACTCCATTTTTTTTTAAACTACTAAAATTTGTTGTGTATTCTACCCTTGAATACTTTTACGTATATATTGTAACATTTACTTTAGGAAGTGTTTTAAACACTGTTAGCCTATTCGCTACGTGCATGGGCTTGGAGGGGATAAAAGAAAAGATCACAGCGTCCGTGGTGGTCAGAATGGCGGCGTTGACGGACTTGAATATATATATATATATATATATATATATATATATATATATATATATATATATATGTTGAGTAACTGCAGAAAAGTCCGTCAGAAGTTCCGAATTCTAAATAAAATAGGTCTATTTACATATAAATTAAAGAAAAGCATTTATTTTAGAAAGTGCTAAAATATTAAAGAAAAATAGTTACCGTAGTATAGTTACATTTAATAATTATTTCTTACACATAACACGAAAAATCAACAATTAAAATTACATGCATGAATTTTTAAAATGGAAAAAGGACAAACAAAATTTTAGGTGATATTTTTGAAATATCGTTTTTCTATTATATTTTCTGTTGAATATTTGATAAAATTAACGTTACCAAGACATTTTGAAGATGTTTTATTTAAACTAACAATTTCCCAAAAGAACCCTTTTTGCCAATTATTTCTGTTTTTAATACTATCATCGAGTTTTTCCTGTTTCTTCTTTTCCTCTCTAGTCAAGAAATCCTCAATTGAAGCCTTCATCTTACTCACGGACTCTTTCATTTCCCTGACCGTTTCTTCTAACCTCTCTATTTCTTCGCGTGTATCTGTCTTTTCAGAAGACCAATTAAACCCATTTTTGGACAATCCAGACACTGTAAAGTATATTTTAAATTAATTTACATTGTTTTTTACTTTTTGTACAAATAACTTTCAATATGAAACTTATTTTTATCAATTCTTATATGCCCTTATGTAGATTTATCCTTGAGTTTGTATAACAATGATGATTTTTTAAAGATAAACGTTGCTAATTTCATTCCACCTTTATAAATAAAATTAGTAACAACAGGAAACAATAGAATAAGTCAAATAAAAATAATCTATTTTACATGATGTAAAATTTTTCTTAAAAATCAACTTAGATATTTTTAGTTTTTATTATTTTATTGTACAATTATTTATTATTAATCGCGTCTTAAGAAATTTATTAAAGAGGAGAAAGAATAAACTTTTGAAAATCACGTAAATTAACATAAAATAACATATACTTATATTCAAACAGGCATTAGATGATGATTCTTTATTAAAATTTTGATATTACGGAGACATCAAAATGATTCAGTACATATAGTATTCAGTATTCAGTACCAAAATGGTTCAGTAAATATGTTTAATTAAAAAAATTTCGTAACTGCAATCTTAACTTGTGCGCTTAACCGGCACAACGACAATGAAATCCAACACAGAAAAAGGAAGCATCCTTCCACCATGAAAAACGTACTTAAAACCATTTACTTCGCAAGAAAGGTAAGAGCAGTGCCACTGCCATTAAAAATTTGCAAGCGCGCGTTTATATTTCCAAGAGCGTTCCCTCGTCTCCCTCTCCTGCGTTCCCTCGTCTCAAGTCCTGGCAGGCCAGTGTCTTCCATTCTCTTCCAAAAAAAAAGAAGAAAGAGCACATAAAGCGAGAGCCTCTGTACTCGCAACCGAATCCGAATGCACACACACACACGCACACGTACACACACACGCACACGTACATACAGACACACACACATGACACACACACACACACACACACACACACACACACAGATACGCACATACACATAAAAGCCGAAGAAGCCAGCTCTGGATACGTATACACATACATATACGAGGAGAACGAGAGGAGAAAGGGAGCAAAGAGGAAGTGGCAAAGTTATTAGAATGGTCCGGAAAAGATGGCGTGGAGACGCTCCGTATTTTTCTACTGTATGGCCGCTGCTTTGCATAATCCCGCACTTAGCTCGCGCTCGCGAGGAGCTGATGCCCGCGCGCGCGGCGGCCGACCCCCGCGCGATATTCCGAAGCCAAAACTGGCGCGCGCGCTCGATTCATCGCCTCGCAGGAAAAGACGAACAATGCCCGGGAATGTAAATTCCCGTGTTGAATGTTATATGTATACGTACGCGGGTATGCTTCGCAGATATTCCGGCGCTCGGCACTATCGACCGAGCCGTCGATCAATGTCGCGTTATATTCAGTTGAATATTGCTAGAAATATCGGCGCTATTGCCTTGTCGCGACGACAAAAAAGGGACATCTGTATTACGCTGGGATTCCGTAGTTTTTCGCGCTGGATGTGGAAGTTCGCAGCGGGCAAGTGTTTTTGTAGTACGATATTTTGGGAAAATTGTTGATTTTTGGGAGATCGGTGTCAGCGATAACAAATTCCTAGTGGTTATTGAAAATTGATGCGTGCGATCTTTTTTGTTGAATTGAAATTCTTTGAACTAAGTTTAGTGACGTAATTTTGAATGTATTTAAAACAAAAATATCCGTGAATCGCATATGGAATGGTTTCTGAGTATCGACATATGTATTTTTAATGAGAGATAGTTATTCCTGAGATAGTTGAGCTTATGGTCTATGATTTTATTATTAAACATTTAATCTTTATTGAAAATTACTGTATAATTAATTGAGGTTGCTGTATTTCAAGTTTAAAGTTAATGATTTTATATTATTAGAAAATTAATAGCGTTATAATTGCTGTTCCTAGGAACAATGAATTGGAAAGTGTAAAGTTTGTTATTTTATTATTTAGACATTTGTGTTTAATAAGAAGTAACCTTTTTTACAAGTATTTAAGCTTAAGATTTATGATTTTATTGTCAAAAACATTAATTTTGTATTTAATGGATATTCAATTGATAATTTACGGGTTTTGAATTCTTAACATCTATTTCGATGCTGTATCAATTTATAGAAATTTCTCGCTTTTATAAAGACAAAACGTACTTTTATAAAGATAATTCTCTTTGATTAATAGAATGTTTCAAATAAAAACAGAATGGTTAACATGAAACATAATCTTATACAGTTAATATCGCACAGTCAATATATAATTACACACTGTCTTCGACTCATTTTATTACCAAATATAGTTATTTTCCATAAGTCTAATAAAGCTCAATAATATTCATTCAATATAAAAAGGAATGAGTGGGCGTGCGCGTGTTTCAGGGGAAGAAATCCAAAAGACGCGACACCTCATCGATCTTATAGCCTCGGCCCGTCCTGAGGCGAGGCGAGGCGACGACCGTACCAGGAATCACAGATGTGACTTTGATTTCTCTCTTTCGGAATCCCCATGAGAAACTGCCGTAGATTAAGTTCTTGCCTGTAATTTGTCGTGAATTCGATTCTCCATCTTCGACGTTGCTATACGACGTGCGAGGCGAATCGGCACCTGAGCTCGCAACCTTGTGCTTCAGCATATTACACACCATTCTACGGAAACAGAAGAAAACGTATTTTAATTAACACTATAAGATGATTTAAGAGTCAATATTATTATTATATTATTCGCATAAATAATGTCTACTTTGATATACTCATATAACATTATTTAACTATTGAACTTATCTACATTACTTATTTTCTATTAAAAGAGAGTAGTACAATGAATTTCGAAAGCATTGCATCTATTATTTTAATGAACTTTGATTTGTATTAATTGTACAAAATTTTATTACGAATAAAATGATTGATAATGTTCCTAAAAATAATAGTATGATACATTGAAAGTACAGCAAAAATAAGTTCAATGAATTCCAAAACACAAAAAAATATGTTTTTTTATTATATTCCTAAGAATCTCGGTGTAAATTATAAAAAATACATCGAGCATAGTCAGATTACAAATTACAATAAAAGCTCGTTAGCTTTAAAAAGCGTTAATACCCGCAACAAAAATAATCACCGTATTACATTTCATAATCATCCTCCGCATATACAAAACGTTAAGACTCGCAATAACCGGTAGTTCCCCACATATGATCATCCTGCAATATGCAGGGGTATTTATACTTTTTGGAAGCTCGCATCCCGTAAAATCCAGAGCGCACAAGATTTCGCGAGTGCGGCGTTTAATTTATACAGGCCTCCCCTCGGCGCAAAAGGAGAGAAAACGCAAAAGAGAGACGGAGAAACTTTGGTCACGCTGTATACGCGTATTACCCGCGCGCGCTCCGCCGGGGTTAAACCCGGGACATAAAATCCCTGGGCCGTTGCGACGACGACTACGACTACGTCGACGACGACGAGCTCGCAGCAAGGAATACAAGTGGAATAAACACGCGAAAAGCTCGCGCGCGGCAAACGCGAGGAAACGACACGAGACGAGAGCGGGAAAAGAGAGAAAGAAGAAACAAGAGAGAGAGAGAGAGAGTTGGCGAGAGCGAGATTGCGAACAACTATATATACAAGAGAGGAAAGACAGAGGGACAGAGAGAGAAAGCGCAACCGGAAAAGAGAGCGCACAATCAGAGCATACCTTAGTTGTCCGCTCGTAAAGCAACCCCGTATGCCCGGAATACCGCGTACAGCTACTGCTGCTGCTGCTGGTCTCTTTCTCCTCTCCTCTGTGCTCTGGAGGCAAGCAGTGTGCAGTCTCGGGCCGCTTCTCCGGAGGAATATGCATGAGAGAGCGTGCGCCGAGAGAGTTATGCTACGATGATCTTAATAGCGCGCTGCGCGGTAACTTAAGTACGAATATGCGGTAGAAAGAGAGAGAGCAGAGAGGGTTGGAACTGCGGGAGCACGCGATGATTGTCGGAGGAAGCGAATGACGGCTTTCGGAAAGTCAGCTCTCGTGCGCCGGGCCAGATTGCTGCGCTGTGTGTCTCGGAGCTTGTGGTACTGCTGGATTTGCAGGGCGCGTTGCACGTGTCCTTTGCACGTGTATGTTGCAGATTGCGAGGAGTGATGGGTTGGCTTTTGTAAAGTCGAGGTTCTTGTGGGGTGATGCTGGTTGCATTGTATGTGATAGTTTTTGAGGTTTTATTGGTATTGATGGTTCATTGATTTGATCGATATAACGCTTTATTAGTTTTAAAGGCAGGGGTTTTTCACTTTTTTAATGAGGTATCCATCATTAAAGAACTGACTTTAAAGTGGCTTTTATATGAATACATAGAGTGATTGATCGCTGATTATTTGGTACTCCAATGATTGATTTTTTAAAAAGACATTGAAGCTGTATTGAATCGTATTTACTCATGACACATTGATCCTTTTAACCCTTCCAATCGCAACTTTCTAATTCACAGAATTATGTATTCGTTTTTTCATATGTTGAAAGAATATATGTTTGAAATGGAATTTTGGCGCCTGGTTGAATAGCACATGTTGAACAGAATTTTTAAAAAAAAATTTTTAATTTGAATTTTTGAATTTTAACTTTCTTTTATAAAGAAAATTACAGCAGCAATATACTTTTAGGAAGATAAAATATAAGACACAAAAACAGTTTTACAAAGTATTTTTTTTTCTAGCCAGACTCAAAAAAAGTTATACATTTTTTCCAGTTTTAAGCTACACTTACAAAAAAGCAAACAAATTGAATAACTTTTTTTACATTATAATTGACAAATATCATGATTAATAGATAAAAAATTAAATTTGAAATTCGTTTTGTTGTACACAGTAATATTCAACTTTTTCAAATGAAATAATTTTAATTTCAAGACTTGACATATCTTATAAAAGCAATTTTGTAGGCGCAAAGAAAATCCATAATTTATAAAACAATACCACAAAACGTAACAAAATCCATTATAAAATCAAAACCACGCCGCAACGATGATCCCCACGCGGTAAACCAATTTGTCGAACCGCAATCCCCCCTTACAGTCCCCAAACGAGCCTTTCTGCACCGATTCGCAAAACCGATACTACACATCCCGCACCTAGATCTACTATCTTCTACCCCGATAGCCATCGCTACCGAGCATCTCCACCTCCGAGTCAAACACACGCCATTTCGCGCATGGCCGGCTTATCTTCTTCCAGGCCGCTCTCTATACTAATCTATAACTCCCGGAAAAAGAACAGAGAGAAGGAACCTAGGGACATACGGCCGCTTCGTGTGGGGTAGAACGCGAAAACATTGTCGCGCGCGCCCGACGCCTTTATCCACGTGCACGCAGCGCAGCGCACTGCGAGCCGCCTCGTGTACGCGGGACATATGGTAGTTGGCCCAGGCAGTTCTGCCCCCATCTATACCCACAGACACATATACACACATGCATACACGAACGTTCAATGAAGAACCTGGCTGTGCAAAGCTGATCCTTATGCCCGCTATACTCCTGCATTCCCCCTTGGCATTCTTCGCTCTCTCTCTCTCTCTCTCTCTCTCTCTCTCTCTCTCTCTTCCTTTTTTCCGCGGGGATACGATCAAGCGGTGCGCGGCGCAGCAAGTGTCCTCATGAGTTTTCAATGAGATTAGCGGCCCATCTGTGCAGCCGAGCTGAGCTGCTGCCGGCCTCCCCTTCCAGTATAGTGTAGTAGTCATCATCGAGCCTCGAACACAATGCGCCGCCAGTCAACCTGCTAGAGCAGTATGTATATATATACCCGGGCGCCCGTATGTATATAGGTTTTGGACGTATATAGTGCTTCGCTGCACGTCGGGCGCGGTGCACTTGTTGGTTGTGTATGTGTATACTCGGCGCGGCGGACACGCCCGAGTTTTTTTTTTGCCGATGGGTCGGCGATTTCGTTGCTATTCATGACTTTGGCTGGAGCGTTTATCTGCGTGTATTGAATGCATGGCGTTCGCGTATATAGAAAAACTGCTTTTGTGGGCTTTTTGTAGTGGAGGTTTTGGAAGGTGAAAAAAAGATTAGGTAGAGTACCTATGTTAGAAATGTAGCTGGAACACATTTTATCGGTACAGGAGAAAATTTTAATTATTTTTATATTTATGCGCAATCGAGTCGAAGGGGACTGAAAAGGCTCGGGACCGAATTTCTCGGGGACTGCAATGTGTATTTAGTATAGGAGCCTTTCAGTCCTCGAGACATCCTCATGTATAAGAGCATTGCCGTTCCCACGTAATTTCAGGTCCCGAGTTCTCAGTCCCCGCGACTCGACTGTATAAGAATAAGGGTAAAAATGAAAGTGGTTCAGGTTACAATTTTTAATAATTGAGATAATAGTATTTTTGGATTGCTTACATGAAGAACGAGTATATTAGAGAGACATAGAGTTGATCCATTACCTTTCAGTCGACCATCCGTTAACATAATTTATAAGATCTTATTGTCAATACACTCTTCTTGCCGACCTTTCATTTTAGTATTTAAGGTTTGTACGCCAAAATTGTTTCCAGAAATCGATAGAGTATAAAATACCCCAGAGATAGCATTTTTAGAGCAAATCTTCATTCGGTTACTCAAGTAAATGACAGCGTCCATAGATGTAGATTGATTGAATATCAACTTAAATTTCAAACCTTCATACATGTAACTTTGGACGTTCTCATTCCTACCTCCATATATATAATTTAAAAATGTTTTTCGCTGCAAGATTAATATATTTCTTGCGTGACAAATCTTATTTTATTTAAGAGTGAAGAATAAACCCAAGAATTAAGAGAATGATTATCTTTCATAGACCCATTTTATGGTATAAGTTAAAAGTACTTTTTAATGAGCTCTTGTTTTGATATAAGTACATTTTAATTAAACCCTTCAGACGAATTCAAATACTGATTTGTATATTGTCAATAATTATTTTTTAAGTTTTAATACAATTATTTGTAATAACAAATTTAAGGTGACAATATTTATGTAAAAAGATTATAAGGAAATGAATTCTCATCAGAAACTGAATCCATTATGATACAAGTGCAATATAATTAGACATTTTTAAAAATGTCCCAGAATAAATATTTCATATTAACGAAAAAAATGTATCCCGATATGAGTAAGTCATCACGGCGCACCGAAATCAAAGAAACAGAACTGTGCACCCTGTCACGTCTCACTAAAAAACGCAGCAATCAGCATCGCTACTAATAATACCCAACGAAATCGTTCCATTGGAAACCATTTCATTTCCCCTTGAGGAGCGTGACTAAACACCAGAAGTATGAATATTGCAGTCGTCCTTCTGCCCGATACCCAACATACATACACGCACAAGTCAGTCAGCTCGTAGCCACCCTTACCCAAACTGCGCACAGACCCTCGCGGTGATCCGCGCGTACGGTGCCCGGAGGCCAAGAGTAGTACCTATACATACTGCAGTATACGAAAATACTTTGCTACTCTCAATTTCTCTCTCTCTCTCTCTCTCTCTCCACGAAAGCAGCTCTCGATCAACAAGCCGAATCGCACCAGAAGAGAGCGAGTGAGTGAGAGAGAGAGCGTGTATCGATCCATCGCGCGCTCGCGTTTCGTTTGTGTATGTGCGGTCGTCTAAAGTGTGGTGTCGGTCCCCAATGGTCCACGTGGAGCAAAGTCGACGTACGCGGAAGGGGAGACGCTAGAAAGAGAGAGAGAGAGAGAGAGAGAGAGACAGTGGAGAGTGTATTTCGAGGCTATGTGTGTGATGCCCCATATGGAGGCTGCCCGCGCATATGTTACGACGCGCCGCTAACGACCTGCTTTAGGCCCCTGACATGCTAAACTGCGGTTCTCCCTCCCAGTGGCTCTCGCTCTCGCTTCTTTTCCCCCTGGACGGGATATATAACTAACCATACGATTGTCATTGGCAATGATCGCGCGAGGAAAAAACCATTACTCCCTTTTTTTTCGAGGACTTGGGTAATGAGGGACATCGCTATTCATTTGTTTTTTGATCCTCGATTGAATGGGAAGCTGGCTTTGATGCATTGTGACAGAGAAAAATGACGTTTAACTTGGAAAATTGTAGCTTATCGAGTAGCTACTTTGTAGTCGTTGCATACCAACGATTTAAAGGATGTAAAGTGGTATTTTTGTATTTAGATATGAATGTTATACGTATTATAAAGAGATATTTACCTTCAAATGCCGAGTCGTGCAATCACTATTATGGTAACGATCTTATTAGAGCTACCTGTTGTCTATCTACTTTATTTACCTATATTTTACGTAAATATTTGCAGTACATAATTTTCACAAATAACCTTTGATTGATAGTCCGTAAAATATAAAAAAAGATTTAATTGTTTACAATTTAATAGTTATTGCACTGTTATGTCACTTTTCCATTGTTCGATTCCACTTTTCAACATTTTGATGGTCTTGATGAGTTAAGGTGAAGAAAAAAATTAAATAATTTTTAACATTTCACTTTCTGGTGAATATTATGTTACCCTCTTCAGAACTTATAATATAAGTATCATCACTTTTTGCAATACTAATTGTTTATGTTGCAATTTTTATATTTACGTTGACTTATCTTTCTTCAATCGTGAAATCAATTAATTTCTCAATAAGCTCAAATCTATGGGATAGTATACTAAATTTTGTCAATTGTTTTATTTTTCCTTCATATTATTTTTCATTATGTAAGTGTGTATGTGCGCCCATATGAATGCGCGCGAATGGGTGTGTGCACATTTTACTTAAAAGATGAAAATATATTATAAAAAAATTAAAAAAGCGACTTTTGTAAAAATGTAATGAAAAAAGTTTTCAAGGTATCAAATAAAATTTTACTTACATTTTTTTAATTTTAACGAATCTTGACTACCTAATTCATGAATACTTCTGAAATGAATTTCAATAATTTATTATATTTTTTTTGTAATCATATAGAAAACAAAATTTAATTTGATACTTATAAAATGTATTTTCTTTTTTACTATAATACTCTGTTAAAAACGCTTTTAAAGGCTTTTTTTTAACATTATTCTAATAAAGTCTTTATAATTATAATTAGGTCTGTTATTATTATTATAAATATAGAAATATTGTTCTAAAAATATTTTTTCCTATTCAAATATAACTATAAAACTCGTTTTATTATTTGCAATAAAGTAGAAAAATATATATATTGTACGTTAAACATTTACTTTTGCTCAGCAGCTCCAAAAGAACTATGTACAAAGGGGTAGCATAGTTCGCCAGCGATCGATCGATAAAAATAAGAGGAAGACGACGTCGAGCTGGTGGTGTATAGCGTACAACACAGTGCAGCAGCAGCAGCAGAAGCAGCAGCAGCCGAGAGGAAGAATAAGAAGCTTAGCGCTCTAAAATACTTAAACCATATAGCAAGTGGTCTTTCTACGCGAAAGTATTATAAGAGAGAGCGAGAGCCAGAAAGAGAGAGAGAGAAATAGAGAGAGAGAGAGAGAGAAGGAGTAGAGCCCGCTTATACGTACTTTTTTGTCAACCTGCAGAACTAAATGAGTTACGTATTGTGCAGCGCGCGCAACGGGTCCGACCCCCAGTCGGTTCCGCACTGTACACTCACACACATACACACATACGAAGCACCCTCCTCGACACCACGTTGTATCCCGGGGTCCCAGCCATCTGGCGGGCTATTATACCAGTATTTTAATTTAATTAACTCCGCGTAAAGCGCGAATTCGATCGATATTATCGGCTCTTTCGGACGGATTAAGCGTGTTTGCGGGGTTAGGCTGCTCTGTCCGTCTCTGTCCATTGTGCGGCTCACGAATTCGAATTTCATATACGTATATCCGATGCAAGTGCACACGAGACGCGCGGTTGGCGAGGTTTAATTAGGATTTCGGCTGATCGTCCGCGGAACAGATTTCCGACGCGGGTGCTTTGGGTCAGGGATTCGAGCCGCGCGCGAACACGAATCGATCTAGCGCGAATGGTATCTATTATTCCGATTGAATAATGTAGACGCATTTCTGGATATTAAATTCTTTGTTGCTCGGACTGTGGAAGGGTCGTGCGAATCATTAGGCGCGTCGAAAAATTAATTCATAAGTGCATCAAGATTTATCGAGAAGTATGCTGGAGAAACATTAATCATTAAAAGGTATGACTAGTACATTATAAAAGATTGAATTGATCAATATTACTGAACCTGTCTCCAAATGATATTATCAATGGCATTTAAGCAATTCAATAATTGTAGTACACATTTTAAAAATTATTATCTCCACAGAATAGTTTTATTTTTAATATTACATATAATACAATTCAGTGAGAAAAATAATGCATTTCAGTACTTAGACCTGTTTAGAATAATAAGCGCTATTTTCATTTCAATTGGTAAAGCAAACAATTTTTTATGATTATTTAAAACAGTATAGCTTATACATTCAGTTTAAAAATGCCCGTCGGATCCTTTTTTGGATACTCGAGTATCCAACCGAAGTATCCGACGGATAATTTTTCGGATACTTGAGTATCCGATTGAACTATCCGACGGAAAATTTTTCGGATACGTGAGTATCCGATTGAACTATCCGACGGATACTTGTTTGAATACTCTGTATCGACCGAAGTATTCGATGAGTATTATTTCGGATACACGAGTATCCGACCAAGTATCCAACAGATACTTTTCGGATACTCGAGTATCAGTCGGATACTTTTTCGCGTAATTTTTTAAACAGCATGTATGAGCTATATATACATACAAAAAATATGTACAATACGTCAATACACTATGAAATTTTGAATATCGAGAACTGTAAGTTTAATCTGCATAAATAAAAAATCTAGTACAATTTTCAATAATTTCCTAGTACAAATAAATCCAGGCTATTTCTTAATTAAAATTATATAATTGTAATAGAAAATGTTTCACTTAACCATTCCGTATCAATCAATTTTCAACGCGGAGCCTTAAATCCTGATTAAAACCCCATTTAATTTCCGCGCCACTAGAATCAGTTTCGCTCCGCGTGCGTGGCAAGGTCAGCCCCCAATCTCGGACCGATAAATACTGTAGTTTCTCGTTATTTATTGGGCATTTGCGGCAGCGCGAACACGTCCCTTTGTCGTCAAACGAACAGATTTTCGTGGATGACGCTGAAGTGCACGCTACTCGCCCCGAAGAGCGAGAAAAACATCGTCGACCGCGCAAGAGCGAGGGTGGGGTATATAGGGAGAAATAAGACAGAGACTAGGCCGAGAGCCATTGTGCGCGTTTTCGGGGTCATATTGAACGTGTGTATGTACGCTGGTACCCTCTCTCTCTCTCTCTTTCTCTCTCTCGCTTGCTGTTGTATACAGCACCTCCCCCCCCCCCCTTAGGATTCGTGCATCTGTCCTCAATCAGCGCTTCGCGAAAATGGTGTATACAGGTTCGCCGCGCTGGAAGAATTATTGCCCCCGACGATGTTTTACAAAAGCATCGAAAAGACAGCCGAGTAATTTTTAAAAAACAATGGCTGAATGAGGCTGCTGTTTGGGCTATTTGAAGTCACAAAGAAGTGACTAATCCTTCATTAACTTTTAATCTGCTCTTTTGTTAAGAGTCTATTATGTACTAATATCGAATAAGTCATCAAGCGATCTAATTATTTTATCAGCTACTGATAAAATACTTCTTTCAAAGCTCGTTATGTACATCTATTGTAATGCTTTATTGTTAAACTAAGAAGAAATAGGTAAATTATTACTAATAAGAATTTTTAATGTATAAACATGACATTTTATTTCTTTAAGTAGTTTGTTAAAAAATTTCTGGGTGGTCATTTTCAAATTACATGAAATGATTTTTATAAAAGTAAATTGCCATTTCTTAACAATGCCAGTAAATGGTCTAATTTTTGTTCGGGTTCTCCAAAATGGATTGATTTATATCCTATCTAATGTTCAATTTATCGTACTATTTGTTCTTCGAAAACAAGCTTAGAAAATTGATAAAAACAAAATTATTGTAGATTTTTCAAAATCACAGACTTACTTGTATTCAAATAAAGGGACATTAAAAATGTTTGAAATGACTCTAACAGCACTTTCTTATAATTTATAAAAAAGTTATTCGTCTATTAAGGTCCTGTTAGGTACATTTTAAACATCTATTTATTCGTAGACGGTAAGACCATTATCTGTATATTCTTCGAATACTTCTTTGAATATTCAATAACAGGCATTAAATATTTCTTACTCTTGAGGTTTACTATTATGGCATTAAAAAGTATCTTGTATAATCCTACTTGCATGGAAATAAAATTGTCAATAATCTTCTAATAAATTGCCATTTCCAAAGTAGTTATTATAAATCTTCTTTAGTTACTTAAGCAGCAGTTTATTCAATAACTATTTATAACTATCCATACATACTTCTGACAGTACTTCACCCACTGAGCATAAATACTCCAGAAAAACACATTGTCACCGCACCTCCTCCAGAGATCCCCATAAGATTTTTCTCAAATTTCCTCGAAACATATGGTTGCACGGTTGCGAGCGGTATTGATTTTGAGCCCCTCCTGCACAGCAGTGTGCTCACGATCCACATACACACGTACATATACCGTCGAGGCATCAAAGAGCCGAGTTAGCAGTGTCAAAAATACATGCCCACCCGCTAGTTGACCGCGTCAAGGTTTTTCCGCTTGCCGAGAGGGTGTGCGACGACGATGATCAAACGAAGGGTCGCTCTCTCGCATACATACATTGCCGCTCCAAGAACGCTCTGTGCACTTAACTCTCTCTGCATGTGTGTGCGTGTGTGTGTGTTTGATCGGCATTATGCATCAGCATGTGGCTGGTGCCAGCGCTTATTAGAGTCTGTACGGCGGAGATGCCCCGCTTGCGCATAAGGGCCATTCATCGGGCCATTCAATGCGCCCAACCTGTCTCCCGTTTATCATGGATCAGGGGACGGGCGACAACGAGCAAGTTGAAGAGCGCATACGCGCGGAAGTTTCGTTGTTCGCTGCGGAAATCTCGCGTAAAAGGGGGAGGGGGATGCTTCGTTGCAATGACAGGTGGACGAGTAATTTTTTGAGAGGATAAGGGAACAAAGAAAGAATGCTATTTAGCAGGTTCGTGAAGGAGCAGCGTATTCATTTGTGTAATGAAGAAGATTACCTATAGATTAATGTTCAATTGTCTTTATTGTTAATTAATAATGGATGAAGAATCATTAAATGCTTATTAAGAGAATGTAACACACTTAATGAATAAAGAGAAAGTATGCTTCAGAGGTTAACGCTATTTTATTTTATAAATATGTATTAAATTGGTTCACTTTTGAAGTAATTGTCTAAGACTTAATATTCATAGAGATACGTGAACTATACGGGGAAATTTTCAATAGGCATATTATTTAATTCAATATAAATACAATTATCAATAACTGTTACAAAAAGTTCCAAGATAAAAGCTTATTTTCTTTGAAAGTTATATGTGACTTTTAATAATACCCATCGGTGACTTTTAGTATTATTCACCGGGTACAGGTAACCGCAACAGCTGTTGCTAGGTCCAAAATTAGTCATTTTTTTAAGTAAAAAGTTTATTTTCATTAACATTTTGTCTAAATATAGTAAAAAATCATATAGCCAAAGTTTGGTAGAATATTGACTTGTTTCACTTAAAGAAATAATAACTTTCTAGATTTTAATATTATAAAACTAACAATTAAATAAACAACATGTTAACATGAAACAATTAACAATCTGGTTACAGCAACCGTTTAATTATTGGGTTAAAAATAAATCTCAATGACCAACATGTTATTATGTGGAGGTGTGCTCGTAGAGGGTTAAAATAACAAATACATTAATAAAACTTTGAAAGCATACAAGTTTTCAGCATGAACCTTTTTTAATTAAATTAAATGATGTCTGTTCCCATACTTAACTGAAAATTTTGGCTCAGGTAATATGTATCAGTATCGATGATAATGTATAAAAGAATCCAAGACCCAAAGTTTTGATACTCTCCTAGCTATAGATAAAATAAAGTAATATATTAACAAGTTTCTTTTTTCTCAAAAATAGACATCAAAATTGAACTTTCTTTTCAGAATCGTATTATTTATTAAAAATAAAGAACGGAACACTTAAAATGGTATCAGAACCGAAAATTAGCAAAATCAAAATGAATATAGCAATTTAAGTGATCTGCTCTTCGTATTCAATAAGTATCTAACACGATTTTGTAAAAGAAATTTGATTTTAATGCGTATTTTTGAAAAAAAGAAAACTTCTTGAAATATTTATCAACAAGTAAAGTAGGTCTGATGCATCCCCTCAATTCTTTAGAAGGAGTTCTTTTCAAAAGAACTAATTACATGCTGCTAGTGATACATCCAGATTATTAATGTTAATCTCTATTCAATTAAATTTCTTTTACAAATTTCGAAAACCTTTGAAAAATAGATTTTGATAAGACCCTGGTATTTTCTCCTTGTTAGTACCTAAAAATTAATGAATATTATGAACTATTATTTATCAACCATTCTTATTTTCTTTGTATTAAATTATTTAATTATGTTATATTCTATTATATGTATTATTTATATTATAGAGAAGAGCGAGTACGCGTGGTATTTTATAGCATTCAAGAACTCGTACGCAATAGAATTAGTACTTATAATAATCAAAAAATCGCTGCCAATTCATTGGTACTTAGCTTCCTCAAATTAAATTAATTGTTTCAATATGAAATTCTTTGTTCATATAACTTAATTTTAAATTGCTATATCTTTCCGAAATATAACTGTTTAAACTAAAAATCACGTTTCGTGTATAACAAAAGAAGGGAAAGAGCCTGTCCAAAATTTGCGGTTGTAAATGATATGTAAATTCATGCTCATTTTAATGCATTTACACTACATTGATCATAATATTTCTAACATGCTAAAAGAACCGAAAATCATTCAACTCAAAAATTGAAAAATCGAAAAATCTTTATAAAACAAAAAAAAATTGATGAATCATGAAGTTTTTTCTGAATTTTAAATCTATATTTAAAAACAAAAAAATGAGCCTTGTTTGGTAAAAAATGACCGTGCTGTTCTCGAGATATAAGCGATCAAAAAATCTAAGAACACGTAATCTCAATATCTTAGATAATAAAAGATATCATGACCTGTATGTTCTTTACAGATCATGAGATCTTCTAAAGTTTCAGACATAATGCTGCAGATTTACTTCAGTTATCGTCAGAGAAAACAAATCGATTTTTTTACAAAATTATTTTTTTCTTGAAAAAAGGAAAAGATGAAGACTCATAAATTTTACCGAACATTCTTCTTCATATTCCAAATCATCTCAATTTTTTTCCAAAATTTACCGTCATATTTTTCCGAGATATAATAGTTTAAACAAAACATGACGTTTTCGTGTGTAACAAATTACCAAACTTTCAGATCGGAAAAGTTAGGTCACATTATGTCCTTTCAAATACCCTTTCACTAGATCGATTATGTTATTTCTAATGTACCAAAAACCTCGAAAAACTGAAACCCAAAAATCGAAATACCGCAAATAAAAAAATGAGCCCTGAAGCATTACGTTTCATGGTGTATATATAGAGTAACGTTGATCCACTTCCATGTCCATACACACACCCACGCACACATACATACACATACACACACACACACACACACACACACAAACCCACATACACAAATATACACATACACATACACACACACACACACACATATGCACACACATGCATACACAGAGTGCTTTCATAGTAGCGAGTTCCCGAGGGAATTTTAAACTTTAATCTGCATGTCTTGAATTACACACGAATAAGTAAAAATTATGCATATTGCACTTGAATCCTATGAGTATATGTTATATTTGAATCTTGAGACACAGTTGAGAATGGCTAAATTTAATTCTCGAATGCAATAAAGACAGTGTGGTTGACCTAATGCACAGAAATGCTATTGGGATTCGATCTCGCTATTCGAGGATATGCCAGATACGTAAAGAAACTTGCACGTATGCAAATAAATGCTATAGTATGCTGTAGCCACACTTTTCGACTTGAGTGCCCATCTAAGTCCCCGTTTAAATAGCGTAAACTATAAGTGTTGACTACAGCGTCCAGAAATGCTGAATTATATCTAGCGATACCTTTGAATGTGCACGCACACTGAATGTGAGTGCAAGCATTATAAGAATAGTATAGGACACTCGCAGAAGCCTCTTTGTTCTGCGCTATAATTAGAGAGGTTCCAGAAACATTGGATATGACTCCATATTTTGACGCGGAGAGGGACCAAGTAACGTATCACTTGCCAGGATCCTTAAAGCAGGCCTCTTATAACATAAGTTGCATCAAGTATCTTAAAGTTTTTGAATGCACGCGCAGTTCCGCTACGTACGCATCGAAAACTATAATATACTTATTGCCACTTCTGTTGCGAAGATAGCTGTACGTTTAACACGCGCACGAAGAGAGACCGTGCGTATACCCGCGCGCAAGAGGAAATCCAAAAACCATATCGAGCGCCGCCATTTGCGCTTCAGGTGAGCCGAAGCGCTGAGTGATACCTTGAGGCGCGACTGCGATTGACTGAATTTCCAAGGAGAGAACAGCGTCGCCGCGAACGTTCTACGGCAACCTTCATGCTCGATAGCAGAACCGCGTCGCCGCGAGCGCTCTAGGCTACCTTCGTGCTCAAGGGCAGACTGGGGTCTACCCAGCGTTGGGCACGGTTGGATTTCAGATCGCAGAATCCCTAGATCCTAGTAATAAAATTTGACATAGTGGTCAGCGATGTTCAGATCGTTGGCACAAAATGCCGCGGGGTGTTCTCAAACCCATCCGATTCGACTCTATCAGATAATCTTGCAGAGTCGAATCGGATGGGTTTGAGAACACCCCGCGGCATTTTGCACCAACGATCTGAACATAGCTGACCACTATGTCAAATTTTATTACTAGGATCTAGGGATTCTGCCATCTGAAATCCGACCGTGGCCAACGCTGTGTCTACCTGTGGGTCTACCTTCATGCCCGAAAGTAGCTACAGTAACCTGCGGTAGACTTCATGCACCTGGGCTTGCTTTCATGATCAATGATACATCGGGTAAATCGATGGCTAACTTCACGCCGCCGACCAGTCGCCAATCACGAAGATAGATCATGTGGATGTGTAGCTGCGTTGATTTTGCCACTTTTGGACACAAAATAATACAAAGTTTCTGAAAGATTGATATATATTAAAATGTTGAGAAAATATAATTAACATCTTTTCAAAACTTGGTTACATATTTTTATAAAAGTGTTGTGTGTTTTACTATATTTTTAATAGTTTTAATAAAAATATAGTATGACATATTGTTTGTGATAAAATAAAAATATTTCACACATTCTGATATTTTTTTAAATATTATATAATATTTTTGAAATATATGAGAACTTTTGTATAAAAAAATTTTTTTTGCTAAGTGTATAAAAAATGTTAGAAGCGTATAAAATTTAAATATTTTTTCGAATATTTTCAACTAATTTAAGACTTAGTTTACGCACGCACGCACGCACGCACACACACAGACGAACACACACCCATCCATACAGACATTTTCTAAAAATAGTGTATTTTTATTTCTCCAAACATATTTCTGACATGTTTTTAACACAACTTTATTTTTACTATTATAAAGTTTTCTCTTTGAGGAAACAAAATTTCATCGTGTAGACATCAACACTAATAATATAATGTATCAATTTCAAGATAAAATTTCTATTATTTATTTTGTAATAAATAAATTGATCGAGCGGTCTGAAATGCATCTCGTGCTCCGTGGTTGGGGTACGTTAGAACTTGGTAGTAAAGCACGCGTGACATGACTTCATTTTGAAGTTTAAAAGTAAAAAACAAGTTCATAAATTAAGTGGTTCTTTTTATTGCTTTTTTTAGAGTCTTAATCAAAAATATTAAGTAATATTACTTTGCGAAAAAGATATTTTATTCAGACTAGAGTACACTGAGGTGGTCAAAAAATCAACTTTATTTTTCTTGAAAAATCTATTCCTAGAAGCTCACTTCGTACGTTAGAAAGCTCCAATATTTTTTGTAAAGCAGTCTATAACTTATTTGAATATTTTTATAGTATTTAATTATATTGTCTTATATGTAATTTGTAATCTTTTAAGTTGTTTTTCTCAGCACTTCATTTTTGGCCTTAAAAATGCTCCTTGCACAAGTGTGGACGGTGAAATAATTTGAAATTTCACAGGATTATTGTTTTTACATATAACCCTCGGATACACATTTTCCCCACGTTGTTGTTATGAAATATAATTATGTATTACTTTTTGATATATGTGAGTAAAATTTATATTCGGGTGTTATATGAAAAATTGCTCTGACAATGTGTTTACAATATAAATAACAATAATCCTGTAAAATTTCAAATTATTTCACCGTGCGTATTTGTGCAAGGATCATTTTTAAGGATAAAAATCAAGTGCGGAGAAAAACGACTTTAAATATTGCAAATTGCATATACTGAGAGAAAGGATTCTTTGCGGCAAAGAATATTTCTTAATTTTTAAGTTTTGTGGATTTGAATACGGTCAAATGAATATTTCTTAACAGTTAAACAAATCGTCTTAATAGTTAAGAATTGAGTACTTAAGTCGCTTGTCAACGGCTGACCGCCTGACTTTAAAGTTAATTGAATTTTTCATACTTCTAAAATGTTTATATGACCGTTATATATTAGTATAAGTTTTCTTTGCTACGATTATGTCTACGTATAGGAGCTATTTATATTTTAATGCTTGAAAAGCATCATTATATGCTAGAAAATCGTCAAATAACCTTCCGTACTCGGTATGTTTATCTTACTCGTGCAGACTTTTTTCAAGTTCGAGTTCTTAACTATTAAGAATTCAACATTTACAGCAAGTACGTAAGATTTCGATTCCGCAAGTACACGATTCATTTGTCACAAGGAATCCTTTCTCTCAGCATATAAGCCAATGTATTTAGATACTATAAGAATATTCAAAAAAATTATAGGATGCTTTAAAATGCAATTAGAACTTTAAATGAAAAATAAAGAAGAAAAATCATTAGGTCCATCAGGTAGAGAACAAAAAAATAATGTATACGTATTTTTTCGTTTCTTAATTAATTAAAAATTAAAGCAGATACATGAGACTGAAGTGCGCGTGACGTCACTACTATCAACGTTAATGAAATACGCCATATTTACCTTACAAAGGCCCATTGGATAAAACCACGGGTATTGAACTTCATGTTTAGGTACAAGAAAACGATCCACAATGTTTCATTAAAGTCTGTGGCGCAAACTCCGTGGACCCCCCTTGCTAGTCATTCTCATGTTTATCACATTTGATTTTCAATTTAACATTAAAATATTAGCAATTAAAATGCATAAACTCTTTTAATATATTGTAAATACATTTCTCGCAAACTTAAATTAATTTATAATAAGATATTGCTAGTTTATATTGATAGATGGTGCGCAACTTGCAATGATTTTGCGCAGACTGCGTCTGCTTTTCACGCCCCACCGCGTGTGCCACTCATGCCCCGCTTATATGTAATCTCGTAATTGGAGAACACAGCTAACTTAAACTGTATAAAAAAAATAGTAATACTAGTAAAGATTAGAAGAAATAAGCTTTCAAATGCACTTATTTTTAATTTAGTAACCAAACTCTTTCGTGGTTTATCCGAGGATTCAAAATAAGTCGTCGAGCGTAAGCTTACAGTTCCGAAATTTCAATATTTTCTTATTACAAGAGGATCGAGTCTTTTTGCATGAATTGATGATCTGCAATATCTTTAAGTATATCAGTTTAATTAAAAAATAGGTTGGCATCAAAATGTACGCTCCTTCAGGAAAAAAATGGGTGAACTTTTTACCCGCCCTGCCACACGTGCCCCGCTCTCCCTATTATTAATATTATGAACTATTATTATTTTCTTTATACTAAAATGAGTTTTGAGAGGTCGATATAGTCGGTGATGCTCTAATGAGGATATGAAAAAGACACCATTTCTTTTACGTATAACTTGACATGTATTTACAATAGAGAAATGATCCAAAAGAAAGTAAAATTAGATCAAACTAAGAGCTTTCATCTTATTACGAGTATAGTGTCATATGAGAATATTAATATTTTGCAATGTTACGAAGAATCGAAGATGGTGACAAATATTCATGAGAAAAATCGAGTTTAAATGAGTTCAAAATCTTTGTATTGTTATGCATTTTCCGTTATCATCTTCAATGGTTCATAATTTAAAAATAAAATAATTATTTCAATACTAAACCGAGTAATTTATCTAGAATAAATATATGCATGATTATAATCAAAAGAAGAAGCGCATTATGTTACTAAAATAGCACACTAAAAATCAAAAAATAATTCATTTCTTAAAAACGATAGCATTTAGGATCAAATTACGGCTGCTGGGCTTCATTTCTAACTACCGGAAAACCCCTCCAAACTTTCACCAAAATCCGTTTTCCATAGGCATGACACACTCCTCGTCAGTAAAATCCAAACGAACTCCACCTAAACAACCATCATTTCTATTCCTTCAAAACCTAAACCTAAGCCCCGAATACGTCGCATCTTGTATGCTCGCAGTCGCGCAAGCCCAGTACAGTGTTGAGGCCGTCCTCTCAGGTCGTATCAATATTCATCAGCGTCCTATGTTCGGCCGACTCAAATACGGGGGATTAGCCCAGGAGAAACTTCCCCCATTCCGCGAGAGCGAGATAGAGATAGAGAGAGAGAGAGAGAGAGAGAGAGAGAGAGAGGTGCATGTATCTCCTCGCTTCGCGGCGAGAGCTCCTGCTGCTGCGGCATTCTAATCCACCGGGACGTGACGTCATATTGCATAACAATTAATCAACGGGCGATAACAGCTAGGCTAGAGATTTCGCGCCTGCGGCGGCGGCGGCAGTGGCAGCAGCGCGAGACAGAAGAGAAGAGGTGGAGGAGCACAAGAGAGGATATATAGAGTGGGAAAGCCCGATAATCATTTCACCGGGCAGCTTAAAGTGCCACTAGTTAACGCTAAGCCGATTTAAAAGCGGTTTAATATCCCCGAATGTTATACCTGTAGGCGTTATATAACGCGAGCGCGCGCGCGCACGCGTGCGAACCGACGACAGCTATGCGCGCTGCACCAGACACGAGAGTGAGAGAGAGAGAGAGAACAGAGTATCATCCGCTTCCGCAAACTCGCGAATCTTTTTTTGACCCTTGCTGCTGCTGCCGCTGCTGTTGCTGTGGCGCTATTCTCTCGATTCTACTCTGATTTTTGTAGCGAAGTTTATTTTTTTTCAGCAGAGCGCCTCTTTTGTTTGTTTTTTTTGTTCTTCCGTATTACGTCGCGGCTAAAAATCCTTTTTATGTCATGCTTGCGGACTATTTCTATTCCTCCGCGCGCTGGTTTATCTTGCTCATTTCGCTTGGCGCTGTTCTTCCACTTGTCAGTTATTACTGTTTTTTCTTTTATTGCGCCCGCTTGCGGGACAATATCTTTTTTATGCCAAGATTATGTTTTCGAATTAAACGTGGAAGAAGGAATGATTTATTTCAGATCTTGTGAGAACAATCTATTTTGTACTGAAATAAATAATTTCTAAATTGTCATAGTAGAAATTTATGTATATAAAGTTAAATTAATATTTGCTATATGATTTCTCTAATTTGACTTTGCAAAACCAAAATTTCATCTTTAACTGACGTGATAAATAAAATGTTTCAATGATTTTGCTGCACAATTTAAATATTTTATCATTTGCTTAATCCTATTTATAATTTGCTTATTAATTTCGTTGAACGGACTGACAAATGCCCGGATATGATCCAGTTGAATGAAATATTACACGCATCAGCGGTAAGAACGAATAGATTTCAACACGTGGAGAGCTTATAGTTTAAAGCGACGATTTGCATCTGGCATTTTGAAGTCTCCCTCTGGATCACGACTTTTGATGCTTCAGCGATGACGAGTTCAAAAGATATCTTCTTAATTTTTATATGTTTATATGCACCCTTTACTCAAGCCGCCAATCCTCTCTAGTAGACATCTAAGCGATTTTTTAGTCAGAAATTAGCTGATTTTACACAAATTAGCTTTTAAAGATCCGCTTGAAATGACATGTTCCTTATAAGGAAGCTATAGCTAATTTCTAAGACAAACTATGTTATATAATAATTAATTGAAGTTACATCAATGTAAATCGAGAACGTGTATGAATAAATCGGTCTATCGTATTGGTAATAACTAGTTTAGTATAGAATGTGAATGTAAATTAATTGAGGTTATAACACGAAAAATAACTTTATTGGTAAAAACATACTACATTCAATAAATAATTCCTGTCTTGCCTACATCCTATCTAGTGAGATTTTATTTAAAATTTTAATTAGAAATCATTGAGATCTTAGCTAATTTCTAGATAATTTTTAGTTACCAAATTTACCCAAAAATTAATAAGCTACTATTAGCTGAATCAGTTCATTTTCCACCAGGAGCATACCAAAACTATTTATAAAATGTCAATTTATTTAATTAAGCGATGATAAGGAGCTAACGCTCTCTAATAAATTAATAGAACAATGGGAAGATGTAAATTACACAACGTTGACTTAGCCAGCAGCGAATCGGCATAACAACTTCCGTTCTCCGACTTATTACCATATTTCATGTTTCCGCGGAGGAGTTCGCTCGCTCGGGGCCGAGCGCGCGCAGATAAAATGCTTTACGGCGCGGGGAAATTAACCCTTGATTTCCGCGCATTATTCTCTTAGCGAGCCTCCTGAGATAAAGAAGGGTTGTTCCTTCCTATCTCCAAGTATATGTAATGGCTGCTCCTGGGTGGAGGGAGATGTACAAGTTGCGCGCGCGCGCGGAGCGTGACGTTGCCACGGCGGCCCTATATAATATTATACCTTACCGCGGAGAATTTATCATTTCTTTTATTTCGAGAGGCTTTCTTGTAACGATTCGAGAGGAAGAAAAAGAGAGAGAAATCTTTGGTGCTCCATTTCCGACTAATCTCTTTGAAATATAACCGAGCAAAGCGTGCAAATGAATCTTTTGCTCGTCTTTTTGTTCTTCTTTATGGCTACCGCTCTCACTTCTCTTGCTTAAATTTCATTATCGTGGAAACATGTTTCTGTAAAGTTATCGGGTTTCAAAATTCTCGCGCGATAGTGTTTCAAGAAATGTATGTTCTTATTTCACTGTTAACTACTTATTATTAACCAAAGGTTTCGTCGTTTAGATATCAAAATTTCTGAGTTTTGAATGAATTAGTGGAAGTACTGTGGAATATAATATTTCTTATCACAAATATAAAGCAAATATTAAATTCTTATGCCCTTTTTACAACATATTCAATAAATATAACTCATAAAATATTCTGTGAACCTATATCACTGAATATATAAATAACTTCACTATGTATAGCAGTATTGCAACTTTTAGTACATTCTTATTTGCTGTGGGATATTCACTTTGCAGTGAAAAAAGATATTTATATCTCTTTACGTCAAGTATAGTAATTAGTAAACATATTTCAAATAAAATAAAACACAGTACGTCGAAGCCAAAAATACACAGAAATAAACTCCTCATTCATACCTTTAAATACGTTACTTTGATTCTAAATAAACGATCCTCTTTATATACACCATTGCACCTCGGCACAATTCTCTCGGCATAAAACGAGAATATAATTTCCCCGGCAATTTTCAATAAGCTACGTCCTAGCCGGGCGCTCGAGCAAATCCACATTTACGATTCTCCCGAGTGCGCGAAACAGAGGCAAGCGATCTGTCGACAGGAGGATTTCGCGATTCTATGCGGCAAAAAGTTATATAGACCCTGTGTCTACGTATATACGCACTTATTATCGCCAGAGGAGCAGCAAGAAAACGAGAGAAAGACAGAGAGAGAGAGAGAGAGAGAGAATAAGCGGCTAGGAGTCCACGGATGGTACGAAGGGTGTGAAAAACGGAGGGGGCTAAAAGACCGGGCATAGAGACGGTGCGGTTCTCTCCGCTCGACACCTGATCCCTCCTAAAGATGCTATCGGGAAAATTGGATTCGCTCTCTTTCTCCGCGCGCGCGTGCGGGGTGACCGCTCAAACGTATAAGCAGCTCATAAAATATTTTTTAGCGCTCGAACGCGCCGCTCGACCGCGATTGGATTTATTTTATTTTACGGCTAGATAACGATCTCGGACCCCGACCCTACGGCTCTTAACTTTTTACCTACCCCCCTCGAAGACTCAAAAAAAAATCATCAACGCGCTCTCGCCACGAGAGTGTGTTCCGGACTATATATATATATATATATATATATATATATATATATATATATATATATATATATATATATATATATATATATATATATATATATATATTAACGTCGCTATAAGCCGAGCGACGGGCTTATGCTCAGTAGTAACTTACGTTTAGCGCAAAGCGATTTTTCAGCCAGTGAAAAAGAGCGAGCTCTTTTTTTTTCGGGGGCTCTCCACTTCCCTCTTCGAGTCTATAGATCACGGCGCTATCTTTCCTGAGAGAGAGAGAGAGCGAGAGGAAGGCCGAGTAAGTGATAAAATATAATAGAGATGTTTCTCCCGCTCTCATCAACTTTTAAAAGCCATTCTCGCGAACGGTGGCAGTATACCAGGTCAATTCCGGTCAGCGAATTGCCTTATTGACTGGCGCTCGCAAGCCCCCGGGGGGGCGACCTTTCAGCTTCTCAGATGGAAGGAAAAATCAAATTTCGCGACGACGACGACGTCGGCGACGCCATCGCCCTGGCAATAAGCGGCCGAGGGCCATATACTCGCCTTTAGCGGCCACAGCCTGGGCGCGACGCGACCCGACGCTCGATCGACGCGGCCCTAAAGCCATTTCGCCACCTTCCCTCCACGCTGTCCCGCTGCCACGTCGTATATCCATTAAGCTCACACGAACATCTTCCGATACTTACACTTGCTCGACGATACGTGTGGGACAACGATTTTCCGTGTATTAATAGATGGCGACTGGTTGTAAAATCGTTGTGCATGTTTTGTGGAGAGAATTACGGCGCTGTTATTGCTTTGGGACTTTGAGAGAAATTTTAGTTCGTTGATGCAGTGGATTTTTGAGCAAACTTGTTTTATCTTTTGTAAAAGTCTGTTCTTCAAATTCTTGACGATAAGCCTCGAATAACATATCCTTTATTCAAGGCTTATATATCTGTTTGAACCTGGCAACAAAATTTTGAAATCTTATTATATTAAATTTTAAGTTCTTAAGTTACCTTGAAAATCATGATTAACTATAAAAATTAGATCAATAAGAGCTTAACTTGATATTTTTTATATAAGAAGTATCCCTGTAATAAAGAATCATGCAATCGTCAATCAGAAATATGTGCGGCATTCACAGTGATTACACGTTTACTATTATAATAGCGCTTAGAACGAAAGTAAGAAAAACAAGTGGTGCGTGCGTGACGAGCTTTATTTTATTAAAACTATACATTTTTCGTAAAGATCGACTGAAACCCTTAATATGACTCTGAAAACGTGTTACACCCGTAAACAGCTCTTATTATGATTTTTTGGAGATTACGGTAAAACTTTCTTTGAAAGTTAAATTTACAGTATAAATCCGCATAAACATTTTTAACCACAAATTTTTGAATAATAAAAATGTACAATTTACATGTACTCTATTGCGCAACCTGTTTATATAAGGAAATATGTGCTCGGAAACCGCTGTCAGAGAAAATAATGTGTCGTTGAAAGGCAGTATGTACGTCTGCTTAAAAAGTTCCGCCTCCGGCCAGCGAAGCGAACTGAGCAAGGGGAAACGAGAATAAAGTACCAAGACGTTTATCTGCTCGGACAGGAGCCGAGTGACCGAGTCAACTCGATCGTACAGCTTGGTCACAGTCCGTTTCGTCTAATAAAAAGATAGAGGCACTTTTCACCTC
Organism: Gastracanthus pulcherrimus; assembly: GCA_949152435.1. Taxonomy (NCBI): domain Eukaryota; kingdom Metazoa; phylum Arthropoda; class Insecta; order Hymenoptera; family Pteromalidae; genus Gastracanthus; species Gastracanthus pulcherrimus. The sequence continues at coordinate 25,915,527 of OX424576.1, read as the reverse complement.
GTATATTCGTCTTTTATTAGGACTTCCACAATACAAGACAAGACGATATGTGACTAAATATTGTCTTGTTCTTGACAAATATTGACTATGTTAATCTTGTCTTGTTCTTGTCTAATTCTTGCCAACAAAAATATTATCTTGATATTGTCTTTGTCTTGTTTTGAAAAAGTCTTGAAAATATTGTTATTGTTACAATTTTTCATTTAATTCTTCAAATAAAAAATAAACAGCTTTTAGTACCTATTTCTCATATATTACATTATACAAGACATGCGTAAAATTAATGCGAAATTCCCCATACCATTATTTCTAAAACCAATTTTTAATTATTCCTAATTTTAATTTTAGTGAAAGATAATTGGGCAAGCATAATAATTAAAAAAGTGTTAGTACATAACAATTAATATTCAAAAAAATTGTTTTTTCGACCTTCACCTTAAAAGTGAATTAGTTTGTCGAATTCGTTATAACGATTAAAGATAATTATAATCGATTTTTTAACACAACCCAGCGCAAAGTTAGTAGGGGAAGGTTGGGCACAGCGAGCAGGGCACCTCAATATTATAAACATTAACGAATGCTAAAAATTTGATTTTTATGGAAACTTAACCAGAAATGCTTCTAATATATTTCTCTGAACTTACGATATAAAAAAAAGCGTTAACAATTATTTTGGCAATTTTGAAAATCGGAGCTTAAAAAAGGTTGAAGTCATTTTCCATTCGCTTGGCGCAAGTCATAATATATCATTTTTTCAAATGAAACCAAACGTATTTGATAGTTTGAGTCTTCAACTTTCGACCCCTGTTTTTTTTTCATCTAAAAATTTGTATAAACAATGTAATAAACAATTAAAAATTGTATTAAAAAGGGGAACGCGTGGCCCTCAAATGGGGCACAAATAGCACACGGCGACCCAGTGCACTGCGATTGCGGCTGAGCGGAGCAATTAACTGAGAAACATTAACCTGCAAATCGCAAATTGGCTAATAGTGCAATTCCCTTGGAAAACAAAATATTTAAGAGAAATGATTGCTGATTCATCTATTCTAAATACTCAAACAACTTTTTTAAATGGTCAGCTACTTCAAATTTGCTATCTAAATGAAAATAGTATTAAAGATTTAAAATTAAATTTATTGTGATTAAAAAAAATTATAAGTGTAACATAGAATTATTACATTGTGATTTATATCTATCTATTATAAAAAGTTAAAAATAATTATCTAAAATGTAATTGTTTATTAAAATGTAATTGTTTATAAAATGTAACAAAAATTATTCATTTTTAAGTAAATGACAATGTATTTGATATTTTCTTAATTTTTGTTATACTATTTATAAGAAATAAACTTTCATCGTTAAAAAATTGTTATTTTTTATTATTTTATTCATTAAACCATTCTCTCACTAATAATTATTCATTTCAGTACTAAGAAAAATATTTAATAATAGTTCAAGATGACAGTGCTATTTGTGCCGTACGCCATGTCACGTTCCACCCGCCATTGGGCCAGGTAGGGCATTTTGGATGACTTAACTTTTCGATTTTTTACATAAATTACCATTGTAGAAAAAAACTTTTTTATTATTGACTTTGTTTCTAGAAGAGTTTATCTATTTATAGCATTTTTGTATTATTAAAATCTTTAAAATTCGAGTTTGAATCTTTAGTTAAAGTTAAGGTGCCACGCGTGCCCCACCCTCTCCTACTTCTTCCCCGCCGAGTCGGGAAACAAGTGCTACATTAATTACCTGCCCCAACTCTAGTCCCCCAATGCGTGGCGCCGGAAACTAGAGTGAGGTTAGGGAATAAATATGTAGCACGTTTTTCCTTCTTCGGCGGTGAACGAGCACGAACTTTACGGTGGGTATGTTAAAAAATCGTATTCTATGCGTGAATAAAGTGAGACAGCGATTGCCGGTGTGTGTGATACCCTAGCTCCGCTCGGGCACCGAACTACCCGCGGGCATTTATTGACTCACTTTATTCCCTAGGTGTATAATATGCATAGTATTTACCAGATTCTTAAAAAGTTTAAATAAACTTCTGAAAAGTATTTATAAATGTGTTTCAGAAATTATTGGTAGTTTTAGGACAATATATTTTTTTTACAATTTTTAGAGTTTGCTTGGCTTCTATGTGGCCAAAAATGGATAAACTTAACACATTGCTTTTCTTCAAATTTCTAGTATGTTTATTAATGTCAGAAGTTTCTTATGTAACGTAAAAAGTAATGTTTTAAGTCTGAAAAGGAGTCGAAACCTTTGCATCAAACGATTTGTAATTCCTAAAAGAAATAAGTTATCAAATAAAATCTAACAACTAAAATAATTATAATGCTTGATTCAATATCTTATTAATTTAAGAACAACACACATACACATATATACACAGAGACACACACGCATCCATACGATCATTTTCTAAGAATAGTGTATTTTGATTTCTTAAGTCTCATAACATGTTTGTAACATGTTTTTAGCAAAACTTTCTTTTCACCCAATCACAAAGCTTCCTCTTTAAGGACACAAAAATAAAGGTATTTTAAAATATTCAGAATATAAATGATAGAATGACTCTGTAACATAACCATAGTATTTTATTAAATTATTTATATGTTTTCGATTATTTTCAATCCGAGATTTCCATTATACCTATTCAATGCAGAATTGTTCATAGTCTGCACACGTGTGCCCAAAATTTGGTTATGCTACTTTTAAAATAAATTGTTTATATTAGTCTTTTTAGCTTTAAAAGAAATATCTGCAATATCAAATCAAGTAAACGAAGGAGGATACCCACGGATGCATAGTAAGTTAAGGAGCGCGGAAACACGTACAACACTGACTATTGTTTAGTGTTTGTCAAAATGTGACTTCAAAATGAAACTTTAAAATAAGACGGTCAAATCCTATAAAATACGTTAAAAAAATCAAGATTTTATCAGACATTATGCAGTAAAAACTAACAGCATTCATTTCTTGTATGTTTTTCACATTATATTTTATACTGCTGTCATACTCGTATCAGTTTTATAGATCCCCTATCAATGATTTACCTGGGGTCGCCGGGGCTCGTTCCAGACCATCCATGGGCATCCTCCTTTGTATTTCATACCCACGTTCATCCACTTACGCGAAGCATCAATAAACTTCCATTGTATTCCCTGCCAATCACACCAACCGAACAACCACTCTCCCAAATCTCATAGCCTGTAATAATAATCACCGATACATTTGCCGCTTCAACCAAGCCAGAAATTACTACTCTCTCGCGCTCGCAGAAAAGGCGGAGGTAGGAAGCGCCGTGAGAAAGCGTCCCGATAAACCTCTCCCGTTCCATCCTGCGATCCAACCCTCTTTTACAGCTGTGCCACTGCCACTGCTGCTCCTTCTCCCGTCGGCCAAAGTTTTTGCGCCACCTCCGCCTCCCCGTAGAAAGACGGAGACAGAGCACAAGCAGGCAAGCTAGACGAGGAGAAACGAATAATAAGGGCGTCGGAGGTTGGCGGCTGTGTTGTCCGGGCTGAACGCGCGGTCCGATATAATCTGCGTTTGATCAGCTTACACGTTATACAGAATGCGCTGGCCCGAAACCGCGCCCGATACGGATGTGCCACTGCCGGCACCGCCGCCGCTGCCCCGGGGATCCGGATGAAAGAGGCTCAGGCGCAGCGCGCCGTAAAATAACATTGTCCCGCGGACCGCGAAGGTGCTGGACCGTGCCCCGCGCGCGCGCTGTTGTTGTTGCGGTGCGGTTTAGTGGTAGTGGTAGAGCAGTAGCCATGGCGCGGCGCGACGCTTCGTGCATTTGAGGAGGGGGGAGGAGCTCCGTGGAGCGACTTAGCTCGGGGAGCTTTCTTTTGTTTTATTTTTGGCTTTCTTGGATCGCTTCTTGTTTTTGGAGGCTTGCTTTGGGGTACTGAATGATGATGCTCGGACGGTGAATATCGGTGGCTTTCTGGAATCACGACTGCTTGAGGAAATGAGAGGGTGTCGGCGCCTGTAAAAGAGAACAAACAGTTATTACCAAAAACGAGTTTTATATTTAAACACGTATTTTTAATTATGCTTGAAAATTATCTTAAATTAGCAGTGTTCGAGTCCCGTTGCAATACTTGTTTTCTCTGGGTGGTCAATATGAGTTTACCAATAAGTAATGTAAAATATTGTTAGATTGATAGATATTTACTTATTATTGTTTAAATCTTGGTTTAACGTACGAAACCGAATTCCACTTATTTTTTAATGCAGTACAGTCATTGCGAATAAAAACAAGTTATAAATTAGTCTCTGATTACTGAACGAGGAAAGCGATTCGGTCGCGTTATTTGGACTTTTGTAGGATCATCGCTGGATAGATTAACACGAAAATATGTAAGGTTATTATTTTCTATTAAATTTCTATTAAATCTTGGCGACTAAGGTATCGTTGATCAACGTAGCCTTACAGATGAGTCCAGTAGGCAGACCTGGCACAAAACACGTGCTATTATTTAACTAAGACTATAATTTGGTTTAATTATTTCTATACTCCATTAATATATATATATATATATATATATATATATATATATATATATATATATATATATATATATATATATATATATATATATATATAACAACTTGTACGGAGAGTAAAACTTTTACAAACTGCTGAAAAAATATTAAGAATTTATTTAAATTCAATTCAATTTGTAATATAGTATAACAAAAAAATTTAACAGTTGCTTACTGTTTATTCATTTTAGAAATCACAGCCTTAAACAACGTTATTTCAACCAATATTAACAATGGATACATTTATATGAACCATTTTTTGAAAATACCTAAATTCCAATTAATAATATTGACATGGTCACAATGTCAGTTATTCAAAAAGGCGATAGATTTTCAATGAGTTGAGCATATAGGCGTTTGTGTATATGTTTGCGTGTGTGTGAGTATGTATGTACAAGTGTAGATATTCATGTTTGGGAATTTGCATTGTGCTATGTATGTATACAATATGTATGTTGGTATGTATGTGTATATATATATATATATGAGTATGAGTCGATTACAACTCAGTGCGTAAAGTTTAACTGCACTCTAGTAACAAAAACTGCTATTAAATATCCGTTTTTTTGTTCATTATAAGTTGAAAAATATTATTGAATTATTTTTACAAGTCTACTCGAATAGGTTTTTGTCAGGTACCTTTTTAAATAACCCTTAAATTTACACAAAAATATGCTTTTCATCGATAAGTTGTGAACAAATATTAATAAGAAACGTTCAATTTTTTTTGCGTTCTTCTTCAATCATGACAAAACAAGTTACCGAAGATTTAATATTATTAGATGAGACAGATTGTTTCAAAATCATTGGAGGACCTGCTTATAAGAAGACATTCTAACCTAAAAAACCTTTACCCTAAACCTAACTAGGCCAAGCTGAGCAATTTTTAGTAATAAAAAAATTCAATAACAAATCCTAAAGCCTCAACTCTTAACCCAAATACGTCAACTAAACGATTTGTAGTAATTAAAAAATGTAATAACTATTATAATCACACAGCCCTAAATCGAATTTAGGTTTTAGGTGTAGGATTTAGCATTTAGCACTTATAGATTACAATTTATTAATAAAATTCTCATTAGTGCAAATTGCTTAGCTTGATATATAATAAGGTTTTAGGGTTTAGGGATTACAACTGTTTATTGTTTATTGTTTGTCCAGGGTCAAATTTCAAGTAAGCTTTGCAGAGGTAAGTTAATACCTGTACGCATTAAACCTAGTTCCCTATAGTAATCATTCCTTCTCTCCTCCCTCCTACATTTGGAGAATATAGTAGGTGAAGTGCGTATGCATCATAACTGACCCTACAGTTCTCAGTAAAATTAAAAGCACCGGTTTAATCTGTTATTAAAATTTTGTATTATCGCATTTTGCGCAGCTTGGGGTAGTTGGACTCAGGGTTTGGATATATAAATAGAGTTAACACGTCATGTTATTGGCTCTGTTATTTTGGTTTTTAAAATTTTGACTTTTGAAATATTAGTAAAATTGAGTTAACACGTCATATTCTTGGTTCCACCAATTCATTTTTTTGAATTTATGACCTTTGATTCGTAATCAGCGACCCAAAATAACGCATATACTCCAATCTTTACCAATTTTTATCGAAATATTAGTAAAATTGAGTTAATACATCATGTTGGTTGATTAAAACATATTAATAAAATTGATTTTGCAGATAGCCGTTTTCTCCGCAACAATTTCCAGATAGCTGCTTTTACCGCAAAAATTGCAAATAGCCGCTTTTCCCACAAAATTTGCAAATAGCCGCTTTTCCCGCAAAATTTGCAGATAGCCGCCTTTTCAGATAAATTTGTAGATAGCCTCTTTTTCCACAACAATTTGCACATAGCCGTTAGTTCATCCAAACCGACGGATTGATTATGCACCCAAATTAATGTCATTTGCTTAAATATTTATTTGTTAATAAATTAAATCATTCGAAAAAATAACATTATAGTATTCCAGAAAAAAGTTCATTAAAAAGAATGTTGATCGGTTGTCTTGCCAAAAAAAGTGTGAAATATATAAGATTAACGGTGCAAAATATTGTTTCTAAAAAGAATGACACACTGATACTGAAATAAAGTTTTGAAAATTTTCAACCGAAATTACCTGTGAATATTTGCCTACTTCGGAGACTATACTTGGTCGAAATCTTTTGATACATTATTTAACCTAACCGAAATTCGTTATATGGTCGCTTCAAAAGTAATGTGGTCCAGTTTCGAACGCAATGTGCACCCATAAATTTAGTAACAATTTCAGATTGCATCCATAACATGATAAAAGTATTCCTTTTGACTAGTACTCTATCGGTGTCAATTTTAATAACAGCTCATCCAAATACGCCAATATAATTTGAAATGGGAATGCTGAAGATTTAAACATTTATTTTTTAGTCTATCATTATATTATACACAATATCTTATAATTAGTCACATGATTAAATTTGATCTCCAGAATTACGGAATAGATATGCTCTAAATAAATTTTATGGAATTGCTTGTTGGGATGATCCAGAACATGCGTACTTTACTAGAGGGAAACAAACCCGGCTCGTTTATATACGTACCGGACAATAAGAGTTATATGCGTATATATATATCTCAGTCCATCGTGAAAAGCCGATTAGACCGCATGTGATTTTCGCTTTCCCGTTACTACGCTCGACGCGTTGTAGTCGCGTAATTCCTTTCTCTTTGCGCATTTACGGATTTGCACTATACACGAAACATTTACAACATTGTATCCACCGACAGTCATACGGATTTGTTGTTCTTAATTTGGATTTCCTAATAACAAAATAATTTTTACATATTTTATTATATAAATATTATAACTTCGAAGTTGTAGTAATTTTCTTATAATCTTTTTATTATTTGATACTTTAAAGCTCTTGGAAACGTCACTATCAGTACGTTTATAATTTACTCATCAGATGTAGTAATCACATATTGTATTTGTGATTTTATTTTGCTGTCAAACTTTCTTAACTTGAAACAAAAAATCAAATTCATGACGAGTCCATACTTATCTTAAAATACCCTATATACCCTTCATTGCTTGTTATTCTAATCGCATTAAGGAAAGTCGTAATTTTCATACGCGCCCTCCGGCTCCTCTCAGCCATCGCTCCTCTCGCACAGTATGTGAAAATCCATGAAAATTTCTGGGGCAATAAAAAATACTGGCGATGTTTTTATGTGATTCATTCGTTACCATCATAAAGTCGAAGAGCCATTTTTCAGCTGTATAGTGTTAGCCGCGGCGTCTTTTGTCGTCGGACTAGCTGCTGCTGCCTGCACACATATATACATGCACGCGCAGCGAGAGAAAGAGAGAGCTCCGAGCCAAGAGCCAGCAGAACTCTTATTTTGATCGGGAGAGACGCATATATTTTCATATTCGAACGAGCGCACCAGGAATATTGTAATTTGCATCGGAGACGGCGGAAAGAAGTAAGTCAAAGATGGGAGGGCGAGAGAGAAAGAGGGAGGGAGAGGGGAGAGAGAGAGAGAGAGCCATTGAAATCGGTAGAGTATGCAAATGTTAGTGCCTCCTGCGCACAGCAGCGGCGTGGTGGCGGGCTTCGCGTAACCGACTATTCGAGCGCGCGCGTTGCCGCGGAATCTGCAGTACACGTATAGCCCGGCTGAAAAATGCGACTGTACCGTGACTTACTGGACTCGCGTTATTTATCGCGACTCTCTGGGGGGATGGCTAATGCGCGAAAAATTATTTATGCTTACGAGCATTAATTTCTGGACGCTACTCCGGGGAGAATGACATTCTTCGGGATTTTAAGTTGGCTTTGTGCGTCACGTTTGGAGCATTCAGAATAAGTCCGTGATATGTAATTTGTAAAATATATCGCGGCTATTTTTCTAACATCATATAGGGGAGACTGGAGTAAAACGGGCCACCAGGTATAGCAGGCCACTAGTCATAATTCCTATAATATAGAGGGATAAGATGTTTTGCTTCGCGTGGCAAACTACTTGTAGTGGTAGAGTGAGATAATGTTCTCTGTATGGGCAATCATTCTCGATGCAGAAAATTTTTACAGCACAAAAAGCTTTTACAGCCGTAAAAATGACAAAAAGTGTATGTATAGCTAATGTATTTTCTCTATAATTATCAATGGTTGTAAAGTATTTTAAATCTAATATTAAGATTTATTAAGTAAAAAGAAACATTGTACCGATCTTTTAAGGTATTTCCGTGCCCATAATTGAAAAAATGCCAATAAATTATATACTGTTCGTTATACCAAACAGGGTGGCCCGTTATACCCCAATACTTTTAAAATTACGATTTTGGAAGTCATTTTAGTAAACTAAATACCATTTTAGTTTATTTAAAATTATACTTTTTATAATTTCTATGGGTCATTGCATTTTAGTTGCCCGTTATACCCCAGTCTCCTCTAGATGAAACAAATTGTGAAGTATGGTTTATTAAATTGAGATCATGCTTATCTTCGAGGTTGTCTTGTTTTGAATGTTAATTATTGTTTATTTCATATTACCATATTAGCAAAACATTTTTGTATTGTTTTTCATCGTACATTTTTAGTAGTAGTATTTATAGTATATAAAATCATTATATATGAGTTTTTCAACGTAAAAGGAAAATTATTTGTCAATAGTCGTGAACATCCACTTATGCATGCATTATTGAATACGCTCTGACAACCACGGTTTGCGAGAAATCAACGAATTCAATAAAGGGTGAATAATGCCTTCGAATTCAGGATGACAAACTGCGCCGTGTCCAACCCAAAAACAGTGTGGAACTTGCTCAGCTTTAAGCGTATATATTCAACGTAATTTCTGCTGATTTAAAATGGGCGTAAAAATTACCTTTGATGAGATTATAATATTTCACTTCAACTAATTTAAAGCTTTTTTCAAACTGCAATACCTAAATTGTTGTTTTCCAGGACTGCATGGCGATTGGAAGTATACAAAAGATATCGATTTTAAGAAAAATGGTATATGACTTTGGAATACCTTATTTTATACAGATATTATATTTTTTTCTAATAAATAGTAAATAATAAGTACCACCATCTTATTCCAAACGTTAATTTATTCACAATGGCATATTATAAAAATATAACCACATATAATGACAGAAAATTCCATACACAACGAACGTAAGATTTGTCAAGCATACATCATCCATTGACAAGTCCCGGCGCTTCGAAACAACGTTCTGCAAAACGCAGAGTCAAGCCACTCCATACAGCACAAAGAAGAGAGCAAAACCATCATCACCCTTCCGAATTTCCAGTCAGCCCAGTGCTATGCACACCACGGGCAGACAAGTGTCAACGCCATAGAAAAGAGAGAACGAATTCACGCGGCGCGACCACGCGCACACACACACACATCAGTTCGCAGAGAAGCCAGACATCAGCAAAAGCACCCCCCCCCCGGAATCGCGCGGTCCAACCCCCCAGAGAGGGGACAGAGAGAGAGAGAGAGGATGGGTTGGTCGTGGTGGCGCGCAGAGGAAGCGAACAGGGGGGGGGAAGCCTGCGCGGGGAAAACGCGAAATTCGTAATAGAGAGAAACACTCGTAGATATACGAGCGCCTTCCGGGGCGCCGACGGGTTTTACTAATAACCGATATACCCCTAGCGAACCGTGGAATATTATAATTGATTTATTGCGCTAGCCGCGAGCGCGCGAGTCGCGCGGGATCGGATTTATCAGTGCTCCGTGGACCGTTTTGCGAGCGCACGGTTGATCGGCTCTGCTGCGGCGTCGGCGGTTGCGCTGGTGCGGGCGGAGTCGCGTTTTCGAACGACGAAAGCATATCCCACTCGCGGGTGTATTATAGCTCTCTCTCTCTCTCTCTCTCTCTCTCTTCCGAGTCATTGTCATGTGTGCCGTGGGATATGTGACAGTAGGGTTTGGGATCGCGTCGGACACGCCCACGCGTAAGGGAGGCATATTTTTACAACCTATGGATTTTTGGAGAAACCTGCTGTGAATTACCACAGCTTTTTGGATAGCTCGACGATAATGCATTGTACAGCGCATATTGTAATTTTTATTATGAGTGAAATTCTTAATAAGATATTTAAAATAGAATGCAGATCACTTTCTTTAATCCGAAGGCGCTGAACTCAAAGGGAATCCAGAGTCTGCGGGGAACGGATTTTTATGAAGCTTTGGAAAGTGTCTTCTGGTACCTAGAAAAATGTTTTATTTCATAGATCCAAGAACTTGGTATACAGCTACAATCATTACTTTTGCTCATACCCGTAAAATCAAAAATATCGTATTATATATAGATATAATATTTGCTGAGAGCCTATGAGATCAAATTTCAAGTTCTGGACTTCAATTTTAATGTCACCTTGTTAATTTGAATTTTTCATGTTGTTAATTTAGCTTAAAAATAATTAACTTTATATTTATTAGTCTAATGATTAACGATATCTGTAATTTTATATGCTTCTGACGTACTACTTCTTATTTTTTAAGAATTTATTTTATCGAACCCTTGTTATCAATAGTAAAATGTTACGCAGCTGGATAAATTGCAATCCCTTTCGTTGGAAACTCCAAAAGCGGCATTTTTTTAATTTAGCAAACTATCGCAAACTATAGTTTGGCACCCATACAAATATTTTTACTATAATAGCAAATTATTTCTACCCTGGTAGAGATCAATCTCATTATTAGTCAGTAATCGGCCATTAATAACTATAAATGACTCTTAATGGCCTATTACTGGCTATGAAGTAGATTGATTTTTACCAGCGTATAATTTACGCATATTA
>OX424576.1:25083000-25213000 GCA_949152435.1 Gastracanthus pulcherrimus | reverse complement strand
CTAAATTGTGCACAATAATTACGTGTACAATTCTTATGGTAAGAAACGCACTATATCTTTTTTCAAATAGCTCTTTTTAATTAAAACTAATTTCTTTAGATTCTGAGATCCTCATGTATTTTCCGATATGTTTTCAGGGGATATGAAATGTTTAAAATATGTAAAAATAGTACATTGTGCAACGAGGGGAGAAAATGAGCTATTTCTAGAGAGGATAAGGTATTGCACGAGTCGGAGTCGAGGGCGCCGAAAATGCCCGCGACAAAGACGAGTGCTGAAAACACCTCACCCGAGTCTAAAACATCTTTTTTCCCTATATTACACGCCGTTTTTTTTAAGGCATAATAGGGCCTTTTTGTGCATGTGAATGGATGGAAAATAGTGATTGTTGAGTCCTGAAGCAAAGAAAATGGTAAGAATTAAAAAAATGAAAATAGCCGAGGAAAAAATTTCTTTGTCACACTTCGAATAAACACGTTCGAATTGTTTAATTTAATTGTGTAATTTTCCATACTTGTTTCAAGCATGAAAAAAGGCTTTTCTCATACCTGTGTTTAAAAAATGTTGTTTATCAACCAAAAAATCAATCTTAATGCTTTTAGCATTTTAATTTTGTTTTTATTGCCTATTTACATTCAGTTTACTTGAGCTAAAATGAGAGCTGGTAAACAGAGAGCATTAATAATATAGATACTATATGTAAAGTTAATTTCTACTCGCAATATATAACAATCTCTATTTACATGATTTATTGTCTTTTAAATTATAAACATGTTAAGAAATAAAAACGTAATTTGATTATACGAGTGCAATTTTCTATATATACTAAAAGGATAAAAGTGCAATACTATTTTTTGTAAGAATTTTGAGTAAGAATTTTCAAATTATAAAAAAGATATGCTTTATTTTCTGCATTTAATTGTAACTACATTTATATATTTTTTCAATTATAGAAGTAGATAGTGCAAAATTGAGGTAGGTAGAGGAGAGCGGGGTCGGTGTGATCAGCGGGTCAATCGGATCATTGAATTATAAGAAATTCTATAAGTTTCTTGAATATTTCAAAGGTTTATATTTTTAAGTATCCAAGTTAAAACTTAATTCATGCTAAAAGCCATGCAACGAAAGCATATCTGATGAATTATTCACAATGATAGGTTTCGTCTACTTTTCATCTAAGAAAATTTTGCATTAAATCATTTTTACAATTTTATCATCTAAGTATTGAGAATTTTAGTATCGTGCATGCCAAATCAAGCATTTAAACTTTTAAATTCAAAAATATTTATTTGCCTAATGATATTCATACATTTTTTAAATAATTTTGTTAGTCGTATATTTTCATAATGTAATAAAACGTTAATAAAAGCATTGTTTCTACATTATTGTACCATAAAAGAAATTCACATATTTAAATTTAACTTTACAAATATAAATTATAAGGATTTAATAGGTATTTGACATTATTTTTCGTGTGATTTCTATTTGATCACACTGACCCGTCCTGGTGACATTTTTTATATCGATTAAAAAGTACACAATTTTGTAATTTTAATGAATAATAAATGATCAAATTTGGAAGATAAATATTTGAATTTGATCTTAAACCTATAAACAACAACCGAATGTTAATATATTTTTTTATCTAGTAATTTTTCCTTAAGTGATCACCACAACCCCACTCTCCCCTACCTGGCGTAGTTATTATGTTAAATATTCTTTGAACAAATATGGCATTAACAAAGCACTATTTAGCTATATACATTTCAAATGATATAAGACATAAATTGATCGATAGGACATAAAAATAAACTATAAAGCACATCTGTTCAATCCTATAATAAAATTTTGCGCCTGAGCAATCGCGCAAAACTCAAGCGGAGCATTCAAATAAAACCGGTGAGTGCTCTGTAAAAAAGTTCATACGGAAAAAAAAAACGCGCCGGCTAACGATAACAAGTCACACACGCATACTATATCTGTATTAGTGGGTTAAGAGAGGCGAGTGCTCCCGGTGCTCAGGCTGCAGCCAGGCGAACGGCAATGATATAACGTAGGTATCGGGAGAGAGAAGCCCCGGCATCGTCGGCGGCGTCGGCGCGCTCGCTCGTGCGCTCGACCCTGCCCCGCTTATTACGCGAATTCTCCGTCGTATAATTGGTCTACCACTCCAGGAACCTGCTCTCTCTCTCTCTATCTCTCTCTTGCTCCATCATTTCTATGGCTTTGATTATTATGTTTCTAGTCTAGCTCGCGCTCCGTCTCGATCGCCTCGTATTATACTCGTCGTGCCCTCTCGGTTATACGTATGTATTTGTCTAGCAAAGCGATCTTTCTTTTCCGTGCTCGTTTATTTTTTTTTTTGTATTTGGACTTAGGATTACCTTAATCTTTTTCTATGCGCTCGATATTTTTCTTGGTCTACCTTGACTCGCGGAGAAATTTAATTTAAGCTGGGCTTTTAATCTCTCGGTTCGCAAATACAGATCAAGCGATTTATGCGTATGAGTTAGAGGGGGAAATGTATAAGATTTACAAACATAAGCCAATTATTGATGGATCAGTTTATATCGTACATTCCAGTGCAAGGCTACGATAACGCAACATTCTTTAACTTGATTTTAGTTCAAAGAAAACAGTTCATTAGGAAATAAAAATCATCAAATGTAATTTTCTTTTATTGTTATTTATTATAAACATTTTTGGAATAATGTTGCAGAATCGTTGTGTTTATATATCTAACTCATTTCTTCCACTTTAATCAACGTGTGCTAGGCAACAAATGCGGACATTTCAGTGTTTGAGAAACGTTTCCAAAACATTCAGCAACTTATTTATCAACGTTATTAAATTTTAAAAAACCCATTCCTGCAACGTTTCTAAAACGCTTTACGTTATTTTGGTCTTAAATCTTAAAAAACAGATATTTTGTAGTTTGTAATATAAAATTTAAAATAAAAATTTAAATTAAATTTTAAATATTTTGGTTTGCCGATAAAGTATGTAGTTGTTAACCAGATGAAGATAATAGTGGACTACAAACTATGTAAATCTGAATCGGAAATGTCTCGAAAATAATCTGAAAGTGATTTAATTATATTTCGAGATTTGAAAAAGTAAAATTTAGGTTTAATTATTATTATTTGTGTTTTTAATTAATATATATACATTCTAAATGTAAAATATAATTTATAACTTAAGTATTATTATATTTATTATAAATTCATATAAGCGAAAATGCGAAGTAATTTATTTTTACAGGTCGACGACAATGTATTTATTTAGTTCACGACTGTTAAATAATACAAATATACATCTAGCTAATTTCAAACATTATTATTTCCTGCTCATTCCATTGAAAGGCGTCAAACAAATTTCAAATTGCATCAAACTCAGAACCTTTAAACGGCTCAATCGCATAACTTCATCATTCCACTAGAAAATAGCATTTAATACTTCCGGAGCTCTCCTCCGTAAACCTTTAACCAAGCGAGCGCTAAATTACGCAAGGCTGTGTACACCCCTTGAAGCACCTCCTCCCCCCTCCTCACACTCGCGCGCGGCATTTAAGCATCCGGTCCGTTTAATCTCGCGCGCGCGCGCGGTTGTCTACACAAACGATCCGCGCGAGCATAAGCCGAGAAAGCCTCGCCAAAAACCGCGTGGCTCAACCTCTCGCCTCTCTTTAAACATTCGATTTTCTCTTAGCTATGTGCTCGCTACCGTTATGGGAGGGCGTTTTAAGTTTTTTGGCGCCACTGGCGTATACAGCAGATGTGCGTGCTTGATTTTGAGTTCGTTCAAAGGTTGGATAATTGATGCTTTGAGAGTGTGAAATATATATGTGTACTGCTAATTACATATGTTTCATTATCTGCTGATATTTAAAGTTGTGCTTTGTGTGGGACGTAATTTTTTTGGGGAGTTAATTAGTAGAAGTAGTAGAATAATGAAAAGTAATATTGTAATTAAATTCCGGTTTTGGGACAAATAGTCATTAAGAAATATATTCCATCATAAATATGTTCATTAAGCATTAGATTCAATTATTATAAAATTAAAGAATATTTTAATTAATAATTAAACTGAATGGAAGATAGACTGCTTGAATAAAACTCTTAATTAAATACAAAAATGCTGTTTAGTGTTTCTGTTACTCCGTATAATTACATTAATTTTTGCTATTACTTTTTTCTTATTGCGACATATTTTGGTGAGTGGTGATATTGTTCAGGTAGTTTACAAAACAGTTGTAAGCAAAAAGAAATCATTTGAGAACATATCGATCGGTGTAAGAAACCTATTAAAATACATTAATTTGCGTAAAGCAATATTTCAACTACTTGTTAGTCGTCCTCTTCAGATGTCTAATATCAACGATTTCCGTATTATCTTCAGAATATACCAAGAACACGTGTGACAAAGCCAATATTCTCTTTTGCCATTTGCAGTTTCTGTGAAATAATTTTTCCACCTTCCAAGAAAATAATTATCCAGTAGCGCGGTAAAATGAAAGTGATATCCCACATCTCAATTATTTCTGCGTCAAACGAATCGCAATTTAATTTTACCGCACCCCTGCAATTATACTGTTATACATAGAAGGTATGAAAAAATTGCACATTTAAAATTTACAGGGACTATATTTATAGGAGAACGGGGTTAAATTAAACACTTTTTCGTACTTTATAATTTTCCTTAAATGTATACTTCTATGCATATTCATCGAGTTTATGGTTATTAGTTATGTAGATTTCTTATACTGCCAATGTGTCGATAAATATTTTTATTTTTAACTATTGGAAACCTAAATTTTTTACCGAACATTCGACAAAATCGAATTTGTATTGAACATTCTAGAAATTCATAAGTTGGCATAAATTTGGCTAGAAGGTTTGGTTAGATTTTAACCAAAATGTTGATTGTGCTATTTTAAAGGGTTTGATGCGAATTAGTTTCTTTTAAATGTGCACTCAACGTAAAGTTTATTATAACGTAATTTATCAGAATGCCAAATCGTTACATTCAAATGATTAATTTCCAACCAATCAAAAATATTGGTTAAAAAATAAAAATTTGAATCTTAGAGTTTGGCATCTTGACAAATTGCATTATAACAGCACTAAGTATACATCTGATCGAACGGTATTCGAAACAGTCTAACCATCATAGTGGATACAATCTGCTTTTAAATTCTTCTAACCTAACCTGATTGTAGGATTAAAAAATATTCCATCCCTTCTTATGTCCAGTTTACATCAAGTGTATTTTAATTTTTTTAATGTTTTATTAACCTTTTAGCCATGAGAACTGAGATCCAGGGGACAGAACCTGAGAATTGGTATGCTTCCGTCAATGTGTGTTTTAAAAGTAATAGTGCTGTACAAAAATATTTAATTTTATGTTTAATTACTCCACATTAAAATTATTAATTAATGTAATTTATGCTGATGTTAAATTTGTAAATAAAAAATGAAATTTAACTATATTACTATAATTATATATTAAAGTTTGATTTGACCAACTAATTATTTTTCTGAGTATTCTATCATAACCTATTTCGTGTACGAGATTAATAATATGTATAAAATATTATCTATGAATTCAATGGACTCGAACTAACGACCTTTCGCAAAATATGAAAATATACGGAATAAACGTAAAATCAAAATATGTATTAACATAATATCGATGGCCCTTACGAAGACTAACACGTTTGTTACGTTTCTCACGAAGACTAGCACATTTGGCGACTTTTCCACGAAGACTAGCACATTTGGCGATATTCTGCCGTCTGGCTTTTTCGGGTTACTCTTATTTATATATTCGGGTAGTCTGATTTTGTTGGGTACACCGATAATTTTTTGAATACCAAAAGGGTCTAGTTCCCGACCCGAACGCGATAAAAGAAGAATCGACCCGATTCACCAAGACTTTATCGCAGTATATCTTTCATTTACATATTCTATACGAAAAGTGATATTCATCGTGGGAGAATAGCGAAATGTGCTAGTCTTTGTGGAAAAATTACAAAATGTGCTAGTCTTCATGGGGAAATTGCGAAATGCGCTAGCCATCGTGGGAAGTGCTGAAATGTGCTAGTCTTCGTGGGAGTTTGAAATGTGTTAGTCTTCATAAGGCCCATCGATATGTAACATTAGTAAATAGTATATTGTGTATCATGGGGGAAAAAGTAAGCCTTTGCGCCCTCGTGTGAGGTTTGCAATACGAGTAGTGCAAATACACCTGCAAAAGGGGAAAGAAGGCCTTTTCATCGTGGTATACATCATATTTTTTGTGATACACGTACAGATTTTGCGTCATTTATGCATATAAAGCGGGATCAAATATAGCCGTTTTACGACGCGGCAGACACACACCTGTTGCACCGCAAAATCAGGCTATTACAGTGTTTAGGGGAGACCTAAACACTTTTAGGCCTATTGTCAAAAATCAGGGCACCAGTGTTTACGCTTCCTAAACATGTGCGATCATCCGGATGGTACCCCAGGTTTAGGGTACCTAAACACTTTGAGGGTCTATTTACAAAAAGTTTCCATTAGTCGGCAAAAATGTACTGTTTCTCCTACCTGCACCGTAAGTATGCTTTTGCATGCATATAAAGTGGTTATTTACCGCTATTAGGCGAAAAGAGCGACACTTTTCCGTCCTAGGGCGGAAAATGGACATTTTTCGCCCTGGCGGTAAAGTAACAGAATTTCCACCCTTTACACATATATCACGAAAAATCATTCTTTCAGTACAGGTAGGACAAAAAATATGGTGTGCACCACGGGCGGAAGGCGATTAATGCTCGATGGTTACAGCTCTTTCCAAGGCACCCCTCGATATCCCTTGACTTGTCTTCGGCTCGCCTCGCGGTAATCATCTACTTTCCGCCCTTGATACACAATATACAATTTTGCTCGCTAACTACTTTTTTGGCCGCCGATCAGAGAATGACTACTTTGGGCCCTCTTTGCATATATCAAAAAGCGTGAAAATCAAGCTTGTGTTACAAACAAAATTTAAAGTTCTTTACTTATCAGTAACGTTATATCAATAAATTTATTCAAATTTAGCGATTTTCTGCTATAATAACTTTCATAATCGTTTGGAACACAAAGCGGTGCTTGCATTGACCTTGCCGTTTATACTGCCACCTTCAACTACTTTCGAAAGTAACATCAAACAATCTTTTGACTGACAGAAAATACGGCAAACCACAATGGTCGTTCCGTCTTCAAGTTCTAAATTTCATGTCTCAACATTGCTCGTAGCTGTTTTGCTACGTTGACTGGGAAGTGATCCCAAAATTAGTGTATGTACAAGTTTAGATGGTATAAGTTTTGTCTGAAAGTGAACATTGTAAATAAATATGCTACAATGATGGGTATAATGACTTTGAACATTAGTGGGATAAATATTACGTTATACTTTCTCCAACTTTAAAATAAATAACTTATTTTTCGATAATCATAGTGACTATAATATGCATTTTTAATTCGTACCCAGCATTAAAATGTTTATAGTAATACTCAATCGAGGAAGAGTTGAAGAACCTGCATACCTACTAAGTAGTTTGATTTAAAAACCTTTTTAGAATTTTGAAACC
This sequence comes from Gastracanthus pulcherrimus, assembly GCA_949152435.1. NCBI lineage: Eukaryota > Metazoa > Arthropoda > Insecta > Hymenoptera > Pteromalidae > Gastracanthus > Gastracanthus pulcherrimus. The sequence goes on along the minus strand of OX424576.1, from coordinate 25,205,385 downwards.
TTATTATAATATAAAATTTAGAAAATAGAATACTGTCCTATATAAGTAGTATAGTTGATCCCATTGCAGAGAATTTTATTTAAACTGAACTTTGACTATTTGTAACGTGTATGTCTTCAATATACCTGATAAATAAAGGCTATAATAACAATTTAAACTTAAAAATATTCGCATTGTACACGTTAGTCTCGTGCACAATTTCAAGAGTTGTAATAATAAGACAAAATCTCACATAATTAAAAAATATTAAAATTCCTTCGACACAAGCTTTAGCCAAAATTTTTTTAAATAATGAAAGCTTTGACAGAACCATGATTATAGACCTATAGACTTAGGTCCGGTCCAAGCTTATCGTCAAAAATCCCCCCTCCCCGCTCCCTCCACATACTAACGTACAAAAAAACCTGCACTTATCTAACCTTTTATATAGGAAGAAAAACGGGGACTCGTCGTTGGCGCAGGAGTGGCAGTGATGACTCGCAGCGGCCGCTTCCTCGAACCGTCCGACTTGATCGGTACCTCCAGATGCTTCAGGGCAAAGGGCGTCTGGTGCGGCTTCTTCTCGGGACTCCTGCTGCTGCTGCTCGTCCTCCTCGTCGTCGATGTCGCCGTCGTCGATGGCGATGATTCCTCGGTACTGCTGCTGCTGCTGCTGCTCGTTCTCTCGGTCTGGTAGGTCGAGGAAGACGAGGTCGACGACGATTCGCCGACGGACGCTGAACTCTCCGTGATGTTATCCGGCGCGAGCGTGCTGCTGCGCGAGCGGAAAAAATATTTACATTTCGGTGGTTTCTGGATATTTCCTGCGTACTTGTGAATTTTTTCAGGCTCTCGGGCGGCTTGGAGAACGATTAGCGAGGAACGGATTTTATGTTGAATCGGATGTGCATCATGCTTTCACGAAAGCTTTTGCTTGTTTATAAGAAGCTATTTGAAATAGGGGATAATTAATATTTTATTAGTTACAATTAGCATACGAAATAAGATGTCGATTTTATCTGAAGTGTGTATATTTATTATATATTTATTATAGTTATATGTGCTGAGAAATTTATTGTAGTAAAACTAAGTATTCCAGCTTAATAAAAAATATAATAAATTAGTCTTTAGTGATACTAAATTACTATTATTATTGTTTTTATCTACTAAATTTTGGCCATCCCTACAAAATGAAAATAGTTCGGCATTTCTACTAAAATATATATGTGATTTAACTAGGCTACGAGGTCGTTCTCGTTCTTTTTACGCGGCTATTGCTCTCGAATGACAGATTACAATTCTAACTTTGATTAAACTGATGAAATAATTACCGGTAAACCGGAGTGATTTTGAGCGATTTTTGTAATTTGTTTCTACAAAATATGTAATCGAAAATTTTTAATTTTGTTATCTCTGCCGTCTAATACTCCACTAGTATTGTCATTTTAAATTATCAAAAGAAAAATCGAACTTAAATAAACGGTTATGTTACTTTGAAAAGTAGTTCGAAGTCAGCCCAGTTTACGGTACTATAAGAAATCAACATTTAATGTAATTTGGAAGATCGACAAAATAAAGTTAAATATAGTTGAATTCTGTGATAATTGACAATGCTCAGTCCAGGATCTGCCTAATAAACATAGATAACGGGGCTAGAAGCTTTACTGCAAGTTTAGTCAATATTGCGAAACTGTTAGTTTTTACCCTTACTTAATGAAATAGTTATTGTAACAAAAATAAATATCAAATTTTCGTTATTCAATTCAAATTTAGATACTCACATAAACATTTCACATAACTTTTCTCATTGTATATATATAGATCATATTATTATTCTTATTTGTTAACTCCACATTTATAAAAGAAAAACTAAACTTCAAAATGTCATTTATGAAGTAAGAAAATATTTCGAATTGAATGTATTTCGAAGTAGTTATTTGTATAAACCGTATCTGCGAAATTTCACGTCCATTTTCCAAATGGCCGAATTCCGATAATTTGCTTATATAGCCAATCAACAAATATAAAATTCTAAAATAAGCATATAAATATCAGAGAAAGTTGTGTTTAATATACGTACACATGTCAGTTTTAAATCAATAATACAGGAATATTTGATAATCTTATGAAATCGATAAAAAGTAGTATGTTTAACTGGAAAAATTTGATTTTATTCTATAATATTAAATCGACGTCAATGTTTCAGATAATACAAATTGGCGTTTGTTTGGCGAAAATACAATATATGTTGGATTGTTATGATATTTACCGTATTCTATTTGTATACGATTTATGTTGTATTTGGAATATAACACTGTTTCTTACTTCAGGAATTAAAGATCTACGAATTAAAGTTCCAAAGAAGCTATTATACTCAAAATGAAAAAAATAATGGTAACGATGATACTATCACTATACGTTAGAGTAGAGTACCCCAGTATGACCATCCATGGCTATTTTAGGTGTAACTTTTGTGTACCAAGGTTAAAATGAAAATTTCAAAATGGAATTAATTGTATGAATAGACCTTTTTGACGTTGTAAATTAGTTTCGGCCCAAGTTAATAATCTGAGTTAAGTATTAATTAATAAGGATAAATGAATGTTTTGAGTTTTAAAAAAAGTGTCTCCCAGTATGACCACTTAACGTTTACAGCAGAGTATTTTTGCTCTAAAATTATTTTAATTTAAATCATATCATATATGAAATAATTAGTATTTAATTAGCATTTAATTAGCTTATATATTGGGCATGTATTTAACCCTCGGTTATACATATACCTTCTCGTTATTCATGCGAGAATCTTCGGAGTTGTGATTTAAAAACAAACCCAAAAAATATCAACGGTTAAATATAAAAACTTCAATTTATCAATTCAAGCGAGTTGATATCGATGTCCCTTAGGAAGACTAGCACATTTGCGGCATGTTTCCACGAATAGTAGCACATTTGAAAATCTCCCACGAAAACTAACACACTTCGCCGTTTCCCCGTGAAGACTACCACATTTCGCAATTTTCCCACGGAGACTAGCACTTTTCAGGATTTTCCACGAAGACTAACACATTTGGCGACTTTCTGTCACCTGATTTCTTCAGGTTACTTTTATCTATTTGGATAACCTGATTTTCTCGGGTAAACCGATAATTTATTGAGTACCAAATGAGTCTAGTACCCGACACGAACCCGATAAAAATAGCATCAATCCGTTTCACTGAGAGTTTATCAGTACAACTTAAATTTACATATTCTAAATGAAGAGTCCTAGCCTTCGTGGCAAAATTGAGAAATGTGCTAGTCTTCGTGGGAGAACGGCGAATTGTGCTAGTCTTCATGGGAGAATGGCGAATTGTTCAAAATGTGCTACTCTTCGTGGCAAGTACTGAAATGAGCTAGTTCTCGTAAGGGCCGTCGATATCTCAATTCATTCCAAAGCTATATGTGAAAATTACAAAAATGTTTTTCGTAACCGGTACAGACAGAATAAAACTGTTGAACTATCACATTACACACAGATTTTTATTATTTTTATTCATGCATAAGTTTGTTCTAAATTGGAATATCAACGTCTTTGATGCCGTATAAGTAAAAGCTTTTACTTCCTACTTTCTCGTCTTTCCGTGGTAATTCGATCTAAGCCAATTACATTTCGATACTTATTAGTTTACCGAACTTGTCCCACTCATTCCTACCAAAATCTTCCCCGCACCGCAGAAAGTCCGCCGTGCATACCGGCCTCCGACCTTTCGCACATCCGAGTTCCGTTCCCTTCGAACCACCACCCGCGCCCTACATACACCCAAATCACTCACGTGAATTCCCGCTGATCGGCATCGGAGCTCTCGCTCGACGCCCTGGTCTTCTCGAAGCTCGCCCTCAATATAGCGTTGACGTTCTTCACGATCTCCCTGCGCGTCTTGAGGCTCTCGCTCTCGGGACTGTGCATCCTCGCCTCGGCGGCGAACACGTCGATCGGCCGCTCGTCGAAAGCCATCCTCGACTGCAGATTCACCAGGCCGGCACCCTCGCCGCTGCTCGACGCGCCGCCAAGCCCGTGATCGTTGAGCTGCAGCTGCTGGTGGGCGAGGACCTCGCCGACCTGGCGCTCCGAGTGCGACTGTATGGCCTGGGCGTGCATGAGCCGCGGATTCGGCGGGTGCCAGAGGAAGATGTAGTAGGCGCTGAGGACGATGCCGACGAAGGAGACCGAGACCATGTAGGCCGTCACCGTGATTATGCGTATGATCTTCTTCGGCTCGCGGTCCTCGTACAGGGCGTCCTGCTTGTCCTTGTCGGCCTGGTTGCCGCTCGGACCGTCGCCGCTCATCTTCGGGATTTATTGTTCGCTTGACGTGGCTGGCGAGTTTTTGTGTGTGTGTGTGGCTGGTGGGGATGCGCGATTGGCCCTGCGGTCGAGAGGAGGAGATTCGAAGTGGTTAAAAATGGTTAGGTTGTAAATGGGATATATTTTGGGATATAGTGGAGATGTTGTATAGAGTGTATTTCAATTAATCGTGAGTTTTTCGGTTTTTTGTTTTAAATATTTTTTAGCTTTTTTATTTAGATCTCTGATAATCTTGAGAATTAATATCCTATTTTTTTAAAATACATTTTACCGATTGTATACGACAATTTTTCAATTTCTAAATGATTATTCTCAATTATTTATTCATTTTAATACTTAATAATATTGTAGAAATAAAATAATTAGTGTTATTATGTTAAACAAAATGCTTCATTCTTTTATTGTTTAGTTATCACAAGTAAAATCTTAAATTTAAAGAAGTATATTATACAATAATCTGGGGTTGCTGGAGATTTTAGTAAAATTCATTATTTATTCATTGTAATATTAAATAAATTGTTTTTGTAAAAGAAATTATTTATTACAGAAACTTAATCATGTTAAAGCAGAAATATTGTTAACTTTTCTGATTTTTATGTTTATTTTTTAATTATTAACTTTTTTGGTAGAAAAGGTTATGTAGATCTGTATAGAACTACCGAGGCCTGTATAATATAGCCAAGACAGAACTAGAGAGGCCTTGGTAAAACTAGATAATTTTCTACCAGGGTTTTCATGTTTAATTACAAAGAATGAGAAATAATACTTTAGTACTAATAGTTTAGCAACAGATAATCTCTATTTCACTAAATACAACAATTTGATTTTCTAAATGATTTTTCTCGATTATTTATTAAATAATATAAAAGTTATAATATTATATATGGAGACAGAGTAATTAGTAGTCTTTATAAGAAATAAACATACTTCGTTAATAATATATTTTGGAATAAAGTTCAATAATATAATTTAATAATATAATTTCAAAAGTAGATCTAATAAGTTTGATTAGATATTAAAGTGGACATGTTGCATGCAACGTAAACTCGAAATACAATATTAATTTAAGATTAACAATAAATTATCATTTTTCATTTATTCACTGGAACTTTTTTCATTAAAGTAACAATATTCTGCAGCATAAATAATTTTTAGTGAATTTTCCAAATATATAATAAAATAATTTTATTTCTTTACCTACGGTATACGACTTTATAGTTATAATTAAAAAGATAAATTAGTATACAACTTATATAAATTATAAATTAGGAATTTCATTATTAGACTGAATGTAATTTATCTTTATTTTAACTCGATTAATAAAACATTTCGAACTTATTCAATTTGTACTAGATATTACAATAAATCACTTTTTGTTTAATCAATCCACTTAAAACTGGAATGAACATAATATATAAAATACCGGGCTCACTAATTAAGATATAGCCTATAGAAAGCGTAATTTATATAATAGTACTCCAGTTCCAATTTAATTTTACTCTTAATCAATATCGCTCAAATATCAGTTAAAAATAATTGCATCGAAAAGACCAATACAAAATCTACTGACCAGGAATGTTTAGACTTTTATTTCTAAATCGTTGCGATGCATAATTTCACATCCTCCTCTCTCCAAACTCCGCAAGTTCGAATCTGTTTACTTCCTCTCCTCCGTCTGTTTACTCGCTGCTCATCGTCGTGTATTCGCACTTGAAATATCGCTATCACAACTCGTTCACATGATATTAAGAATAAAAAATAATAATCTTGATCCTGCAAGTTTTTTTCGCCCCCAAAAATTTCCACTGCGAAGCTTCCTTCCAAAATCGCTCGCAAGAGCTCCTTATAAAAATATCTTACAAAAAAAACGACGCTAAGACTTTCACTAGAGTCGAACTGTGGGTTAATCCCGCTGGTAATTGAAAGCTACAGATACAGTGCCTCTGCATTCGAGCTTAAAAGTATAGAGCCGATCGCGGCCCGAGGCACTTGTACGACTTATCTCCGCGCTCGCGCGAGTGCCGCGGCGTCGGCTTGGTGTGCTCTCGCGTTCTCGCGAGCTTACATACAGGCACACCGGCGGCGCGCGATCGCCTCGAGGCAAAGAACGTGCGTCGTGCTTAAGGCACATAAGACTGCGCCTCTCTGCAAGCTCTCTTGCGCGATGCTCTCCACCAGCTTTGCCTCTCTCTCTCTCTGTCTCGCTCTCTCTCTCTCTCTCTGACTCGCACTGTCTCTCTCTCTCTCTTTCTATTCAATTTTCCACGTGCGCGCAAGCTCCGCGCAGACGCCGCCGCCACGGCGGTAGCTAGGACGAGCGTATATATGCACAGAGCGAATGTGTGTATTGGGGGAGGCTGGGGTATGACGGCACGTTACTCGCTTAATTTGAAGGAAGGTTTCACTATGGCAAATTAGATCTTTTTTAGGGGGTGAAATTTATTGCACGGTGTCCTAATTGATTTCTGATGCAGTATTGCGAGAAAAATTACTCTTGATGTTCGATGAGACGCAGAACTGATAAAAAATTGAAACTGGAATGATAGTTTAGACTGATACAAATTTTAAAAGATATTTTGTTTTTCGTATTTTGTCAGTTGGGATGTTTGATAGAATAAAATATTAGTTTAAGTGTATCAATTGGAATAATGTACACAAGAATAGAGTACATTTGTTTTCTTAAAATTAATAAATTCAAAGATTGTCATTATACAAATTTCTGAAATTTTTATATGCGTGGATATCTTACTAGAATGTTATAATATAGTAACGTCATAAGAATTAAAAACTACTGTATCTGCTTAAGGTTTGCTTAACTAAGAATATAAAAAATAGGTTTGACCTAATTTTTTCCATAATCTATCGAAGTATGAAATAGAAAGAACCATGCAAAATTCTATTTATGTTGTTGGTATATTGAAAGAATCATTAGATCCTAATATTTTGTAGAATATATTACTTTTCGTAAAATATTTATAAAATAAATATCGCATTTTATTTTATTCATCTAAAGATCTTACATAACATATATTTTTTAATTTAATTTAATTGCATCCAAATAACATGAAATAACGTATATGGAGATTTTTATTTTTCAGTTTTGTTTTGACTCACGTAGTTGAGGGATGACTATTTTGAGTAAGAATTTTTCGGTTGACCCCAATGCTTTTAAAAATACGGGATTTTTTAATTATTTAGACTGTCGCAATTTTGAAAATCCTTTAGGTTCAACTGATAATGCAGAGTGAGTAATACTCTGTAAATAGTTAGTAAATAAATGCAATTTCATTTTGTTCCAAACGGTGCTTTGCGCCGAATCTTATTGCACATAGATAATTTACTGTCCCGTTATACCCCGACCTCCCCTATATATCATGTATAACATAGCGAGCGCGCTCGCGGTGCAAAAGCCGCAAGCCGTCGTTTTTCGACACGCGCGCACTTACGCTGCCACTGCACTTGTGTACTATAGGCACGCCAGCGTCGGGACGAAGCCAGTGCTTGTTGACGGTTGCTGCATATATATGTTTAGAGAGAGAGAAAGAGAGAGAGAGAGAGAGAAAGAGAGAGAGAGAGAGAGAGAGAGAGAGAGAGAGAGAGAGAGAGAGAGAGAGAGAGAGAGAGAGAGAGAGAGAGAGAGAGAGAGAGAGCATGTATGTAGCTGGAAATTTGGAGTAGTAGAGCAGGTGGCCGATAAACATGTGTGGACAGAATAAGGTTTCTAGTTATTTAGCGCTCATGGATATATAGCGAGCGAGATTCCGCTCTAAGGAGATCGCGTTGCGATTGCCTCGAGAAAATTGTACATAAAATTTTATTCTAGCTCTCTTATATATGCTTAAAGAGCTGAGAAAAATAGGGTCAATAATTGTGTATTTAGAAAACATATACAATTAACTCGCTGTAAAATTTGCAATTTTTTTATCACGAAGACGCTATCAACGAAGAGTTAATTTAATTTCTTTCTATTTTTTTCAAGTTTAGTACAAGGTAGCACGATATAAAGTGCTGAATATAAAAAAAAATGGATTCTTTTTAAGATTATAAAATGAGTGATTTTTTTAATTTTTAGATTTTTTTATTCCCTATTTATGTTTAGTGCCCCGACACAAAGAATAATAAAGTGGTGGAATTTCTAGCTTTGTTTATACTCATCTCAAACCAAAAAAACAACGAATTTATTACATTTTATGAACATAGTTTCTATAGGAACCATTAAAAATAATTAAAAAAAAAATAAAGTTAATTATAGAGCGGTGTTTTAGAAATAGTGCAAACTTGCAAAAAAAATTTATTTTTAATAATATGATAAAAGTTGTTTAAATTCTTAATTTTCGTAATTTTCTAAGTGTGTATAAAAGAAAATATAATGAAATATCTAAGTGTGTATAAAAGAAAATATAATGAAATATATACGTATACATTCAAGTTCAACTCAATTAGTCAAATAGTTTTGGAGTTATCTTTCCAGCCAATTTTGAAAAGACAGTTTTGAAAAAAATGCGTTCAAGAATTTCGCTAACGCTGCTATCTATTGCACCATTACCCACGTCCTACTTGCGCCATTTCTAATCTTCTCGTATTCCAAACCTCACCAATTCTTACCTGCCATCCACCCCTTACCTGTTAACTGCTTCTTACCTCTACCCTAACTAACCACATATAACCTTACTCTCACCATTCACCATATGTCATTTATACGTGACCTCCACCTAATTCCTATAACCTCTTCTCCACCATCCATTTCCTATCCACATTAGTCAACTACCATCTGCTCTCATCAATCACCATGCACTTTCTACTCCCACTTTCTCCATTCACTAACCACTGCCTTCAACGCCACTTCCTCACCTATCGCTCACCCTCATAATCCAACACATACCTTAAACCTCACCACCCACTACCCCCTACACCTAACTGTAACCATTTAGGGGCTGACCATTACTTACCTAAGCATACTATAAGAGGATGAGGATATAACTGTTTCTTACGCAGTTTGATAGGGTTGGGTAGGGAATCAAAACTACTTCTTATATACCTAAGATTTTTGTGATCAATTAATAAACAAACATATTTTAGCATTTCAATAACGCCTTATTTGCAAAGTATTATTATTTATACTTATACGTATTGATCTTACTTTATAGGAGAAAGTCGTCCCTTTTCGAAACTTAAGAATTTTTGTGTGTAAAATCTCTGTTTGTTGATCAAATTCAACTATAAGTCCATAGAGATAGCTTTTGCACTTAGAAACAGTGTGACGAACTTTGATTAAGGTTATAAGAAATTACAGTAATTATAATTTAATTTAGAAATCTGACTTACGTGACACCTACTTTGAGACACGGTCTTAACAGTAGGACACTTTTGTTTAATCTAATTTTAACCACCCTAAATATGTTTTGTTATTATGCTTTAGAATATTTAAAGAACATATTACCTTATTATTACAGTTATGATAATCTTTTTACGGATATATATGTACTGGTAGACGTGTATTTATTGCTTATTTTGTATGTTACATGGGGGTCTCAAACTTACAAGGAGAGTCCACGACCCGCGGGAAGCGGTTTATGTAAAAATATTATTTTGTTGCAAAGTTATTAGCAATAAAAAATGATATCGAAAAATCCATAAAAAACTACTCAATTTAAAGAGATGAATATCCTTCATTTTTATGCGTTTTTCGTGATTATTTTTGATTATTCATAATTTTGCAAAAGAATAATATTTTCATTTGAAACAAAGATTAAATTAAAGCTCCTTTAGTCAACAATTTTATCTTGTTACATCATTTCTCTAGCAAAAAATATTGTAGACTTATGATACGAAGTACAAGTACCATTTTTTACTGAGATAACTCGTATTCTGAATACAAAAGGTCATATATTGACCACAAGGGCATATGAGATGAAACTACGGGGCTAGGCATCATTTTTAGGTACCAGAAACCACTTCTTGAAGCCTCGTGGAAAACCGCTTCCCGCAGGTCGTGGACTCTCCTTGTTAGTGCTAAGGAACGACGACGGACTAAAACCATCAAGTGAATTACCTGCGATTTTATGATACGACGTAGTCCTTAGATAATTAAGAGGGTGAGGTATGTGGGGGTGTACATTTGAATTTAATATAAAAAGTCAAAAAATTTTAAATAGGCTTCTTTTATAATATAAGTTTAAATATCTGAAATGCCGCTGTTGCACATACTAAAAAAGTATCAAAACTAGAAGTGTCCGAACCTGAGTGCTGTCCCATACTAGACTACTCTCCCGTATACCTTCGCATGTATTACATCGTCAATATCAACATTTCATCACACATAATTCTTATTATTAAAATCACAATATTTTATATCCATTCGCGTTGTTATTATTTATAATTTCAAAATGAAGGAGGTTCTATGTTTGACTCGTATGTTTTGTTTTTATGAATGTGCACCGATTACTCAGGGGCGATTAGACCGATTTTAAAAATTCTTTTTGCATTCGAAAGAGGACCTCTCGGGGATAGTTGAATATTCGGAAAGATAAAATTGCATAAAAATAAAATTCGGAAAGATAATTTATGGAAAATGGAAAATTCTGAAAAGTTAAATTTGAAAGGAAAAGAATTCGGAAAATATTAGTATTGAATATAGAAATATTGAAAGACCAAAATAGAAAAAAATAGAAAAAAAAGTACATAGAAAAAACATTTGTAAGGGTGAAATATTGATAATCAATAATTTTATAGATTAAAATATTGAAAATTGTTAATTTGATTTTTTTTAAATATATGGGTATTAATGCCCTTATCAAGTTAGCAGGTTGTATATCAAATTTTCAATATTTTAATCTATAAAACTATTGATTTTCAATATTTTGGCTCTACGAATCTTTATTTTCCATATTTTCATCCTTACGATTTTTTTCTCTATACTTTGGTCTTTCAATATTTCTATATTCAATACTAATATTTTTCGAATTTTTTTCTTTCCTTATTTAACTTTTCAGAATTTTCCATTTTCCATAAAATATCTTTCTGAATTTTACTTTCATGCAATTTTATCTTTCCGAATATTTAACTACCACCGGCCACCCCGCGGTGGTCCCGTGGGATTTTGGGTTAGCAGTGACCCAATATAATACCAGCACAAATAAAAAACCATATTTTTTCCAATAATTTCTACGCAATCAATTTTTCCTTTAACGCAATTTTACAAATCAACGCACATTGTAAGTGATAAATAGATTGTGTGTACGTTCGCGAAATTTGAAAATCTCATATATTCATTGAATGAAACGAAAAACTGTAATGTCAGTATCCGGTATCTTCCGCACCTGAGAATTAAAAAATCGCTTTACAAGTCAATCCCGCTTGTTTCATCAAATCAATTACTGAAACCGGTAAAAGAGTAACACTAAATTAAACGCGTTATAACTATGACATACTATTAGGAGGGTCAATGTGGAGATGATGGAAGGTGTGGTAAGCATAATGGGACAAAATTAGGATAGGTGGGAAAAGCGATGGGGGTTATGGGATATTTGGAGGGGGTACTTTGTTTAACAAAATAATTATGTAAGCATCGCACTAAAACCATCAAGTGAATTACCTGCGATTTTATGGTACGACGTAGTCCTTAGATAATCAAGAGGGGGAGGTTTGTGGGGGCGTAAATAGACAATATTAGGATAGGTGGGGAAAGTAGATTGCGTTATGGAAGACGTGGAGGGGGTACTTTTCTTAATAAGATAATGTTATAAGCATTACACTATAATTGCAATGTAGAAATATGTGCAAATTTACTACACTGTAGTGCTTAGATGACCAAATGAACGAGAGAAATGTATGTGGGACTATAAGGAGATAAGGATAAGTGGGGAAAGTAGAGAAATTATGGGCGACGTGGAGGGGGTATTTTTCTTAACCTAATAATCATATAATTAACATTTAATTTTCTATTATGTGGTGCATGAAGGATACAAGTTGTGTCCAGAAGAACAAAGAGCATAAAATAATAATAATAGTATAGCTGGGTCTACCCAGCGTAGAGGGCGATATATAATTTGAAAAAAATTTATACTGAATATTAGTTTTATAAAACTATAAAACTCTAATCCAGTAAATTTTCAAATCATAACTTCTTAAAAAAAACATAAAAAATACATTTTTTGGATAACGATAATTTTATTGCTTTGGACGAACAAGTGGATATCTGCTGTGTTCATACAAGCATAGCAGATAGCCACTTACTCGTTCAACTCGACGATTTCATATATTTTTGGTATTTTGCATTGAAATTTACAGTAATAATTTGTTAGATATAGGTATAGAAACCTATTATCCTTATTTTAATTTTTGATTTTTGAGAACATTTTTTGCAGTTTTTACATGTTAAACCGTATTCAGGGAGAGTCTCCCAGTATGGACCCCGTATCAGTATGGCCACCCATGGATATTGGGATCCAACCGCTGGATGGTACTTTACATGTTAAATTAGAAGCGTATTGTAGTTTTATTAAACATAATCCTAGGTCGTTGATTTTCAAGTCACTATTCTCCGTATTAAAAGTTAATTTTCGAAGCAGTCCCATCTCTCTATAAATAAGTTTTTGTATCAATAGTAATCATTTAGTACATAAGTACATCAATTTCAGTACTTCATTAAGGTGGCTCTAGCAGTTGATATTGCGTGAAATGAGGGTCCCATGGAAGGTTTCACCACTGTGAACTATGTATAAACATTCGACCTTAAAATTCAATAGTTTACAATTATATAATATTTAGCTCGTACTTAAATTGACCACATTTACTTACTAAAATTATTACTTTATTAATGGTTTTATTTAAATAGTATAAAGCACTAGTATATTATGACACTGTTGTGGGAGATGGTTTTCTACCTTGCTCGAGGGTTTTCGCACGAGCGAAGCGAGTGAGAAAATCGAGCAAGGTAGAAAAACACCTCCCACAACAGTCTCATACGATATTTTATAGCACAACAACCTCAAAATCGACAATAAAGTTGGCATTTTGAGGTTAGTGTGCTATAAAAGTTGTTAAATTATACTTTTTACATCAATAAAGAAATATTTATTGAACATGTTTTCTGAAACATGCTTGACAGTATCGATGCAGTGCCACAAGAGAAAACTTCACAGGAACATTGTCTGACTTTGGTAAACTAATCGTGACCATAACAATAAGCTTCTCTGTTTTCACAAAGGGCCCTGCATATGTCATGCTCCATATCATTACAGAAGTCGCTTTATATCTCTGTCTTCCTAGAATAACCACTTAACTGACTTTTTCGTGTTTTCAAGATATTACGGTTTCAATGTTTGCGATGCACTAGATCGAGAGTTCAGGTGACACAATTTTTAATAAATAGGGTATCGAATACTAAGTTAATTGCAGCCTTCGGGTTAAAAAATACTCGTTACATCCCCGAGAAAATGAACATAAGAGCATAAAATACTGTAGTTAAGTGGTTATTCCGGGAAATTATATATATACGCTATAACTCGGATAAACGTATCTTCGACCATTTTAAGAGGTTTCTTAAGAAGAATTTATCATAAAGAAAGTAATAACTAGCGCGCCACACGCGGCCTTCGGCCGCATGTGACTTGCCTGCTCCGGAGCTTCAGAGCAAGCGCTTCGCTCGCTCTTAAGCTCCTCCGCGCCTTGCATCGCTTCGCAATGCAAGGCATGCAAAACGCTTCGCGTTTGAGGCACGACCGTACTCAGCTCGCGCTTCGCGCTCGTTTGCGATACCGGTGCTCGCGCTGCGCACTCGCCTTGCTCACGCTGAGCGTTTGCTTGATTGTATAATATAGTAAAAAACTACATTTTTCAATGTCAAAAGTCGTTTTTGGACTATTAACTTGATTTAAAAGCATTTTCGCGTCTTGGTGTCAAGAAAAAAAGTTGTATTTTTCAAAGATCTACAACTTATCCATTTAACTTTTTCATGTAAAATGCATAGCTGTAAAGTTACGTGGTAAGAAGCTGTTTTTTCGATGTTAAAATTTGTTTTTGTCCTGTTAACTCGAGTTAAAAGTACTTTCATAAATAGATGTCAATGAGAAAAAGTTGTATTTTTCAAAGATCTACAAAACTTTTCATTTAACTTTTTCATGTAAAATGCATAGCTGTAAAGTTATATGGTAAAAAGCTGTTTTTTCGATGTTAAAATTCGTTTTTGGCCTGTTAACTCGAGTTAAAAGTATTTTCATAAATAGATATCAATTGAAAAAAGTTGTATTTTTCAAACATCTACAACTTTTCTATGTAACTTTTTTTCGTAGAATGCTTAGTTTTCAAGTTATAGCCCAAAAACCGTTTTTAGCGATTTTTTATAGTCGCCGTATTCAGCGTATATTTGCAGGATCAATCTCAAAATATGACCATCAAGTTGTTATACTTAGAAGAGTTCCCAAAAAGAATTTGAGCCTGATTCGTTAAGATTTCGCGGAGATAATCATAAATTGTAACATAAATTTAAAAAAAAAAAACATGTAAAAATACGTAAAAATAAGCAAAAAGTGCTCGCAATTTAAAAACTACGTACAGGATCGGGATAAAAAAATAGAATTTCATATTGTGCTGGAGGAGATCTCTCCTAAAATTTCATCCCGATTGGTCAAAAATTGCGGAGATATCTTATCGCACACATTTTTCGCTAACAAAAATATAAGGCACTTCCGTGTCGCGGTCGTGCCTAACCTTCAAGGTCAATAAAGTTACCTTTATAGTTAAGTCGGGAATAAAAATAATTTTTCACCACACTGCGCGTAAAGTGCTGACTGTACGCCCTCTCAGCAGGCCGTACAGTACCGCATGGACTGCCTAGGGAATAAAGTGACTTGCGCATGCGCGATGCGCCTTTTTCCGCTCTCGACTGCGTCTCGAGCGGTAAAACAGCGCGTCGCGCGTACACAAGTCACTTTACTTCTAGGCAGAGCATGGGGTACTGTACGGCCTGCTGAGATGCGTACAGTCATTTCTTTACCGGGGTGTGGTGAAAAGTAGTATACGCACCTCTGGAGTATAGTAGGCAAGCATGCACTGAGTGAAATGCCGACCTCGCTTCGCTCGGTCGGCAACGTCACACAGTGCGTACATTGCCCACTTTACTCCCTTGATGCATAATGTACTATTTTGTACTAAATTCCCTAATCGTCCAGCACATAAACACAAATGATCAAATACAAATTGGCTAAAATAGAAGCAAATAACCGAAGTGTCTAAATAAAACAGAAACACGTGCGAAATCACTTTCTTCACAAATCATAATTCTGTTGTTAGAAAAATATAATCAGCATGTTACTAAATAGAAACGAGTATAAATTATAGTAAATATCCATTGTTTTAAAAACTTATAATTGGAAAGAAAAATATAGCACATTACAGAATAACATCAGCAGGATCTTGCTTATAATACGGTAATATGGGTATTTTTTGATAAATAATAATGATTAACTCAGTATATTAGATGCAATGTTTTGAAATGCTTCTGAATTTCGCGCTATTTATAAACGTAATAATCGTCAGTCGGTAAGTTAGGACTTCTGTATCCATCAAAACTATGTGCATTTACTATTTAGCTTGAATGACGTCGCATCACGGTTTTCTAAACTAACGTTGCACATAACCACGGACTCTTACTCCACGCACGTAACACGTATCTTTGTATGTATATACATATATGTCTTCACCGACTTGTAGTAGTATATACATAGTATGTACATATAGGTATTTACAGTATAATATGCGTCATTGTCCGATCATGTGTTCCACAAAATTTTTTCGTCTTCTTTTGCTGTGTTGACTGTTGAACGTCCTAGTAGGTAGGTTGCTATAAGCAGAAAAATGGCGTAAAACAAGACAATACGATAAAACGACAAAGGCTGGGGAGCGAAGTCTGATATTTTACTTTTTCTTGCCAACTATTATTTTCATTCTTTGTTCAGCGGGGAATGGTTAGTCTCACACGTCACTTAAGTACGTCTGGCAGTGTAAGTTAACATCTTTGATTATAAAAGAAATTATTGTTTGACTTGTTCTAACCTCCTCGAAGTATCTAAATGTCAAAATACTTATAAGCATATAATAAAATCTGTATTTTGTTTTGTTGTAGAATTTCTAACCTACATTTTTTTATGATTCATTTTTTTCTTATTAAAACGTATGACAACTGTTAATTAGCATAATCACGATAATATTGCATGACGTATTAATAAAATGCTAAATATTATTCATCTTTAAAATAATCTTAAACGTATTATTGCTCATTAATAGTAATTATTACTCATATTTAAAATTTTTATTTTGTTTATTATGAGTTTTTTTGTAGATCATTATTAAAGTATGACTGAATGAAAGGTACTTACTTGTTTGTATACTGCATTTATTTATATGGTTTTAAAGCATAAACAGATTAAATATATCAATCTAATAGATTTTTTTATTTTATCTATCTCAAAATTCTGTGGCTTTGTGGCATAACAATATAAGTCCACTTATTTTGAAAATTGAGTTTTTAGTGATTTTGGTGTCTATTCATGGTATATTTTGATATAAAAACGTAGAAAGTTGCAATATTTTATTTATTACTTTTTTCATAATCTATGATTTTCTTTTCCATAGGTTTAAATGGCAATTTAAAATTTCAAACTTCATTTTCACCATAGAATTATTTTGTTGTATTTCTGGAAAACACATATACAGACTGTACATCATTTCTAGTTTCAGGGTGCTGTATTTTTTGATGCATCATTAAACATGGACGATGAAGAGTATCTCCAACCAGTCTTGGTTTCGCAGGAGCAAGAAAGTTTTCAAAAGTTGGAGACTATTCCAATTGTTTCTGTGCCTCTTATTTTTGGAGTAAGTTTGGAATCTATGAAACATTTTAATTGATTATTTATAGATAAAAATAAGTCTGCCCAATAAACTTGCAACAATTTTGCAGCAGTAATGAACATTGTTAGTTAAGATTTTGCTCTTATAATATACTTCTTTGTTTTCTAAAGATCAAACGTATGTTATTGTATACACTTTATATTAATAACAAATATGTAGTATAATCCAGTAGAATAATACTTAAGGAGGTTCGAACCAAAATTCAAATCGAACAGAATTTGTTAGAATTTTTAAGATTGTTTCGGAAATATATGATATCAAAATTACATGCGTTCTTATGGAGACAAGCATTTTTTCTTTGAAAATTCTTACGTCTTAATACATATCTCAATTCAAACCAGAGAAAAAACTATGAAATTTTGGGACATTCTAGTTAAAGTCTTCAAGAAGGCTCATGCATTAGAAATATTTAGAATGATTAAGAGTCTAGTTTTTCAGAAATAGTACAGAATACAAATAAAAACATATCATGTATTAACCTAACTTTCTTTGTAAGTAAGCCACTTTTCTAATATTTCTTATATTTTTCAAATCTCATCTTAATTTATCTCATGCTTTAAGTATTATATATGTAATATAATCAATATTTATTGTAAAATGTTGAAATTTTACTAAAGTCCTATTATTAATTTGCGTGGTATGTTAAAGTTGAGAACAATTTCTTACACTACTTGAGTTGAGCACAGAAGTCAAAAGTTTGTGAAAATTACTTTCACACACGTTTAACATGCAAATTACGATAAATAAGTTTTATTAATGAATTACTTCACTTATTTTTATATTTAACTTTAACAATATAAGTTTATAAAACCAAAATTACTAATAAAAAAAGAATTAAAAAAGTAGCCTCAAAAAAACTTTTAGTTGGGACTGTATAGCCAGAACCTCCTTAAAATAGTTTGCATATTAAATTTTATACAAGCGTCATGATAATATATAAGTAATGTAAAAAAAAGTAATTTTTCAAGACTACTTTCAATCGTTAAACTATTCTTTTAATTGTATATAAAAATAATATAATTTTGATTTTTGCAGGTAGCTTTAGAACTTACTGGAATAATATTTGTATCTATGTGGCCTGAAGAGAAGAACAAATGCGATACATACTTTGTCCTGCTTTATCTTCACTGCGCTTTTTGGCTGATTATTATGGTAGTTGATCATTTAGTTAAAGCAAGACACCATACTCTTAGAATATGTGGCTATTTGGACTTTTACCAATCGACGTATCAACACATCAGAACTCCGTTATTTATATCATCTTTGTGGAATACGTTTTACTTGTTGCTATCAGTCATCTTACATCATACCCACAAAAATAATTATGAGAATTACTGTCGGGCTTCCGAGTGGTTTACACCTTTAAATTATATACTTCTGCTAACTACTTTTGAATTAATAATCATCGTACCAGTTTACATAAACTATATTAGTAAGTAATTTTTAAAATTTCTATATTTACAAAATAAGAATTTAAATATTTTAATTTTAATTTAGATTTTAACAGGTTCATTGCTTTATCATACTTATGTATGTATACCGTGAATTGTTTACCTGAAAGCCATAACACAACAACCGATATAAATGTACCTAGTACAACAATGTTGTATGTTGGAAGCAGTGGTTAAAATGTTTACATACGACATTTTAAAGCTTCTTCCATATCCATAGCTGTAAAACTCTATTCGAGTTGGTGAAGGTAGCACTAGCGACAAAAACAATGTTAAATTCCCATAAGGTGGCGAAAGTTGGAAGTACAATAATGATGGTACTATACATTGCAGAGATAGGGAAAATGAATATTTTATTACGTTGTACAATATCTTCAGATATTTCTAACAAATTATGATGTGTAGAGTACTTACCTAACTACGAAAAAAAGTTTTTAAGATAAATATATTGTCTGAATACTTTAAATATCCCGAAAGGCAATAAAATTGTTGTTTTTCCTAACCTCGGTATGCACTGCACCATCATTGTTGTAGTTACAACTTTCACCACCTTATGGAAATTTAACATTGCTTTTGGTGCTAGTGCTACCCTTGTCAAAGCGAATTGAAGACATATATGACACTGTTGTACTGTCATATCACATCTAAATCAGTTGTTGTGGTACAGTTTTCAGCTAATACATGGTATATATAATATGTTCTTTGAATTTTTGTAGATGGAACGGAATTATAATCAAATCTTTATATGACCCAATCAACAAAAAAATGATGAATTATATTGTAATAGTGCTGAAACTTATTTATTCTATTATTGTTAACCCTTTACTACATGAACGTGGCATCTGTGAGGCCTCATTCAAAATTCAATTAGTGATAACTTTATAAAGAATTAAGGCATGAAAAAGAAACAAATAATTTTATCTCATATATTAAATTAGTTTTTTAACCTAATGTTGTTTTGATCTATCGATTAGTGTGGTTTTTTACTAATAACATTTATTGTAAACAAACATTACGCATACACAATGATGTAACTAAATTTCACGATCATAGAAAGGGGTTCAGGAGGTATAAGCAAAAAGTAATTTTGATTTTTAAGAGCCAAATCTGTTTTCTAATTGTTAATAAAGATATTTAATTCTACAGTTCATCCTGTTAGCACGCTTATACAGAAAACGCATTTTTCGCTGTTATAAATGAAAAATTCATGCACTTGTAAAGAACTTGGTAGAATTTTAAAGAATCAAATTAATCCTTAGCTTTCGAAGTTTATGTACATACAATAAAAAAAATAGGGTTGCCTGGCGTCTTAGAGATATACATTAATATATTCTAGAGTATTCTAGCTCATAAAAAGTACTTAAAAAGATTAAAACGCCTAGAGGTTAGAGTCAAATCAATGTCTATATTGAACTTTTCAGAAAGAAATAAGATAAATATGAATTTGATATAAATATGAATATTCATAGTATTTTAAATGTTTATATTGTCAACAAGATACCTTGTAATAAACTTCTCTATTACACAATTTTTTTCTATAAGATGCTGTTTTGACTAGCATGCCGCTTGAACCTCTTTAAAATTATCTAAATTTGCCATCAGTACAGAAGATAAACAAACTTTATCAAATTGTTAGCACTGAACCTGTTAAAATAGCTGAGTTTGAGAAGAAAACCTTGCAAATTGTTCACAAACTTTTTAATAAAAAAATGTTAAATTTAACAAATAATACTTCAGTTTGAAAAATAAATTCAAATCATGTGAATTAACAAAACAAAAAATGTATCCTAATATATTTTCTTCATTTAAATTACAGAAAGAGTAGTCAGATTCAATCGAACAAAGCCACCACCAGATGTTACTCGAGAGGAATGGCTAATGTCCTTCACACAAGACTCATATACCGGAGAAGTAGGCTATCACCAAAGAGGATTAAATTTGGCTGAGCTGCTTGAAAAACAAGCAGATTTAATTAGGTATTTGAGAGATCATAATGTAAGATTAAGTCATAGAATGATGCTTTTGGCATCACAGCGCAGAACAATGCAATCTTGAACTCTTCCCATACAAGCATGATATTGTTGAATTCATGACAGTGAAATACATGAGTGATAAAAGTGACAAACAAGTGAACTTATGTTCAATTCTTAAAAGAATTGAGCAATAAATACTAATTATCTAAAGATTTGTTATTCGTTATTTTTGGATGAAAATATAATATAGTCAATTTTTTATAAATTTTATAGAAAATGCGTATATTTTCATGAGATATAATGTAACGTTCCTTGTTTTGCTTCATTAAATTTCTGTATAATCTCAAAACTTTGTAATCATGGAATTAGATATTATTTTTTTATTTTTGAGTTACGAGTCCATTGTATTATTAGCTAATGTATAGTCATTTAAGTTTTATTTGTGACTTATCAATAAAAAATGTATAAGTTATACTTTATTAAAAAGTATATAACGCAAATGATTAATAATTCAGGTATATATGATATATTAAATAATAAATTATTATTATAATCGAGTTACGAGTTAAATATATTTCAATAAATACATTCAACATTAATAATAAACACATAAATACTCGAGACACCTTTATGAACATTACATTTCACCAAACTTCCATAAAGATATCGTCAGCTGTCTTAGGCCCGATCACTTTGGTCCGCTTATTGTAAAATATTGCTAGAAAAAGTCGACGCATTTACAAACTATCAAAAAAAAAAACATGAAAAAAAAAAAACAAATGTTTTGTGTACATAGTCGAAAAATTACCTAAATACAACAATAGTTTTATATTCAACGAGCAATAAATAAGTGAAAAAAATTGTAAAACAACATGATGATCGAATTTGTTTTTACATAAATAATAACTGAATTAGACAAAATTTATCGTACAAATAAGAATGCTTAATCTATTCCTCCTCCTCCTCCTCTTCATCCTCGTCCTCTTCCTCGGACGCGTCGTGGTCGGACTTCTCCTCAGACTTGGCCTCCTCTACCTGCGCTTCCTCCGTCTCCTCCGTCGCTTGCACCTCCTCCACCTGTGCTTGCTCCTCTTCCGTCACTTGCGTCTCTTCTTCCTGTGCTTGCGCCTCCTCTTCCCGCGTCTCTTCCGTCTCTTCCGTCGCTTCCTCCTCCTCCTCCTCCTCCACCTTCGTCTCCTCCGTCACTTGCGTCTCCTCCTCCTCCACTTGTGCTTCGTCGACGTCCGCCTGGCTCTCGACTTTGGCCTCGTCGAAGACTTTCTCCTGATCGCCAGTGGCGTCGCGGATCTCCTCCTCGACCTCTGGCGTCTGCTCTTCCGCCTGGGCTTGTCCAACTTCCTGCTCGTTCTCGTAATCCGACCAGTCGAAGCCCTGCTCGCCACCGGCGCCACCGCCGCCCACCTTCACTCGCGGCGCGTCCTCCACGGGCTCGTCCGCCTGGGCCGAGCTTGCAGCTCCTTCGCCGTCCACGAAGGGATTCTCAAGCTCGTCTTGCTCCTCGTGCTCGTCTTCCTCGACCTGGAAAGTGAAGTTGTGTCGAGTTACGGACTATTTCGAGCGTACTGGTTTTGGCATTAGAATTGTGAAGAAAATTAATGGATACAAATAGGCGAATGAGTTTTCACCATACCCTGGCCGAAAGTACCACGTTTCCTTTTGGCTCAGAAACTGAAATGTGTCATTTTCGGCCCGAGTATGGTGAGAAATAGTATACGCACCACGGGAGGAGATATGGTTATAAAATCGCCTTCGGCCCGGGTGGCAATTTACACGTGCTATGGACTAGCCAATACTTTTCATCCCTAGATGTGTAATATACTATTTATGGCGACAGTTTTAAATCAACTTATTTATCATTGATGCAAATCGTTATAAGTTGAACATGTTTTCGGCGACCGATATTTATTGTTGATCCGGATTTAAAGGTGGTGAAAATCGAACTCGAACTTGATCAAAGTTTAGTTAAAATGTTCCATCAACGTAAACGGCCGTTGCTCTTATATAATTAATCATGCTTTTTAAAAATTTAGTTGAAAGTTTATTAACAAGTCGTCTTAAAAAATTAAATTGGATTGCACCTGGATTACAAAGCAATCATTATTTTGTACACAGCTAAATCCGGATATACACTCGACGAGGGAAACTTCTGGTCGAATGCGTTTGAAATCTTCCAATGAGCTTAGCGAAAACGTGCGTTCGTACCAATGAGACCCAATGAAATTGCAGTATTTCAAAAAAATTCAAACGCATTCGACCAGAAATTTCTCACGTTGAGTGTGTAAAATTCGGCAGGATTCCTCGTAGATTTACAACAGAATTTTTTTACAGGGCCTAAATTTTTATTGATAAAAATCCAAATAGATTTGGAGCTAAAAATTTATCTTTAGTACCCTGGCGGAATAAAATGTATAAAAACTTTGATAATGTAAAAAATTATTTATGGACGGTTGGGGGGAAGAAAAGGCTATCCCAGAAAATGTTTAAAAAATGGACTTGATCACTTTATACATATATATTACATCCTTAAAAGACGGGCTAACTCAAAATTATTAATATTTTAAATAATTGTATACAAGTTTTAACTTAATGCTAAAATTTAGTAATTGTCAAAATTAACAATCTTAATTAAATTTTTAAGATTTTTATATTTTGGTAACTTTTTTGTTAATTATAATTTTAGTTATTTTAAAATCATATAGGTACAGTCAAGTCACGGGGACTGAAATTACGTGGGAACTACAATGCTCTTATACACGAGGATGTAGCGGGGACTGAAATGCTCCTATACTAAATACGCATTGCAGTCCCCGAGAATTTTGGTCCCGAGCCTTTTCAATCCCCGCGACTCGACTGTAATAGAACTTCTTTAAATAAACTTAAACATTTTTTATTAATATTATATATATCGCTTCTTTGTATAACATATAGAAAATCAAAAAGGAACATCATAATTATTATAATAGTTGTCAAAAATATAAAACATATTGTTATAGCATAAGAATTTTTCTGAAAATGGTACTTCTTAAACGATAATTTATTGGGAGTTTAAAAAAAGGTTTGCAGGCACAAATATGACTGCAAAGAAGGCACAGATTGAATTGTTTAAATGTCCAATTTTTCCGTTTTGATTAAAAATAAAAGTGTAAAAGTATTTTACAGCTAAATAAAGAGTAGATCACTATCATGACAGAATTAATGCATAATGTATCATATACTTGTACAAACATGCCATTGCATCAACACCATATTCTTTTACAATTAGACTTTATATTTATATATTTTTCCACCACACTCCATAAAAAATCTGTAATACGTGCTCGAATGTCGCTACCCAGATAACACATAACACTTTTCGAACGTTTTGAAACGTTAGAGTTCAAACCTTCAAACGTTGAAAAGAAAAGTTATAAATACGTCTGAAAAACGGTGGTAAAAGGTCAATGTCCGCAGATTCGTTCCACATAAGACGTTGTAAAGCCGCTTTGGAAACTTTTGAAACAGGTTTGAAAATGAGTTGAAAAAATACTAGCATAGAGTATATCGAAAAAAATCGTTTAAATAGAAGTATCATCTGGATGATACTTCAAAATTTTCGTAATATTTGTCGCATCAAATTCTATTTAAACAATTTTTTCGATATATTTTATGCTAGTTTTTTTCAAACAATTTTCAAACCATTTTCAACCCCTTTTTAAACGTTTTAATCCAATTAAATCGTTTAAATTTTTGCCATTCAACAGACCTTGGAGAGTTTTTTAAACGTTTTAAGAACGGTTTTACAACGTCTTATGTGGAACGAATCTCCGGGCATTGAGACGTTTTACCAACGTATTTCAGACGTATTTATAACTTTTCTTTTTAACGTTTGAAGGTTTTAATTCTACCGTTTTAAAAACGTTCAAAAACGTTATGTGGTATCCAACTTTGTCCCCGCACACCTTATTTTAAACTTTCAATTACACGTTAATTTCTACAAATTATTTTCAGTTTCCTGGATTTTTTAAGCCTAAGAACTTTTCTGAAATTAGTATAAGTATGTCAAATGACTTTATTAATTATGAACAAATTATTTTCTATTACGAAATTTTTTAGTTTCCTAGAGTTTTTGATTTAAAAGTTTGAAAATATAACTTGTTATGTTTCGTAGAAATTAATATTGGTAACTGTTATTGAAGCGTTTTTTTTTAAATATATTTTCAAATATTTCCAGCTATCTAGAATTTATGATTTTAGAATTTGATAAAATAACTTTTTACGCTTTGTAGCAATCAACGTTATTAACAATATGTTTCCATATATCAGTTGCATTTCACAAAACTATTTTTCCTGGGTATACATTTTAAGCGAGTTTTATGCTTTGAGCAATTTAATATTAGTAATTGCTATTATAAGTTCCTGGTATTAATTTCCCTTTTTACGAATGATCCTATTATTATATAAAAACATCTGTATGGAATTAATTTGTAATATAAAAAAAAGAATTTAATCGACACTGATGATTTTTTAAATAAATTGTACGTTATCTTTATATTTTACTTCTTTCAAAAGTAAGTACTCAATTCTGGATTATCTGTTACCTGAGTGTCCTCGTCGTGATCAACCTCATAGGGCTTGGCCTCGTTATCTTGATCCGACAGATCGGCGTGAATGGAGTGTTCCTCGGAGTGGTGCTCCTCGACGACGAGCTCATTGCCAACGCCGTTCGTCGACGACTCCAGAACGACTTTCTCCTCGTCGTCCTGTTGTTTCTTCTTGATCTCCTCCTGGTGCTTTTCTTTGGTCACGCGCTCCTCCTCGTCGGCAATGGCTTGTGCAACGGCTTCGTTGTACAATCTAAAAAATGTTGATTGCACTATTAAACCTTTTTTTCAGAATGCGATCTTACAATTGCATACGCGTTTACATTTTAAAAATCCATTTAGCAGTTTCATAACTTTAAGATAAACAACAACAAATTGTGGCTTCCACAGTTGTAACTGACATTGAAGAAAGTCTGTTTCAGAAGAAAAAGTAGACAAACATTTTGTATAGCACCCCAACAGACATCACAGTTTAGCATTCTTATGTAGTAATTTTTCTTCATCTTCGCGAAAAATATAATAAACAAACATTTTTTTAGTGAAACGTTCATATAATAACTTCAAATTCTAAAAAAATACGTTTTTATTGACAAATGGAAACTATGAGACAGTATTTACGAACGTATGACATTTGATAAATGGTGCAGTACAGGTGAATTTTACATATTTCACATAAAATGTAACTAGTGAAAATTTATCGAACAATTTACTGACCTGTTTTTATGTGACTTCTACTCAAAAATTTACTCTATATATGTCAATTAAAAAAGGTTGATATTAAATGTTTGTTTTTAATATTTTTGTTATAGGTTTTAGCTACTTAAAACTAAAATAATGACATATGTATAGCATACAAACACGTAGATAATAAAATAATGATATAGGGTTTCCGCAATGTAAGTAAAAGACGAACTAACTATTTATCTTATTAAAAGTTAATTGATAATATTTTTACTTATTTACACAAAAGGAGAAAAGCTAAACAATTGTAAACGTTATACTGCAAAAATAACAACATGTATACATATTTTGCTAAATGTCATGTTTCCAAAAATTAATCAAAACAATGAAAAATCCACACCCAACTGCAATAAAAATAGGAATGAATTTACTCATACGTATATTTTTATTTCATACAAAATCACTTGCCAAATCTTATATTTACATTCTAAAGTATTGCGCAACAGGAATTGCAACCTCGCCTCTCGGGACGATCGCGCTCTTCGATACGCAGCGTCGTTACACAACTTTGAAAAATCATAACACACAAGTTTTTCTCTTTCTCTGTCCGGTCTCATTCGATCGCCGCACCGCGTACAATTTTCATTTCCATCGCACGCTTTGTAATATCCTTACTTTTCGTCCTCGACGAGCCTCTCGGCCTCGAGCCTCGAGGCCTCTGCCCTGTCCACGACCGCCTGTCTCTCGGCCTCCAGCCTCTCCTGCTCCTTGATCTCCGCGATGCGGATCCTCTGCTCCTCCTCCACCTTGGCCAGTCTGGCGATCTCCAGCTCGGACGCGATTCTTCGCGCCTCGGCCAGCTCCCAGGCTCGCCTCTCCTCCTCCATTCTGCGGAGCACGCGAGTTGTAATTTCGTCGATCGGTGGGAGTTAATCCCCGCCTTGTCGAGGGAGGGAGAGACACCGAGGATGTAAGATAAATCTACGTTGAATTCAATAGTAATTGAAAGTTTCCAATGGGATTTGGTGTACAGAGGTATCAAAGATCGCTAATTAGTAGGAATCCGCTGTACGAATTCGAAAATTTCAAATTGCAGTGGAACTTATACAAATATCTTTTCATCCTTGGGGTCTGAGTCTCGCCTTGGTAAAGCGACGGTTAAGAGAAACGAGAGCTGTATTAAATTATAGTTTTATTAATAGGATGCGATTATGTTTTTACATGCAATATGGTTTGCGTTAGCATCGAGATTTCAAACAGTTTTTTAGTTCTTGCTTGCTGCACATGAGTTTTACTTTATGGGCAATTTGCTAAGTTATTAAGATTTTTATTGTAACGATGTTACGTTCAGTATGGATTGTGTAGGTGTCCATTTCTATTAGAGGTAGACGGGGATCTGGCTGACTTTTGTAAAGAATACTCGATACAGCAAAAAGAATTATTTAATATTATGCCATGCAATTTGTTAACAATTTACCACATTGCAATTTTGAAAAAATCTGGGTAGTGTAAAAACCTTGACCTTTCTATTAATTTTCTATTATTTTTTGAATTTTCTATCTAATGTGACTTTGAAGCAAATTAAGATCAGTAACTTTGAACCAGATTTTTATAAGTTTACTAGCGCAAGTTAAGCAGCTTATTATATATATTTTCCTTTTAATTTTCAAAATTACTTTTATAATATATATTTACGAAATTGTAATAATTTAAATATAGATATAAGTTTTTATCGCGATAAAGCACATCTTTTGTAGTAGAACCTATATGTCGTAATCTGACATTTATTCAATCAATACGGGTGTTGGTTTAATTTGTAGGTACAGAAAAGAATGTTTTTGTTTATTTCATCAACTTTTTCGAACTCCTAAAATATTGTCGAAGTTGGCAACATGATCCATTCATGAAATTGACTATTTATTTTGACAATTATATGCAGGAATCAGTTGAGCTTTTCAATTTATTCAATATGTACCGAACACTCTTTATAAAAGTCAATCGGGTCGAGTCGATGTCCATCCTTTATTTCTACATATAAATCATGTATGCAAGTATATATAAATTAATTAAAATTAAAAAGTAAATTAATTTTAATTTGAAAGTAAACTAGATAATGTATCCACCAGGTCACGCATTTCTTGGCTATATTATAGCAGGGCGAAAAGAGTTCTGACAATGCCTTACTAACAAACGTTGTAAGAATATAGATTTGAAATTGAATTTTTTTTTCATATAAATGTAAAAACAAACTTTTTTATTTAGTAATAACTTCATGTTTTACCTGTATTCAGTAAACTTCTTTCTTCGTATATGCCCAATATAGCCCAGCGTAAATGTTAAATTGCTAGATCTAGGGACTATGTAAGCAGGCTCCGGAGTAGGATACACAGAGACAGAACAGCTTAAGGCAGACGGGTAAATATATTTAAGCTTTTAAGCATATAGAATTAAATTAATTTAGAAAACTTCACTGTCATTTCAGATAGCTTTTAAATACCTTGCAATTGCCTAAATCAAAGATTCGTTAGGTGTCTAAAAAATTACTTTAAATAAGTGCATTTAAATAATATAGCAGTTTAGTAAACGTGCCTTATGCTAAATTTATTATTTTGAATAAATTAATTACAGCGTTTTACTGCAATTTTTTATGTGGACACCTGTCTAGCAAGCATGCAATTGTTCGATTCATGTTTTTCAGATATTTCTCATAGACGGTTGAATGAATTGCGATTATAGCAAGATATTTTTGTTTGTCAGTATTTATAAAGATGATTTTGGTACAATGGTTATGTCTATAAAATAATCAGAAGAACGAGGCTACTTAAGGTGATGCTAAAGCCACCGGTACCGACAAATACGAGGAACCACTTTTTTCATTTTATTTTAAATTTCGAGTAAATATCTCTATGAAACGTTATTGTCCCTATAGAAAACAACAACTCTTCAGAGAGATATTTTATCAAAATTGAAAATTGAAAGAAAATAGTCGTTCCCCATATTTGACGACAATAGGGGGGTTTAGCATCACCTTAAGTTTCAAGAAAAGTTTGTTTTTCCGTTTACAAATTTTAAAATATGTATACTTAAACACTTAAATTTACCCTTATACAATGTATACCTGGTTCAAATATATATTCTTTTTTAAATACAAAATGTGTTCGTTAATCAACGCTCCAATGCCTGAGTCTATACGTGACAAGTGAGCATTGATTCAGACAGAAGTCCACAAATAAAAACATTTCTTCAATCAGCTAAGCAATATTAGTGTAAATCACATTATGTATACAATTAGTAAGAAATCAATCTTTTTACTTATGACTTTACTGTTATTAAAAAAAATCAAAACACAAGCATGCATCATCTTTTGTGATAAAGATTAACTTGGTAAGTCAATTACTTCTTTTCAGCAGCTTTCTTCTCCAGATACTCCTGGACTTTCTTTATTGTGTCGTCGTCTGGCTGCTTTTTCACTGTAAAGCCATAAAATTAAATCATTCAGTATCTTATAAAGTATATTAGAGCATAGGAAGAGATTATATAATAATTAACTTCGTTCTTATAGAATTATCTATATTCTAATTATTATGTATGATATCGTAATACTTTCTAATATATCCCCTAATAAAAATAATTCGTGAATTCTTATATAGATTCTTATATTGCATACAATCTAGCAAGATCACACAATAATATCTATAACTAATACGTTCAAAACATGAAAATTTATTTTAAATTCTCGACAAAATTTCTTTTGTTAGTTCTGACGTGAGTCCACATACTTAAGTCGAAATATTTTCAAATAAACATAATTAACGATTTAATGACCCAAACAATGGAATGATAGTATAAAAACTAAAAGGTACGAACCAGAAATGAAAACAACAAAAAATAAGGGTACAATGTCGGGGGTACATAAAGAAACAAGAAAATAAGATCTCGATGATTAAAAGAAAAGGGTGCACGCGTAGAGTAGGATACAGAGAAAGTACACAAAGGATGTCACCATACGAGTGGTCGGTACAAAAAAAAGTAAAGAGGAGAGAAAAAGGGAGAGAGAGAGAGAGAGATAGATAGAGATAGAGAGAGAGAAAGAGGGGAGAGATCGAGTGTGAGTGGGCACGGGGCATCAACGTACCGCCGTCCGCGTCGTACTCAGCCTCCTCGTCCTCGATCTCATTGTTCTCCTGGACCACGAGTTTCTTCTCCTTCTTCTTCTTCTTCTCGGGCTTCGACTGGACTTCCGGTTCCGTCAGCTGCTGCTCGACCTCGGCAGTAGTCGTCTCCTGCTTCGCGGCCGGCGTCGCCGTCTCTTCGGCTGTTTCTAGTCACGGACATCACATATACACACAAGTGCTAAGTAAACACCTCGTACGACAATGGGTCGTCGTCGTCGTCGTCATCGTCGTTGTCGTTGTTGGCGTCGAAAGAGCGATACGTGGGATAACGAGTACAGGGACTATATACACGGAACGGATGGGTGAGCAAGGGGGGGGGGGGAGGGTTTTCCGGGATAGGGTATTCGCTTTTTGCGACGCACAAAGAGTTTTACTGTATACACACACATAAGGGAGGGGTCGAAGTTGGCGCTTACCTTCTTCGTGGACGACTTCGTCGGCCCATGTGACTGACGGAGCGGGAGCTAAAATTCACAGAAACACAGAGGGAGTATTTACAGTTCACGGGGAGGTAAAAACTAGGCTAGGCGAAGTTAATTTACATTTTTTCAGTTATTTACAAGTTTTTCTTTTAACTGTGTATTTAAAAATTTACTCTTAGATATATATATTTTTTTTTAAATTTGAATTTCTGAATTTATTTAGTCGCAGACTAAGAATGACTTTCCTTGCTTTTGAAGTGAATGAAACATTACGATTATTCTGTAAAAGTGCATTGTTCTCATTAAAATGTTTAAGAAAGTTTAAATAAGTTTAACTAAAATACCGAAGATTATTTATTCGGGTTCATATTATCCCAAATATATTGATTTTACTAATGAAGATGTTACAAGAGTAGAACTTATTGCACAATGAACGATGCTAATGAAGGTTTCCCATGGTAAGATATAATTTTAAGTTTTGACGTGAATGCATGAAACCTTATTGCCATCATGTAGAACATAAAACAACATAGAATAAAAAAATTAACCTGTTTATAAAAAGAAACAGTAGATGCAGGGTGAGTTGAGTAAGACATATATATTTAAATACACTTTATTATTTTCTCTACTAGTAAGCGGGTCTATTTTTTTAATTTAATGTGCTTTTTGTTCTTAGTGAATAGATTTCATATGTATATTTTTGATACATGTGTACATAAAATCGCATTTTAATCAGGCTTCGCCGGTTCTTCTGATATGCGATTGCACACTCGAAGCGCAACATTCAACGCCCAAGTTGCAAACATTATTTTTCTACGTTTACGTAAAATTGCATTACACGACCTCAAAACGGACGTTAAATCGATTTTTTTACGTATAGTGTATCAAAAAATATCGTATGCAACTTGTGCATACGATTTACACAGTCGTACGATGGCGCGATTCTCGCCTGCAACTCGTGCGCGGCGATTGCTTATACATGTGTGTAAAATCGCATTTTACGCACTTGTTGCATAATACACTATTTCAAAATTATATCTTACACTTATATTATAGGCATCTTTCTTTTGATAAAATCTTTGATTGCAACGTTAAACATTAAAGAAAAATGTTCTATTTGCAAATATAATCGGAAAGCATTTAAGTCTGCATTATTTAATTCTATTATATGGCATTACTAACCACTGTGAGCCTCTTTGCGTTCGCTATGTTGTACGCTTGACGGCGCTGCGAAAAAAATACGAAAGAAAATTTATTTTATAAATCGTCCGGTTAATTATTTTTCTTTTTGCGCCAAAAGCATTAAAGTGATTTTGCGAAAAGCAATTGCGCACAAAGAAAACGCTATACAGAGTATTTTTCTGTTAGAAGCCGTGTTACGTGGCGAACAAGTTAGACACGTAAAATCGAAAAAAAATAATTATTTAAGCTTTCAAATTCGATGATCCTGTCGTTTAACTGTTTATAGTAGTATTCTGGTTTATATGTGTCACTATATTTTTCATGAAAGACCAAACACTTCCCAAATAGCACAAGACGTCGTAGGAACGTTGCTGCATCGTTGTTTTGAAAATCAACTGCAATGTTGCTTTTAAAATAGTAAAGCCGAGCTAAGAACGTTACTGCAGTATTAAAATATCCGCTTTCGTGACAAATGATTTATTGTAGTATAACTTGCTTACGATAGTTTACCATGTAATTACAAGAATGTTACCTCAGAGTTAAAAGTGCTGTTATCTTATGATTTATAGGTACGTTGCAAGAATATTTGGCAAAAGATTAAAAATCTGAAAATTGTTTGATTAAATTAACGATATTGATAGTATGTCACTAAAGTTATGTTCTTGGAATTACGTGGCAGAACGTCTTAGGCAAATTGCCACAACGTTATTTTTAAGTATCTTTTGCTACGGAAGTGGATTGTTGCTCGCTTGCCAGAGCAATATTACGGCAACATTCTTATAATATATTGCTCTATTAGCTCATATATATTATTGTATGAACATCAAATCAAGTTCACTTATTTTTCTACATATTGAAGAAAAATATAAAAGAAACAATACAGTTAAATTATTTCTTATAAAATGTACAATTTTGGCTATAAAATTTTTTATTTTCATTTCATACTAAATCTTGATGCTCATTCCCTGAGTATATCAGAAAGTGCGATCTCCACGAAAAATGCCTTTACAGCTGATAGTAATAGCCATGGAATATATATACGAGAACGAATGAATGACGTGACGGTGAGAGCTGGTTAAAATCGATGAATAAAACGGTTAAGGATGCTGGTATTACGGCGAGTATACACGTATTAATCGAATTATACAATGTCAACGGGGGTGGGGGTATAATATATTATGGTCGCAAT
The DNA here is from genome assembly GCA_949152435.1 of Gastracanthus pulcherrimus. NCBI lineage: Eukaryota > Metazoa > Arthropoda > Insecta > Hymenoptera > Pteromalidae > Gastracanthus > Gastracanthus pulcherrimus. The sequence continues at coordinate 25,172,478 of OX424576.1, read as the reverse complement.
GGAAAATTCGGTTCATGGCGTCGCGCGTGAAGGGTCTCGTGCGAAAGTCCTTGACGCGCTAGACGTACGGCGCGCATGATGGTAAAATGTATATACAACACAATGAATGGATCGCGCAAATGAAATTTAGAGAGTGATGAGACGATAGTTACATGGGTTGTTTAGAACCATGGTGGAATAAGTTCATTTTTAATTATATCTCGGCATCACTAATTTGTAACTATTGTAATTAATAATTTACTTAAAACTTAATGTAATACTTTACTAATATTACTCAAATTACTATTTAATATGTCATGGATACTGAAATGATTAAATTAAATTGAATTAGATTAAATTGAAATTAATTTTAAATGTAAAACAAAACTCAATTTTTATCTCCGACTAATGACTAAATTTTCAAAATAACTTATTCAAGTTAGGTTCTTGACGGTCCATATATAGAGCAGCAGCGGCCGCACGGGAGCGAGAGAAATAAGAGCAGCCTCTCGCTCATCTCCGAGCGGCCGCGGTGCGGCGCTGTCGAAGCTGGTGGTGGAATTAAACGGTTATACGCCCCGGAACTTTTATCCTTTTTGGCTATTATATATGTATTGTTGTGCGTGCGTCCTTCTCGTGAAGTATAAAGTAATATAGGTATGTATATACGCGAGATTTCGCTTTTGTTAGGGTAAATGCGATTATATTCTTCGTCAGAGGTGCTCTCGAGTGCAGAGAAAAGTGCCCCCGCGGAACGCAGGTGAGAATACAGGTCCTCTGTAAGGAAGGACGCTGGATCGAGGCGAGAAGGTACTTTGAAAATATGTACATTAAACAATTTTAACGACATTATAATAAGTGATTTGTTTGAATTTTCTGATACAACGTTTCGAAGGAAGTTTCAAGTATAATATCATCGTTCCGTTAACTGGTCTAATTTTTGTTTATTCCTGGTTTAAAAACTGCAAATATAGGTTCAAATTAGAATTGCTGTATATTATATATTTATCAGTACACAATTATGTAGGTTCAGGAATGACATGATCTTGAGTTAAAAACTATATGAGATATTTCTTTCAAAGTTATGGCTCATTCAAAATTTATAAAAATTATTATTGTATAAATTTAATTATACGTATAGAAATGTATTATTATATGATCATTATAACGATATATAAATTATTTTATTTATTTATTTATTCATTTATAACTTTTTTAATAATTTTGTGTATCCTCTCTCCTCGAAATCTCTTTTACAACTTTTTGTACGAAATACTATTCTGTTATAAGTGAAAAAATATTTGTATACTCTGTTTGTTGAAATGTATAATATATTAGCATGTTATTCGTTAAATGCAAAAATTCCATTGCACATTCTGTAATTAAATTTACTCTATATAAGTATATAAAAGATAATAATTATTTTTTAAATCAATTATATAATAAACTACTTATAAAAAGAAAAAAACTAGATGTTAATTAATATATAATTAATAAACAATAAAAAATTTTAATTGGTATGAATTATTCGACAGATTTTCGATGTTTTTCTTTCTTAGATTTTATTATTTATAAGCAATACTCGAGCAATATTATTTCACTTACATAGCGAATACAAAATTTAAAAATGACAGTTTGATTATATACTTGAACTTTATCCCTTACACTCGAGGCAAAACAGTCGTTAGAAATTAAAGCGGCACGCACTGAATAATCTTACCTCGATTGATTTTTTTTAATTTAGGGAACGTACGTATAGGCAAATGAAATTGTAGGATTTATTATAGAAGGTAGAAAATAGATATATTTATATATGAACATATTTTCTTTATTTAATTTAATTTTTTTTTTGTTTTTTAGTGTATTCGTTTAAATCGTGTACAATGTAAAGTGTCGTTCGATGGAGAAGACCCTTTGTTTAATTTCGACGTAATTATATACTGAGTCAAAAACTAATTAAAATGTTGAAGCTACTTCCGTTATAGTATCTCGAGAATATTTATTCGGGCTGCAAAATATTTGCTTGAAAACGCGCTCAGAAGATTCAAATAATACTCAAATAACAAGCCTTTTCCGTCTTGAGTAAATATTTTTAAAGAGCGATTGCAATAATACCCTGAAATTATTCATTACTAAAAATATCAATCTCGTATTTCGAATCAAATTTTCATAAAATATTAGGTTTAATCGACAATAACAGAAGATGATCTTCTCCCGTGTATATAATGTTCGTGTCAGGGCCAATATAAAAGCACGTATGCCGCAAACTGTGTCGTTCGAATACAACTTTTCTTTTTGTCACAATAGTACACGTGTCGTATTCAACCTTTTTTTCCCCCGAATCCGTGAATCCATTCTGATATATAATGTGCGTGAACGTGCGTATATGTATAACAATGTCTGTTGAAACTAGCGAGAACCGCGCGAGAAATAAAATAATATATTACAACTGATCTATGGCGAACGTAACAAACAAACAAATAAATAAATACATAAATAAATAAATAAGTGATAGAAGGTGTATCATGGTCCAGAAAGAAGTGACTGATATTAAATCAACGTTGAAAAGGTGCAGTACAGTGGTGGTGTATGTCTGGGTCGTTGGGGTTTTGGGGAGGTGGGGGGGCGGTGGGGTCGGTGGGGTCGGTGCGTGGGGGGGGGGGGGGGGGGGGGCGGGTGATATCTCGATGGGTGCCGCTTTTAATTTTTGGTCTCAGTCCTCCGGCTCGGCTTCCTCCACCACTTTGAGGTTCGCTTTAGTGGGATCCTCGTACAGCTCGGGGACGCGATCTCTCCAACCATGGGTCGCCGGCTTGGAGATTTGCTTGCCGCCTGAAACGTTGAGAAAACCGCTGTGCTCGTATAGCTGGGCTATGTATCTATGTGCTGCGCGCTCGTGCAGGCGGGCGACTGGGGTTACATAGGCGTGTGTGCGCTCTCGAAACAATTTGATACGCGCGCCCCCTCGCTTCCTCGTTTATATATAAGCCATACGTATATATATAGGGTGCATCGTTCGGCTTTATATACTTGGCATATATGCATACAGCGTGTCCGAAATTTTCTCGCTCTCTTATGTGATATACGTACACAATAGTCCAGCGTCCGCCAATGCTTCGTTTATCGTATTCTTTTCATATAATACTGTTCAGGTGGATAACTATATATATATATATTTATCTAAATAGATATTCTTTTTTCTTCTTTATACTCGTGACTTTTAATTTTGTTAAAGACAAGTGCCAGAAAGAAACAGAGATAAACATAACAGAGAGAGGAAGGTATATAAAATAATAAAAAATAATGCACGTCTCACATACACAGAAAAACAACGGAAAAGTAGGAAAGAAAATTCTTCAGACACGTGAAAGTATGTGTAGAGGTATAAATATATAAAAACAAAGATAAATAATGTGTATATCAAGAACAAAAAGACAAAAAAGTGCATCACACGACGACGTCTCGAGGCCGCCTTAATTCTTTATATCAAAGATTCCTATTTGTGCGAGAGATAATTAAAGAAAAAAACAGGCATGAACACATTTGGTTAGGTCAATATATATATATATATATATATATATATATATATATATATATATATATATATATATATATAAAACATGAATCAAACAAAAAATAAATTTCAAAATAATTGTGTCAATCCTCGTTTTGCTAACGAAATACGTCCATGCCCGACAAAAATGCAGACTTCTGCCAAATACCAGAAAAAAAACCAAACAAAGAGTGTCAGAGAGATGTAAACTATTAAAAAAAGTTACAAATAAAACTGGGACGAGAGAAAATGCCGGAGCGAGAGAAGAAAAATAATAGTAAGGTGGCTTTCTGGTGATCTTTTATGATTTTCTATGATTTAACCTTTCGATTAATAATATTCACTTTTTCATTTTTTTATATTGAAAGCAATTAATATTATTATATAGGTACTGTTGTATAATATAAATCAAATTAAATAACACTTTTTTATAGATTGAAATTCTTTTTGAGAGTCATACCTTCGATTAATAATATTCACTTTTTCATTTTTTTATATTGAAAGCAATTAATATTATTATATAGGTACTGTTGTATAATATAAATCAAATTAAATAACACTTTTTTATAGATTGAAATTCTTTTTGAGAGTCATACCTACTCTTCGGTGAATTTTTGCTATCAAAGCCAGAAATTCGGAAATAAAATGATCGTAATATAAAATAATTTTAAATATTTAAAATAAAAAGCTGCTTTTATCATATTATAAATTAATACTTTAAAGTTTATTTATATAATAATAATTATTAATACAAGAATGCTTTTTTAGAAATTCATAAATTATAAATAAAGTGATATAAAAAGCGATTTATTGTTGTATAAAGTATGGAAAATAGAAGTAATCATAGAAGTGTTTGTCAATGCGATATGAGAAAGGACTATTTATATATAGTATCTCTTATTATTTATAAAAAATAACATATTGTCCTGAATAAATTTAGAAGTTATTATCCTGTGACGATTTATTATAACAAAACTTATGTTTTAAGGATTCGCCATATATAAGTCTATCGATGAACCTGGCATTTGCATAATACAAGCAATTATATATCTACGTCTCTTAGGAAGATTAGCACATTTCAGGTTTCTCGAAAAATACTAGTTCTTGGCAGGAATCTCATACGAAAATTAGCAATTTTCAGAATTTTAGACACAAACTATAATTTTTTTAATTTTTTTGTTTAAAAAAAATCTTAAAATCTTATCCGATTTAAAATCATCAATTAAAGTTTAATCAAATGAAGACTATCCTATAAAAAGCAATATAGTTAAACATTTTTTATATAAAATTTTTTGATGTATATAAGTTTATTTAAAGGCTATAAAAAATATAACTATAACTAAGGCTATAACAAAAGGCTACAAAAAAACAATAATTAAAAGTCTTTTATGTATATAATTCGTGTTACATGCATATAATTACTTGATTTTTGAAAATGAAAGGTACAACGAAAGCTCAAAACGCACGTCGAATCGGCAAAATCTATAATTCACGTAACTACTTGTTAATTTAACTGTGGTAGTTTCGATTAACCGGTTAAAAATCTATGAAAGCACACTGCTTAACTCGCCACTATCACATCAAAACATCTCCCCCGCAATCCCGCAATCCTCCCACTTCACCAAAATCAGAAGCCCAAAGCCATCCCAGAAAGCGATCACCAGTCAGCCAGCCTCAACGTAAAAGTCAACCGTCGCGCGTCGCATCCACATAATAAATCGTTCTGCTGTAGCCCGTTTCCCCTCGAGAGAGAGAGAGAGAGAGAGAGAGAGTGAGAAGTCACGAGAAGGGCTTTGCCATGCGCGCGCGCGCTTCGCTACTTACATGCGTCCTCGGCGGCCTTGCGGTTCTTCACGTAGTAGCTCATGAGTTTGACGTCGGTCTTGACGTCGCCGGGCACGAGATCGCCGACCGTGTAGTACGACCTGCGCTTCGACTGGGGCCTGCCACCGGCGTACTTGATGCAGGCCAGATGGCCCGCGCCGATGTCCCGCTTCTCCGGGGTCGTGTACCAGGGCAGGCTCTCGATGTCCTCCCGGGACTTCTTCGCGTTGATGATGCGCCGCACGTAGTCGTCGCTGCGCAGACGCTCGGGCGCCGTCTCGTCGTAGTTGCTGCGGGACAGATTTTGGTAGGGTTTTTTTTTTTTTTCATTTATTTTAAAGGGGGGTTGGTGCAATTAGGGAGGTTTGTAGGTCTAGAGCTTAATGGAGCCTCGTGGTTTGACTTTCAAAGTGGAATATTATTAATGAAAGAAGAGATAGGTGAATTTTTAATAGTCTAATTGATAGAGAATGTTCTTCTTTATTTTTACGTACTGCGCATATTGTTTAATGATAAATATTAAAGGGAGGCTTTATTAATGACCTTTGTGGTCGCTCTTTTCAATGTTTTTTATGTAGTGAAAAAGTCGCAGGATTGGTGCGAGTATATTGCGTCACTTTTAAATGAATTTAGTTTGAATTTACAGGAATGAAGCGAAAGTTTTATTGAATTTGTTCAAACAATACAGGTCATGCTAAGCATTAGGTGTTATTGAGAAGTGGATGAAATAGAAATACTCGAGCAGTCCCAAAACTTGCAGATCAAAATAAATTGTGGAAGTTAAACATGTAAGTTTAATAAAAACAAGTTTTTAATGAATATAACGGAGTATTTGGATGATGGATATAGAAAATATGTTCAAAGAAAGTATCGTCGATGCAAATCACTTGGTGAATTACGGCATAACGAATAAAACACAAAATAGAATGAAATTCTGCTTGATCATTAGAAAATGTTTTTCTATTATTTTGAAAAGGAATTATATCATTGTCTTCATGTTGAAATATATAGAAATTTCTTAATTACAATCAAAGAAGTAGAATTTCAATTTTATTTTTGATTTCGCTCTTTATACCATATGTATATTAAGTGATTTGCAGAGGCGATATATTTCAATATGTTTTCAGGATTATCACCCAAATACTCTAAAAACGCTGTTATAATAATTGAGAACTCATTTTTGATGAAATTACGTGGTTTATCTGCACGACTTTTTTCTAAGTGTTACGGGACTCTAAAGACTTTTTATTTTAGCTTAAATTATCAGTAGAACGAAGACAACTTTGGCCAGACAACGTGCGTTTCGTTGAGTAACTTCAAATGATTCAGGAGAATTAAAATTTGAAAAAAAATTCAAAATATTATGTCTAGTTTTAAATTTGAACTTTACTTGTTTTGAGAACATGTAAAATACAGATGTGAAAAATGTTAAATTATTTAATGCTATAAATATGTGATTTATTGTTCAATCTAGTTTTATCCTACATTTAATATCCAAATCTGCTCTTGAAAATTTGACCAGAGATTTTTGGTATGATTTCGGAGGGTATAAAATAACGTTATTTTTTGAAATATTTGTTTAATATGGATAAAAAATCATAAAATTGAAAAGCAGTTAAAACTGGAATTTGGTCACTATTTCATATTTTATTGAAAATACTGCTTAATTAAATAAAGTGAAAACTCAAATACTCAAAATATATTATTCTTGTTATTTATATAACAGACAAAACTTTTTTTTATCACTATGATTAAACTCTTTCACTTTTTTAATTACTCAAGTGAATAGAGTCGGATATTTGTTTTTATTATAGGTTAATAACTTGTCCGTTAATAATAGATTAAGGCTCGATAAACAGAAAACCTTTTGAAATAATAGCTACTGACGAAACAGTGACTGATAATCCCTGATATTTATAGCTATATATCTTTTAGTCTTTAGAAATTCTCTATTTTTAAACATCCCTTTAAATCATGCCAAATAAACATTTAAGTATGTATCTTTACTTTAAAATAGTTTGAAAAAAGTAGAGTGCTTAGAATATATTTGTGTGACTAGATCGTACAATATCAGCTGACAAATAAATAAAGTTTTATAATTATTTAGTTAAGCTTATTTTCGATTATATGAATGTTTAAGTTATAATTACTTTAACGTAAAATCGAATCGTTCTCTCCTATAATATAACTATGCTCACCTGATTGAAGGTCGTGGAACGAAAACGTGGATTCTGCGGAGAAGATTGTCCGTCTTTGCTCGGATTTCCCTCGTTTCATCATCGAAGTCCTAAATCGAACAGCATTTTTATATACATTCTTATCTTTTTTTAATTTGTAACACATCCAATTTTTACCAACTGGTTATCATTACAATTAACAATTTTGACTAAATTACTAGCACACAATTAATTACAAATATTTTTTTCATAATATACTACTATCAATTATGTAAAAAATCTAATTCTTTTATCTAGGGGAAAGTGAAGCATTTTTGTACATTCGTGCTTGTCTTAAAAACTAATAGTATATATATTAAATAAATAAATAAAGGGTTGGAAATTTTTAAATAAATATTTACTATCATATATTTTACACAACAGTGAAAAATATAAGTTTCAAAAAGTGTACAAACATGCCCCATTTCCCTAACTGTAGTATGTTCGACATGACAATATTTAAATTTCTTGACAAAACATATTTAAACATTTAGAAATGTTGAATGATCCTTTTAAAACCATATTAACATAAGTCCATTTTGCTAAATTTAAGAAATATTTATTGTTTCTGCATAATCATCGCAGATTGAAAAATAATTTGAGTATATACACTTGACGGTAAAAATAACTTTAAATTTCGCGTCGATTTTTTTCGAATTCTGTTCGTGTGTAGTGTGATTAATATATGATTAGTTTAGATCAAACATGTCCATATTTCATATTTGACCTAACATAATCATATGTAATCACACTATACACGCACGGAATTTTAAAAAAAAATCAACGCGAAATTTAAAGTTATTTCTACCGTTAAGTGTACCAATTCAATTAGAATGCTACATTAATTTCGTTATAAATTATTAATCATAATGATTAAATCAATCAATTTGCAATTTATTCGACTATGGTTCTGAAAAGCCCAAAATAAATATATTCAGCATGTAGTTTTATGTATAAGTTTTATATTCTACTTGTATCAGATACTGGACAAATAATTGATTAGATTTATGATCAAATTACGTTTTCTTTGAATTGTAGCAATATTCATATCACAATTAAGTACTCAAATATCTTCTCAACTATCCTGGTAAATAGTCAAGCTACAATATGAATTTTAGAGACTGTCCACCTAAACACCATACCGGGTTGTGCACTGTTATGCAGCGTGGTACACTCGAGGACATTTTCCATTGTCACAAACATTATTAAAAATTTTTAAATCCTCCAATGAGAAGGCTCAAGAAAGAAACATAAAATAAATTTAACGTATAACAATGGAAAATGCTCTTGCGAGTGTACTGTGCGGTCCGATTTTAGATTGGAAAAGTCAATCTATACTTGTATTTGCGTTCCGTTAATTAATATTCTAACATTTTCAAGTAGAATCTATACAACATTAATGATTTTGATATAACGAAATTGAAAGAAAACTTTCCTAACTAAAGTAATGAAATATTTACAATTTATGTTGTTGTTATGGGCTAAGCAGATAAAATCTAATAAAGTATTTTTTATTACATTACAGGTTTACTAAACGATATTTTATAACAGGAAAATATAGATATCGAATTGTAGACAGACTTTTCCATTTAAAAAACTGGCCCCACAGTACAACGCGGCACATCGCGGCACAACGCAATATTGCGCTTATGACATCGACACCCGTCCTTTATCCCTTTCTCAGGCGAATCTGCGCATTTGTATACACACGAAGTCGCTTAAGAGAGTGGGGCGAAAAAGAGTCCCCGAACTTACAATGTAGTCCTTGGAGCTAAGGTACTGTTCCGTGTAGGACTTATTGGAGGGCCTGGTGAGGTAGCGTATCCTGTTGAGCTCTGCCGCTATGATGCTGGGCCTGACGCGCGAGTGTATCTTTATCGGCTGGTACGCGCCGGCGTGGTAAATGCGCACCGGTTGGTGGACTATCGAGACGAGCCGCTTGTGCGCCGGGTACGGCATGTGGGGTATCGTCCTCCACTACATTGTACAGAGATCACGGATTGTGTGCTTCATGGCTAGTGCTTTTTTTTCTTTCTTTTTTTAAATCTTTGGCGCATTCTTACTGTTTTCTTTTTTGTTTCGTTCTCTCTCTTTTCAAGCAATAGGTAGCGACAAATCACACTCAATCGCTGCTGCTGCACTCGTAATGGTATTTCGCGCGCATATAGCGGGTACAGAGGATATGTTTGTCGCTTTCGGCGGTGTTGCTTTTTTTATATTCTCTTTTTAATTTATTCTTTTTTTGTTTTTCGTCAAAAGCGTTGGAATAATTAGGCGCTGCAGCGGTGAGGCGAGGCGTGTGAGAGCTGCGCTGCTCTGTGTTTAAGAGCGTGGCTGTGTGGCGTTTTTGTATGGAGATCGCGGACGATAAGCGAGCTATTTCAACAACGTTTTTTATCTTTACGCTTTTCTCGAGGAATCGCCCGCGATGGAGCTTTTGAAATCTTTTTTTTAAGAGCTGTGGTAAAATTGCGTGGGTATTTTAGGTTGACTGAAAGTTCGCGCGACGTGTGTGAATAAATTGCAATGAGAAGAGATTTCAGTGCAACGCGTGCTTTTTTACGATTAGGTTAATACCTATAATCGTAAAAGAGCACGCGTTGCACTGAAATCTCTTCTCATTGCAATTATATAGCAATATAATTTTTATTACAAATTATCGTTAATAGATTTTATTATAAAAATGAACCGTATATATTTTATAAAAGTTGGAAATATTCCAATAATACCGAAAATTAGTCGTAATATCTTATAAGCGCATTTGCTAAACATTCTATAAATAATTCTAAATTTTCGTATTATATGTGAAGAAACGCGATACTCTTCATTATGTAATCTTGAAAGTTATATTTAATAAATTGGGCAATTAAGACTATAAATTATTAATTGCCCGATGGCTAAAGAGTATGAAAGAACATTCGATAGCTCTCTCATTCATTACCACTGACCTAAAGACTTTTTGCCAGAGTAAAAATAGAATTTGAAGAGTTATTTTGCCAAGGGCTTTGAGGCAACGAACGCGAGACCGTAAGGCTATTTGATATTTTTTCAAGGCCTTACACTGTACCGTAGAATTAAAATTAAGTTTCCCGGAGAAAGTTTTATATAATCTTTTGTAATTTAATTATGCTTCACGATGATGTTTAAAAACTTTTTTTAATTAATATCATATTTCACCGCGAATTATTTTCTGTCAGATAGTCGCAATATTGTTTGTGGCTCTCTAAGCATTTTTTTAGTTAGCTAACGCATATTAATCGTGTAAAGAAGAAAATCAAAAGCAGCAGAATCAGCAGGATACGCAGCCTCTTTGCACTAAAGATAAAAATAAAACAAAGTAAAAGATAGAGAAAATTTAGCCAGAAATAAAAAGAAATATGGATTATACTTTACTTTAGTAAATTAGTCGAGCTAGGGAAAAAATCACAACATGAACAGCTCAGCATCTAAGTGAAACTTTTTTATGTTAAACTCTGTCACTGATTTTAGAATGATAAAAGTTTTCATAGGAAATGACAATAATAAAATACACAATTGTTTATTTTAGTGTATGCTTAAAACTTTTACCTACAATTTTATATACTTTTAAATAGAATACTACTTTGAAAACAAAGATTATTATAATTTAAAGTAAATTTTTATTTTTCAATGTCATGAACTAGTTTTGCAAGTGTAATTTCACTTTGGTTCTGAGCCATTCAAATAACGCCTGTAGTACTCACGTAGGTGGTGGTGGCAAAGGGGTTGTATAAGTAGAATGGGCCTTGCAGTATCGGCTTTTATAGTTGGAAAAAGTTCAACGTGACAATTGCATACGATGCAGTTTTCGATTTGTTTTTTTTTTTAATTTGGTGGTCAGGGCCCGTCGACGACAGATGCCGCGTCGTGGGCAGAAGTAGATTGCACGCAAAGTTGGGGAGAAAAAGAACAATACGATAATTACAGGACTTCTTCATAATATTGTTTTATGAATTTCTGTAGACTTTGAGATGATGAAGATTTTACAAATATTACAGTCTCTGGGCTCGCTCTGTTGATGATGACGATGCGATGAAGAGAGGAAGTAAGTTGATTGTCCGGCGGCAGATAAAATTGTCGATGTATGGAGAACGCGTTACTGATATACGTGCACTCTTTTTTTATTGGAAGAATAATGCCCCTTTTACTATTTATTCTGTTTCATAGTGTTTGCAATGAACGAAAAGCGCATTTTCCGCCTCGCGTCTTTCGAGAAGTTGGAGAGCTCTAATAATAAACCGCGGCTGGCCAATTTTCCCGTTGTGTGTCTAGCGAGGTGAGTCGAGTTAATTTTCTGTTAGTGATTTTCTGGCTCAACGCTGCACAAGTTTAAAGGTGATTTTCCAGCCGCTTGCTTGGGCCTTTCGAGCTCGTTCTTATTTTCATTTTACCGTTTTGCTTGTTCAAAATCTGACTGTGAAATTAGCATGAAATTTCAATTAATGCTCCGTTTTCATGGATCGTGTAATTATGAATTTCAACTTTGATGTTTACTTAGCGGATACCCGATAATAGAAAATATCAAGAAGTTAAGTGAAGAGGTAAAGTAAACTTTGAAAGAAAAGTTTAGGTGAATTAAACAAAGTTTTTAAAGTCAATATAAAGACAAAGTTTCGTGCATTGCTACTTTTTAGCGATTCATCTTTTAATGAACTTCAAATAAAAAAAGCAATTAAAAATAGATATAATTGCAAAATAAAAACAATTCTCTTGGTTCTCATATTACAAAATAAAAGCTACTCTGCACCTCTCAGCAGATTCATTATGAAAAATGGGATAATAATCAACTGTGACAGGGAAAAATGATGTTGGACAATGGACGGACAAACGAAAGACGATTTGTATATTAATCGAGTATGTATATTTCAACGTGAAAAGACCATACATAAAAGCTCTCTCTGCTGTGTGTGTATATATATTATGATTTCTCCGCGCGCCGCGTATAATTGCTCGAGTGTTCTATATAAATTCATTTCTAGCGATTCGCGTGCCAAAGCCTTGGATGTACCGCCGCAATCGTTCGGGCCTTTTTTTGCTTTTCTATTTTCGCTCGCGCTCGCTCGAGAAAGCTCGAAAGAAAAGAGAGCCAGAAGAGCGTGCATGCGCGCGGAGAAGAGCGGCTATTATCGTTAATATATTATGGGTTCGATGCCTCGTTAATTGTCGTCTAAAATACGCGTTACACATTTTTGCGGATGCAACAAACTACAAACTACGAGTTATTATTATTTTTTCTTTTCATCTTGCTTCGTGTTTTGTCGCACTTTATAATTGGATCGCAAGTTCAAGGTTGGGGGCGCACGCGCGCGTGCTCGCGCGCGAAATCGAGTATTCGTTTATTGGCACACGCCTTCGTACAATAATAATGAAGCCTTAGGACGCACATTGTTATACACTTTATGAGGCGCATTTTGTTTAGTGGCTGTGGGATCGAGGAGCTTGATGTAGAAAAAGTACGAAAGAAAAATGCAAGCTATTGTATAAAGTAAAATGCCGAGCTGTTTTTTTACATAAATAAATAAATAAAGAAAGAAATGCTACGCGTAAGCCGTTGAACTATGGGAAAGGCGAAATTTTCACTTTGAGCTCGAGAGATTGTTCGAAGAATGAAGCTGCGTGGAATTCCCCATTTTTCTTGGCATGGGTATATAAACTTGGAGAGATAAATATTCAAACTCGAGAGTCAAAGGGAAACTTTCGCCGAGAATTCTGTGGATGAACGCACTTTTCGGCGCAAATTATTAATGGGGGAAGTCGTTCGTTTCGCCCTCGTCCGAAACTTGATCGTTGATTATTATAGAAACGCTTTGATATTCGAGAACCTTAATAAAGCGACACAAGGAACTCGAAAACCTATAGACGCAATGGAATTAATTTCCTCTGCCCTTGGCAACGCTATAATATTACGAATAATTTAGACAAGCTAGGTACAGAGTGATTGTTGACATTGGTTGATTGTAATGTAAAATTATATATAGATAGGACAGTTATAAAACAACTTTCATTGATTCTAGAGTTAGTAGAAAAATAAATAACAAATATATGAATAAATATATTTAAATAAAAAAATAAATAGATAAATTAATTTATAAATTATGTTCTTACTGGCTAAAGAATCAATAAGAGTATTTTACTTATTTTACTCGGAAAATACAATATTATATTCTGTATGTTGAACAACTTAATCATTTGCATCTTTTCTGGCGTAACAATTTTGTTTCTATTTTAGTACATTTAATCAAACGAGTAAAATCGTTACTGTTCTATTTTGCGATATCATAAGTGTACTATAACAAATTTTCACTGCAGCAGTTCTCTCTTTTTCCAATACGATTAAAAATGCTCACAAAAAGAATTTAATTAGAGGAACTAATTGAAAAAGAAAATTTTAGTTATTTCAGTTGGAGTAAACTGTTTTTCATAGTCGCATCGTTATACTTTGTTCTATTATGTTAATTAAATTTCATTCATGGTATGCATATAATATAATCTTTCCATACTATTTCTAAAAAAAATCAATGAACCATTGCAACAAAAAATGTTTCATATCGCAGCCTTCTCATGCATTTTCCACAGTTGACTAATTAGAGCTGAGTAACATTAATGCGATTAAAGTTTACAAAGTTCATATTCAAACGAAGTTAAATCTTTAAAAGCTCAACTATGCTGTAAAAAATTGTTTTACTCCTTCTATAAGTCTCATTGAATTATTAAAGAATTACCACAAAAGTTTCATGTATCGTTTTAGAATATGTAGACGCTCCTCACGTATAATAGCACGTTTCATTTCAATTAGAAAAAAAAAAATAAATAAAAATTCCAAAACCCATCCACCTCTGACTGAAAGTAAATACATCTCCGTCCCTCCTTTTCTTCCACAAAAATAATACGTGCTCACGTAAGAATCATCCACTTACTCGCCACACCATAAAATCCACCAAATCAATATAAAGAACCAAAAAGAAAGAAAAAGAAAGGCGTTCGATCGAGGACGAAACGAGAATGATCAACAACAGCGTGAACGCGAACGTGAGCGTGGCACGCGCGCCTGCTCCTCATCTCCCTATTCACGAATTCTCTCCTCTCCGTCTAAACGCGGTAGGAGAAGTGGCGATAGGTCGTGCCGCCGGGCAGTCTGCCGGAGGTCGAGGTCTCGTAGGAGGAGCTGTAGCCACCGGGTCCGCCGCCCGAGGAGGTCCTGCTGCTGCGCTCGGTCGAGTAATTGCCGTAGGGTCCGGTCTCGCGCTTCACCGTGCTCTCGGTCGTGTAGCTCTGGCGCTGGGGATAGCGGCCCCCGTACCGGTCGGCTGCGCTGCTGTTGCTGCTGTTGTTGGTGTAGGAGTAGCTGTACTGCTCCTGGGCCGACCTCACCCCAGCCGACGGATAGTCGCGGACGACGTAGTGCCGGGGCGTCTATATGGATTGTGCGCATTGTGTGGGCCGGTACAGCGCACACGCAGCACGGACAGAATACAGTCGGAGTTTTATGAACTGTGGCAATTTGCCGGCTCGGGCTTTGGTTTTGTTTTTTTTAGAGGGGAGCTTGTGTGTGGGGCATCATGCGGATTTGGTTTTTGGGCTTATTTTTTAGTTGCTTGGATGCTGTTTGCTTTGGCTCGCTGCGCTCGGGCGCTCGCACACGAAGGTAGGTATGCAACGCGGTCGAGGATTGTAAATGCTTGGCTGGGTTGTACTACTTAGAACTACTACAGCTTTGCGGACTCGGTCTTTTTCGCTGCTTGCTTGGTTTTTCTTTTTTTTTTTCTTTGCGTTTAGTTGAGCTTGGTTTTGGTTTTGGTTGATTTGGCGTGTTGCTTGCTGCGCGATGCCCATGCTGTATATGTGTGAGTGTGCGTTTTGTAGAAGTTATATTGCAATGTACGTTTTCGCCAAGCGTGTTTTTGAAATTTTTTTTGAATGCCTACTAGAATAGAAAATTTTAAATAATGGATTCAAAGTATGATCTGTTATTTTATTAGTATCGAGAGAAATTTGATCTGCTCTTTATTAAACTTTACATTATCGTAAGAAGGGTGATTTTTTTAAAAGTAATATTCTTTTTCACGATGTCAATATTTTATACGTTTACATATTTTACAGGCGGCACATCTTTTTTACGTTCACCTTGGAAACTATAATTCTTGTACCATTAGCCTTTTTTATTATCAAAATTATATGCATAAACAAAATTTTATTTTCAAATCTAACTGCTAATGAACACTTGTATAATTTAATTAAATTGTATCTTGATTTTACTGAAAAGGTAAGATGAATACTTATTATAATAAACAATGGACCAAACGTACATTGCAAGTAGCACTAACTTTTCATTTTCATTTATGTCTGTTTGTATACTTTATGCCTGCTCTTATTCACCACAAAAACAAATAAAAAGCTTTCTGTTTGCTGATAGCAAATACGCAGAGGCGAAATAAATGTCCCATTTATCATTCTATTAAGCTTTGAAAAGCCCTTTTGTTAACGAATTCCAAACAAAGTATTGTAAAATTTAATAAAAAAAGATGAATTTCCATGGATATGTGGTAATGAATTAGAGTAAAAATAAAATTTAATAAAAAGAAACAATATTTGAATCTGCTGGTATTTTAAAGAATTAACTTCTTTTTTTCTGGATTTCAGCATTTAATTCATTTGCAATTTATCTGTTTCAGCAAATATATTTACATATCTCGCTACAATATAAATTTTAATAATGGAAATGTCGTTATGGAGAAATTTTGCGGTTGCTTTATAATTAAAATCATATTTCTCGGTGGCTGACTATATCGGGCATTTTCTACTTTGCACATAAAAATCGCATTGAAAGGTTTTATCATTATAAATAAAGTTAACTGATTTTATAAATCTATTAAACATTAATCAGCACATTTCTCTTACTATCTTATAAAAACTCTAGCCACATTCATCATCGTGAATATTTTACAAAGAATACATTACCACATATCTACAGGCGTTAACCTTTATAATCAAAACTTAGCGTATAGATAATTTACCAAAAATCCTCCCAACCCTATATCAAACGCCAAACTACGTTAAATTTTCGTATCACCGACATAAAACGTCTACATCACGACTCATACAATTCTAAGTTCCTCGCCAAACTATCCTTTTCCTCCCCCTCACCCTGCAGTCAATGGGCCATTTAACCGACTCTCCTCCGCTATATACCCATACGCGCGCATAAGCACTTTCCCGCAGCCTGTCACTTTGCCTTTTCAAACAGAAATTTTCACGCTCGGTCGAAGAATCCGACTTTCCTTTCTATCTCCCCCCCCCCACCCCCCTTCCCGCTGCGCAAATCCACATCTCTACTCTTCCTCTTCCCTGTATACCCCGTCCCCTTATAACTTTCTCACACCGCGTTGTGTGCGGCGCATGAAATTCCGAAAAAGTAAGCACATACGATAGAAATGGAAATGCGTCTCAAAGGACGGCTGTGCGCGCGCGCCTAAGTATATAAATACACACAGAGAAGGGCTAGGCGGTGGAGGAGAGTTGGAAAGGTGCGCGAAGTGAGGATGAGAGAGAGAAAGAGAAAAAGGGGACGTAGCGATGACAAAAGTTAGTAGAGTGAGTTCCGAGTGGTGAAAGGGGTTATATCGCAGCCTCCAGAAAAAGACTATGACAGCTCTGAAATTTACGGGTTTTGGAAAATTAACTAAAAAACGAATATTTTTTTTATGATTTAAAATGATTTCTGATTGATCTAAAATTTGTTTGGTGAATGTCTCAGATGCGTTGAGTAACTGTGTTTTCATACTTTTGTGGAAGTGTGAAAATACAGTTATTCAACGCGTTTGGAGTGAGATTTTCACTCCAAAAATATTAACTTTAATTTTATTATGAATAAAAATTTGTTTTTACTATTACTTCAGATCTTTGACCTAGTATTATTAATTTTTAACGCGAAGGTAGTATAGTTTCTATTTTCCAATATTTTATTTGGCAAGTTCAAAAAATGTTCGACTTCTCGAAGTCTTGTTCTGCGGATGCGACATGTAGGGCGATGCTCTCTACAACACACAAGGTAATACATATGATACACAGGCAAGAAGATATGTATGTGTACGTGCGTGCGTGTGCGTATGTGTGTGTATGTGTGTGCATGCATTCTGGAATTGTGTGTTGCGCGTGATGGTGAATTTTTCGACTCTGAGAGGCAATGTACAAATACTACATATGCAGGTACAATTTTGGTATATATATATATGTATATATATGTATATAGACACACAACGGTGAGGAGCGGGGCCAACGCGGCGGTGGTGGCGGTGCGCGAACGTGTGTAGCTGCAACACGTATTATGCATATATAATAATACAAGAGGCGCGAGGGCTTCGCGCGAAAAGTATATATATCCAGAGATATATAGAGGTATACGGAGAGATACGGCTAATATTGCTCGGCTGCCAAGAGCAGCAGGCGACGCGAGAGCCGCGCCCGGATGCGCGAAGGATATATACACGCGCGCTCGTACGTTTATACGTGATGTATATGTGAAAATGCATATATGCATCGTCACTCTCGGGCTGACTGGCTGGGTTGGTTATATTTATGTGTTATATACATACCTACGTTCGTGCACGTAGCGCGCGCAATCGCATTGTGTGCGTGCAGCGGCGTGCCGCTCGGTGTGTCGTTTTTTTTATTATATATATTTTGTCGTGTAGAGCGCATTATAATACACTTATGTGTATATATAGCTATGTGTGATGCGCTGTGTATTTGAAGGAAGGTGCGATGCACGCTCTAGATTTTTCGCCGGTGCTTTTTAATTATTAAAGTGCTGTCTTTTTCATTGTTCGGGGTTGTGTGTACTCGGACAGTGATATAAATTTCAGGCTGACTTGTATGCCACGATTTTTGCCGCACTCTCTTTTTTTTTGTTATGGAATTATCGTATATATTTAGGCGAAAACTGTTTACTACATTTGCGGTAAATTAAAAAGTTTAATTGAAATGAATGCATTTAGAGAGATGCGTGCAAAGATTTTTCGCGAATATTCTGAATTAAACTGTAATTATTAATTTAATTTTAAATTCATTTTTAATAAATTATATGATAATGATAATTATGTATGCTGCATTAAAAGTTTCGAGAAATTTTAAAATTCATTTTTGGCGGAGAGTACAAAATCCCTGCTCTTTTTTCTGTTGTTGCAAATTTATATACACGACGAAGGTTCGCACTGCATAAATAGCTTGTGTGTGCCGTACCACGTGTCTTTGATGTTTTGTTTTGCCGCCTGTAGTTACTGCCTGTGCATACGGAATTCATGCTGTTGCCAGTTTCAAAGCCGGAAAATACAATTAGAGCATTGCTGGCTACAAAATTACGAAATCGGACTAATCGTGCGTTTGACGCGATTGAGATTCGTAGCTTTAATACGCGATACGAACACTATAATCCGAGTGTGGCAGACACCCAATTATAATATGTAACATAATAGAATGTCGCTAATAATCGCTTTAGCAACTGAATAACATTTTGTAGTCCATTTCCTTGTACATTTTCTTGGCAATTATCGCTTTTAAATTTGAAATGTTTCATCATTAAGATTGATATCATTTTATAACCAACCGGTCATTGTCATCATTGTCCATTTTCTCCAAAAATCAACCATTTCAGTCAAACTTTTTCATTCACAAAACCTAGTGTATTATTTTTTAGAGCTTTTAAATGAGTGTCTAATAAGACATGATTATTATCTAAACTGAAAAAAATGCTTGGAACTTTTTGAGTCTATATGGATATAATAAATATTATCTTGAGCTGTGAATATATTTTTTCCTAACTATTTATTTATCTTCGTAAAAATATATTATTAGATTTAGTATATATTTTACTGTCTCAATAAATGTTATTATTATACCGAAACAGTAAAAATGATATTTTCTCTAAGCTAGAACGAAGGGCTGTCAAACCAAACGTTGTGCCAAAATTTTATTTTAAATATGTACACATTTGAAATACAGGTTCACCAATACAAAATTCCTCAAATAAAAGAGTTGCTAATGAAAGGATTGTAAATTAATTTTATTTTCCACAGGCATTACATTTATAACGCACGACTGCTAATAAATATACATTTCTCAACGAACAAACGACATCTAATTAAAGAGATTCCAATTAAAACTTTCGAACAGCGTCGCCACCCGCACAATAATAACTCCGCATTTGCAAATTATCTGCAGAAAAATATAACGATATCCGTCTACCGGGAACTGCTGCTGCTGCGCGCGCGCGCGCGAAAATCCCGGAAACCGGGGGGCAGCCGCGCATTTACGCTATGCTAGCTCGTCGCGCCGACAAACAGGCAACAGCAGCGCCAGCGTGAAAGTTAAATTTTGCATCGAAAACAAAATAAAAGCCGCATTTCGACCCATTTAGCTGCCGCCGTTGCAGGCTAACGAGCAGCAGCAGCAGCAGCAGCACTCGAGTTACAAAGCGGAAGTAGGACAAAGTACCTGCGTGGAGCATTAAACATACGATTACGAGCGCGTAAAAATGAAGCTGCATCGGGCCAACGAGGATTTATACTCCGCGCGAGAGGACGCTAATGCGAGAAATAATGCGCGCGTGACGCGAGTTGCGCGGACTGGAGAGAGCGAGAGAGAGAGAGAGAGAGAGAGAGGAAGAGAGACAAAGTGAGAGACAGAGATAGAGAGAATGAGTGAGAGATAGAGTAGGTAGCAGTTGCGGATGACGCGCTGGATGTTCCGATTTTACAAATATATATATGCGTGTGAAAAAAGTTCTCGTAATGATAGATGCAGAGAGAGAGAGAGAGAGAGAGAGAGAGAGAGAGAGAGATAGAGAGAGAGAGAGACAGAAAAAAGGATTGAAACTGTGAATGCAAAATCTGCCTGCATAGGTACTTGAGTTTTCGATCGATTTTGTATACTGAATGCCCGGATCAGTGGATCTTTATGTATACAGTAGAGTTTATCCTATTTTCGACAAATATCTATATTGGTAAGGAATATTCATCAATTGCAAATCATTGAGGCATAAAAAAATTATTGCATAACTTATTTTGTTGAAAACGTTGGAACCATTGAGATTTATTGAATCTGCATGCATTTAGTTTCGTACGATTTTTCAAATAAAATACTTGGAATTGAAATTTGAAAATCGGCAGGTACTTTCGGATTACCAATGAATAGAGTGAGCTGTACATATTCATATCGAATGCTGGAGGCAATTATTTGAAAAGCATTCTAAAAAATTATTTATTATTATTATTTATAATAAACGCTCTGTCATAGATAGATTACGTCAACTATGAAACATAAATAATGATTTAGCTGTTGTATTTAATATATCTATTTCTGCGCTTAAAAAATTAACATGTGAAAAATTCTTTATTTTTGAATAATGTATTTTTATATCTCTTTCTTATAAATTTGAATTATTGTTGTATCTTTTTTTATACTTACTCTCTTCTACTACTTATTATTTGTAATATTCTATGTAAAGGGACTCATACCCATTTTTTATTAAATAAATAAATAAACAATTAATAAAAATATATTTTTGCTTACAACATGCGTGTAAGCAAACAATTTTTAATAATGAAATGAAAAATGTTTAAAGTGTAATTCCAATTGATATAGCGATGATATAACAAATAATAAATCCATGTTTTTCATTTGATATTTTCATTATTCCATACTGTCGAACAATGACTGTTCAATTGATACTGTTGACTTTACTTCGAAATTAAATATGATGGTTTCCGCAAAGCTCTTTAATTGAAAAAGGTTTTCTAGCTGAAATATATTAAATGTCTTTTTATCACAAATCTCTAACTTTATAGTTTGGAACAATATTTTATAAACGAAGGTTTTATAATATTGTAAATACCTGAGGTTTATTTTTTAATAAAAAACTTCGATTTTTAACATTTTTACAAATTTATTATAGTAGTAAGGATGTATACAAAGTAAATTCACAAGAAAATGCCGACGCATTCGAAGTGAACACTTTGAGAACAGATATGATTTAAACAACTACATGCACAGTTTCAAATTTATACGACAATGAATACAATTTTGAACTGTCTACAAACAATTTTTAACTAAATATATTAAATTAACTTTGCAATTTAAATAATGTAACCATTATTTTGGCAACATTTATTGACTTCCAAGTGGATTTCATCTACGTGACATGTAGTAAGGAAGACTCGTGTAAAAAGTTTCACAGATTTTTTTCTAGTTTGTCTACGCTTATCGCAGGAACTCATCCACAATATGTCCGACGAGGTCAAACGTGTAAAATATTTACGTACACAGAATTGTAGTAATAATAATAATAATAATAATATTAATAATAATAGTAATAATAATAATAATAGTAATAATAATAATATCAACTTAATTAAATAGAGAGAAGAGGAGAAACACTAAATCAGCTTGTCTCTAAGTTTAGAATGATTTAACATCTACCCCGTTGATTACGACAAAGTTGGCGTTCACGGTTTTGTATTCGTGGAAGACGTAATAACATCCTGTTCCCTCTCTTTCTCTCTTACACTCTTCAATGTAAAAACTATAAAAAATAAAACTAATGTGTTTTTCTTTAAAAATATCCAAATTGGAAATAATTTTATTTCATGTATGGCTTCGTAAGTTTTTTTGAAAGTCTATTTGAAGTTAACGTCAAATAATTTTGGTTTAAAAAATGATATTTTTACTTAATTTGAATCTAGTATGTAGAGTTTTGTAGATGAATAAAGTTAGATTGAAGCATAATAATAATACCTATTTTACTCTAAATATATAGAATGTATTTTAATTTAAGCATTAATTGGCTTGTTCGAAATAATAATTTATTAAAGTATACACAGCAAAAAGCAATTCTTTTTGATTTTATTTACTGAAATTAAAGTAATGCTTTGTAAATATGAAAGCATTTAATATTAAAAGTAATATTCTGGCTTTAACATTTTTAACAATCCATATCTATGTTTACACTTGTAGCAGAAAAAACAATTTGTTTTACTATACGCACATTTTAAAAGATCAAATAATAACTCATTAGAAATATTTAACTTTAGAACATATAGTTTTACAATGTAGCAAGAATCGAAACTTTTTACTTTCAACTCTACACGCTGAAAAGTTTAGCTTTAGCTAAAAGCGTTTGCATCAAACACGCGCGATGATGTTGTTTATAATGTTTGTTTTATATTGTTAAAATAAATACATATAACGCTGTATTTTTTGTACATTGTAAAAAGTGATTTGTGAATGTACTACTTTGAGAGTTCAAAAAAATGATCGGCTCTCAGAATAGTATTTTTTGTTTTAAAAAAATTGCAAATGTCATAGCAAATCCTGTTTTTAGTTAATATACTCAAAATATGTATCTAATTGACCATGGTCTTCATTATTGAGATTACCATATAATGGTTAATTTAGAAAGTGCCTAAATATTGAGTAAAACCAATTTCTTTCACAGTTTTAAGCACTGACCGCAGCCTTGCCAACAATAAATCTGAATACATTTTTCCTAAATCTCTGTGAAGGTAGAATTTTCTGTGGTTTTACGATTTGACTGTAAAATAACTGCATTCAGAATATGTCGCTTTTTCTCGTCTATATTTATAGCTTGTTTATTCATAACATGAAATACATTTCATTGCAGTGAATTTGAAATTCGACGAAATTTGGAGCAGTAAGTGCACAATTACGTATAGTAATAAACGCTTTACAATTCTACAAATATTTTTTACAGTGCACAGAAAAATAACTCATAAGTTAACGAAAATCTGTCTGTTCTCGGCAATTGATTTGTCGGGGCGCGACTTCAGTAAGTACCTCTCTCTACCTTTACATTTTAGGCCTCGATTATAAAACAAGTTCATTAAAACATGAGGTAAGTAGCATCAACGCGCGCGCGTCAAGTATACACGGAGAAAAAAGTATAGTAATTGTCACTAAGCTTGCACATGAGTTATACAATATGCAGGATGGATAAATCGGAATCGATCAGAATTTTTCGAACCAAGCGTCGATGAATCCTAGTAATTGACAAATTGCCATTAGACGATTGAAAGATATTGAATAATTATTAAACATTCGATTTGCACATGTTATACTTGTATTACCAAAATAAAATCCCTTGCTATTTGACTAATTCCGACCAAACATTTGTGCAGCATATACATTTCGTTAATAAAAAATCACATAAAGCCCAACAATCGCAGATTACGTGAAATTCGATTCTCCTAACAAACCTCACCCTGCCAAGCGCCTCTGTTGCCAACTTTTTTCCCCGCGCAGCGTCGCATATATATAACTCGAAGCATCTCCAAAAAGAAATGAAGAAGAAACAAAACGTGAAAGCTTCTCTCTCTCTCTAACTCTCTCCCTCCGCCGTATTCCAGCCAATCCCCCCTCCCCCCTCCTCTCCCTCCTCTTCAGAAGCGATACCAAGATGGCGTCTGCAGAGCCATGAGGATCTTGGTCCTGCCGGTGGCGGGGGTCGTGGCGTGTCGCTGCTGGCCGGGCTTCCTCGCCAGCACGCCGTGCTCGAAGACGTGGCCCCTCTGGGCTAGCTCGGCCGCCGCGTCGAGGCCGACCTTGTCGATGGCGCCGCCCTCGATCAGCTGGCGGGCGTGGTCGTCCTTGGCGGCGTTCTTGCCCCGCACCTCGCCCTCCTTGTCGCGCAGCGTCGCGTACTGGTAGAACTCCTTCTTGGGGTCCTGCCGCTTGCGGCCCCAGACGGTGAAGGGATCGGGGACGAGGGAGGGACGCGGCACCAGGGGCACCTTGTCCCACGGCACCGAGCTCTCCTTCTGCAACGAGCGTTCCAGCGACTCTCTGTACTGTATCTCCATTCCGGCGATTGCTTGCTTTCTTTCTTTTTCACCCGACTCGCCTTGCTTTTTTCTTTCTTTTGCGTGGATGGATACCCCCGAGACTCTTATTCCTCGCGAGCAGTGCCTTGTCCGGAGTTCGGATATCGTTATCTTATCTCTCAATTTTGAGGCCTGTGTACCAGTGTACGCCGGGCGATTCTCCTCGTGACGTCTTCACTTCCACACCACTCCACGACTACTGTATGACCACGAGGATAGCATATAGGCCTAATGCCACCGCGAGCGTTTCCGCCGCTGCCGGGAGCTCGCGAGCCGAGAAAGAGATGCACGCGCAGGGCGGACGCAGGCGGCGAGCGAGAGAGAGAGAGCAAGATGGAGCGAGCACAGCGAGAAAGAGAAAGAGAGATAGAGAGAGCGAGAGCTTGAATGTATTCTTAGAACTTGGAGGCGCGAGATAGCTAGAGAGAGAGACCGAGAGAGATGGAGCTGAATGTGGATTGTATAGGTGTGCGTGCGCTCGCGGCCTCGCGCCACTGAGGCGAACGCGCGAGCGCGCGATTTTACAAGCTCGCGCGAGGAGCGCGTATATTAATATATATTGCGGCTGCGAGAGCCGAGAGCGAGCTTGAGAGCGAGGAATGGCGGATGGGAGAACGGAGATTTCGTTGCAAGCGACTGGACGAGCTTGAGAAGCGATCGAGGCTGCTCGAGAATGCGGTATTGTCAAAAGTGCAGAGAGATTGTCGGAATTAATTGAGGATAATGATTCTTGAAGATTTCAAGTTTTTAAAGAATAATGCTGTATTAAGGGCTCACGCGTTATGTTCAATTACGGATGTATGATTTTCTCTCCATATATATACATAGAAAATTGATACATTGATACATGAATTGCAGATCATGATCGGAAAAAATAGAAATTGATAATTCTTGGCGATTTTTCTTTTTAAATATGATGCATTGAACGCTTATGTGTTATGCATACAACTTCGAATGTATACTTTTTTTCTCTGAATAAATAAAAAGGAAGTGATGTATTGATACACGTAAATGCATTAGCGACCCATTAAAGTATCGCTTTCATGCGGTACTTGGAATGGCCCCGTTTTCAATTTCAGAGATATATATCAGCATCGCGATATTCTGACACCACATTTTAATTTTCAGTAAAACTATACATAATAATACGATTAATATATCTTTTGGTTCGTTAAGTAATGATGATGCATGATAATTGACATTATCTGCTTTATTCTAAAATAAATAAATACAAATTTTTTGAATTGATGTGAAAATCCTAGTGAATGTAGGACATTCAGATTTTGTGGAAAAAATTACCCTGAAACACGGAAAAATTATCTTGATTCGCGGTAATAT
Source organism: Gastracanthus pulcherrimus (assembly GCA_949152435.1). Classification (NCBI taxonomy): domain Eukaryota; kingdom Metazoa; phylum Arthropoda; class Insecta; order Hymenoptera; family Pteromalidae; genus Gastracanthus; species Gastracanthus pulcherrimus. Next base: position 25,146,661 of record OX424576.1, on the reverse strand, counting down.
ATGTCCTACTATACGCATTGTATTTCCCGTAAACTCAATATGTCTCATGTTTAATATAATCTTTACGGTAATTTTTATCAGATAATTCTCTACGGGAAGTAGTTGTAGACCGAGTACAGTCAGACGAACCCTAAATAAAATATATTTGTCACGCTATAATATTATGAGAATCTATTTAATTTCAAATATAAGAATGGTTTAAGAGACATCAAAACAAAATACTTCTGTAAATCAAGTAACAATAAAATGAATATAACCTGCTTTTATGTTATCAAAATAGGTAAGGTAGTTCTATTGAAAGAGGAATTGTCAAACAGATTCTAATGAAATTTGGTAAATCGCTATCCATAGTTGAAATAAAATACCGTAATTAAATTATTCTGATTCGAGATATGTATCTTAGAAGCAAAATATTAATTCTTTTATTTGTTAAATGAGCTCTGGCGTCATATAAGTGAAAGATTCCTTTTTATTTGCTCATTATAAAGCATAAGAAAATAAGTTTTTGTTAAAGAATTGTGAATACAATATAGACAAATATTTAATGAATATTTATTATAGATACTTTAAAAAACTTATTGAATAATATCCCCGAAGTGCGATTTTTCATCAAACTCCATGTTTAAATATCTTTAATAATGAGTAACTTTTTAAGTACCTTAGGTTCACAAATAGTTGATTGAGTAACTAGCTCCATTGCCGTTTTATTTATTTTAGTGTTAACAATTGTACTGCCTGACTTCATAGATTATTATTTATACTAATTAATAATTAATAATCAAAAGTTAATAATAACAATAATAGTTTTAGAAACTATATCTAGGGATATAATTTCTTAGGCTGCTTTAGCGATTTTTATTATTTATCTTTGGATCTATAAAATATTATGTCAAACCCATGCAAGAAGTTTTTTTTAAAATCATGTAAGGAACACGTAAAAAACTTTCAACAAAAAATATTAAAAACTGTAGGAGGAGATAGCTTTATAAAGAAGTTTTTAAATGCCAATAAATCATACGTTAAAAATCTTCTCTTACAGTTTTCAATATTTTTTTATGAAACTTTTTTTACTTGTTCCTTAGATTATTTTAAAAAAACATCTCGCAAGGGTTTGGTATAACGTTTACAGTAGTGCCTTTCCTTAAAATCTGCTTAGCTAGTTTCCGATAGAATTACCTCACGAAGCGAAACCTCATCGTTCACGAGTATTTTCACATCCCTCAACATCCAAAAGCATCGCGGAATTCTAATTCCTACCTACACGTTTTCTCGTACGCAGTGCGAAAAGCTGTTGTATAAAATCCAACAATTGGGGAGAACGGGTTAATGCCGGTCACTGGCTAATTCCGGTCACCCTTATATTCAATAATCTAAACATTTTTCGGTAATAATTCGAATAGTATTACAAACGTAACATAAAATGCAATTAATCTAATGTCCAAACAACCTTCTATTCAGTGTTATTAAGGAATTATACACAATCAAAGTTCAGGTCTACATTTCTTATAAGAAATCTGATCTATAAAATTAACTTTTATGTATATTATTTGTTACTTTAAGCAGTTATTTTTTTCAACTTTAATAATTTGAACACTCTAAGAATACGAAGTAGTGAAGAAAAAAGAGTATAAACCTATTGCTTTTTTGTGATTTGAATTTAAATTACTAAGCAGAATTGGCGTAATACCGGTCACAATATTATTTATATGACGTTCTCGAAAGTGAGGCTAAGAAAACGTCGCGTTGCGCTTTCAGGTAGGGTAAATTTGCTTAAGTGTTTTTGATTGAACAGTGGTTATGTGTTACCTATTTCTCTATGTAAGTGCGAATAATAACGCGACTGATCATATGAAGGTTCATATAACTGATTTAAAGAAATTTTTCACCTACAAAAGTAACTTTTTAATAGTGGCCGGAATTGTACCGAGGCCGACTGGTATTACCCATTGATGTGGAGTAAATCCAGTTAAAATTCTTTTTTTTTATTTCGTCTTATAGCTTCGATATCTTACATTTCTATATTAATCCAATACGAAATATTTAAAGGCAATGGTTTGAATTGACAGAATAATTATTTAAAGTTAATAAAAAACAATTTGGAAGTGGAAATAACAAGCACTTTTGTTTAGGTGACCCGCAATACCCCGTTCTCCCCTACCCAACGCAGCGCGAAAGCTCGCTCCGCGCATTCAACCTTTTGTCCTCGAAGGGACTTCGCGTTCGAATTCGCATTCTCCGGCCGATTTTCAACGCCTCTGCAAAGAGCTTGCTCGCACATATAACCAATCTGCGAGTATTATTATCCGACTGTCCGTGATTCAAAGGCGCGCGCGCAAGTGTTTTTGATCGAAAGTCTATATCTACGCTCTCGAGCACGCATGGCGGAGCTTGAATAAAATTTTTAGGACTATTCCGCGTACCCTCACAGAAAGCGACAAATATACGGTATGGTATGCATACGCCATGCGAAACACGTTTTCGACATTTCATTTCCTTTACCTTGAGAGCGGAAGAAATCTCGCGCAGCGCGTTTACTGTTTCACAATAGACAATGACGGCTTTTTTGTTGTTTAAGCTTGGTGCGCAACGTTATTTGATACGCTTTTAGAAAGAGGGGGAGAAACGTATTCGAAACCGCCGAAGGCATGGGATACAGATGGATTTTACTCGGTTATATAGTATTTACGTTTTGCGAAAGCTCGTTGATGGCTTTTTTTTGTTAAAACATATATGTGAATATTTGTTGTTGCTCTTTTTTTAAAACTTTTTGTTAAAATAAGCTATTTTTGTTGAAAAGCAGTTTTCCTCTTAAAATACACGGAGTAAACAGAAAATTGGCACAAGAGAGCGCCGTTACGATATGCACATTTTTCAAGCTCATATTTTAAAAGAAATTTAAATAAACAAATAACCTTTAATAAATCTGTATATAATTTATTACTCAAGCCATATATTTCATCATAAAATAACTGTTCTCGATTTGTTAATAATACCAAATAATTAAACAATTACAATAGATAATACCAAGTGAATCAGTTGAAGTATAATTAGTTGAATATTCATTCAACTAGATATAAACAAAGCCATCTCTCAATCTATACGCATTATACTCGTTGTTTATGAATTGTAGAAATGGGCATAATACCGCTCTACAATTACTTAATATGAAAAAACAAATACGAAGCAAAGAGGAAGTTCGAAAAAACAAAACCAAATATTACAAAAGAAATATTCAGCGCACGAAAAAGGCGCCGAAGACTCCTCTAAAAAGGTGCCATGACTCAAAATCGTAAACAAAGAGCTAAATTTATATTCACCACTCTCGAACTCATGCATAATTCGACTGTTGCGAGCTATCCGCTGGCGCGCACTTTTTGAAATTTATCGGGAAATATAAAGTGCTAGTGGCGCGGGAGGACGGAAACAGAGAGAGAAAGAAAGAGAGTGCGTGCGAGCGAGAGTATAGAAGGCGTCGCGAGCGGCCGCGTGTGCGCGATATGCCATGCGTCTAAATTAGGATAGCGTAACGCAACACCGACGCCCGACATTCCTACTGCCCCACTACTCATCGCGTCGGCGCTGCCGGCCGCCGACCGCCGCCACGCATGTAATACACCGAGCTATAGAGCTCCACGCGCGCTTTTACCCCTCCGCTGCCGAATTTTTGGATATTCCTGCGAGCGCGCCGTTATTTTTCGCGACAGGTTATTAATTACCTTTAGCGCGACGCGCGCGAAGCATTTTTTTTTTCGGGATTCCTGTATAGTCGTGATTCTAGAGAGGCCCTTTTTGCGCGGCGACTAAAAGTTGTGCGCGGGTTTTCAACGGGTTTGAATGCGAAATTATGGAGGTTTATTTTGCTTAATTGTGGCGTGAGTTTGGAAAAAATTGTATGGTTTTGCTTGTATATTGCGTGCGAATAGTGGTATTATAGAATATCTAGAATTTTTAAATGTATTTAAATCAATGCACAGAGTTATGAAATTCGAACAAAGTCCATGATTGAAAAGATTCATTTTAATTCTTAATTATTGAATATTACGCGTTCCAATAAGATGAAAATTGATTTTAACAGATGCAGGGTAAGAATTAAATAGGTTATAATATTATTCAAATAATTAAATGTAAATTATTCTTTGTGTGAATTAAAAGTATAAAAGAATTAAAGTGTATAAAAAAAAAGAATTTATTGTTGATAAATAATTGTATACAATGCACACTTGTATACTTTTTATTTAATTCGATTTAACATACTGCGTAATTCAGAATATGCAACGTAGCGTAAGCGCGATGTATTATTCAAATTTTCAATCATAATTAACAGCTTTTCATTTATTTTCTGATAGTGGTAAATTAAACTCGCCGCATCATTTTTGAAATGCTGAGTTTAATTTAATTTTTTGCTCCAATCTCAATAATTCAAATAAACCAATCATATTGTTCAGGTACAATAATGTATTACGTGATGTACAAATTTGAATTTCGGAATGTATCGTGTTTACTGATTTATTTATCGGTTTCAATTGTAATCGTAACTTAAATCTTAAATACTCTATCTAAATTTAAATAAATCTTTTACAATAAAATTTGCGGTTAATCAATTAATTCCTTTCACAATTTTATTTTCTATTTAAAATAATGTTAAAAAGTTCATAAATAGTAGGTATAGTCACTTATTTTTTAACTTTTCTGATTTTTTGCATTTTTATCTGAAAACTACTATGCAAGGGTATAAAAAACGCTCAAAACTCAATTTTTGAAAAAGAAATGTGGACTAATGTCGTTATGCAGGGAACCCACAAAATTCTTGTTATCAGTCGTTTTTTTACTAGAAATAGAACATTGGTCATATTATATTAAACTTCAAATATTTCGATACGACAATACGAGTGTTCTTTAACAAAAAAATGACCGCGAAAAAAAAGGAAAGTATCAAAAAACGCTAGAAATTACTTCCCGTATATCGTAAAAAAGAAATTAAACGAAGCTCGCATGGTATGAATAAATAAACAGCCTGATGCTCAGTTGGTGCAATTGAATTTTATTGGTTTACAGCCAAACCGAAAAAAGCAACTCAATTAAATCGAAGTAATTGAAACACATTTCCACAACAAAGTTATCGAATGCGAAAAACAGAGAAAGAGAGAAACGAGACAGCGAGAGAGAGAGAGAGAGAGAGAGAGAGACATCGAGATAGATAGAGAGAGAGGCTCTCGAGCGAGAGCGACACTGCTAGAGAGCGAAGTGTATTTTCAGCGATTTCGCGACTTTGGCTTTGAAACTCGAACTTCGCATCGACGACTTTTCGACTTTGACAAGCGTAGCGCACGCGATAAACCGCGCGCGCGTAGCTTTCGCCATTCAAGTAGCGATCGTCAGCATCCGGAGCTTGCGGCACACACACACATGCGCGCCCGTTTCTCGCATCTCTATATCCGCTGCCTGTCCGACGTGACGACTTTACGAAAAGGAGAGACTGAGAATGAGAGAGAGAGAGAGAGATAGATGGACAGATATATGTGTACGCAGAGCGAAGGCGAACCGCGAGTCGGGAATTTTCAAAGTCCCGGAAAATGGCGGTTTCTCTGCCTCTCTGCCGCTCGAACGGCGCTCTATGAATAGCCCGTCTCTTTGACCTCGCGCTGCCCTCTCAACCCTATTTATAAAAGATTCCGAATTTCTCGAAGCGTTCGCCGCGAGCGCTCCACCGCAGCTTCCTCCTTCTTATTGTTGTTTGCGAGTTTATATTTTGCATCGCGGGCTTTGGACGAGACCGGCTGACGCGCGCGCGCGCGCGGGAATAAGCGGCAAACTCCATTATGCGCATCCACTGAACGAGATTATAAATTCGATGGATGCTAGTCGCTTGATTTGAAATAGCAAAGTTTAGTGTGTGAAATAGCGCGTATTTATTAAATTCAAATGATAAGTCAGCGAGCTGATTTAACCAGTGGTTTATCACCGGGGAGCAGCGAGTATTCGCCATTTTGCAGTGAAGCTTCGTTATTTAAAATTAAGAGGGATAAAGGCGCTTCTCAGGAGTGATGATTAAAAACTGCGTTTATGATTTTGGGTACAAAATGTACACTTCGCTTTAAATACTATTATTTGCTTTTTAAAGATGCACTTCTTACGAAAAAATACTGATTACCTTTATTTAATAACTTATAGAATATTTGCAGTGATTCACACATTATGTAAAATCTAATCGACACTTTTATCAGTACCCATCGAATTATGACACAACTTCAAATTCTGAATTTTTACAAAACTGACTGAAATATGAGCTTCTTCCATTAGCTAAGAACTCATCTGCTTAAATTTTATATGAACATTATTATAATACTTTTATCTATTTATTTTCTACTGATTTTCATGATAAAAGCATAATTTTTGTTTGCTGATAAATTTGTTTTTGCACTAAAATATAGTTAAATATGTTGAGCTCTAATCTTGTTTTGAGACAACTTGCTCGATGAATCAAACAACGATGATTGTTCCTTTATTTTTTGTTTTTATACTTTGCGACGTAATCTTGGCTCTCCACTGCGGGCATTTGTTATACTTTCACGCTGCTGATGCGCGATAGTAAATCTCTTATTTTTACAACGCGGAATGGCGGGTTTCAATTTTTTAACGCGTTGGGGTTTAGTGCGCATAAAAAGTGCGCGGCGTAAAAGTGCGACTGCGTGAAACTAAAATGTTACGTTTCTAATTTCACATTTATGATGCTCATTGTTTAACACGAGACCGTTTTTTGTTGCAACTCCATCACGATGGTCATTACAAATACAGCTATTTTTTTCCTGTCTATTACACACAGAAACTTTTCAATATATTGACTAAAAAAACTTTGTTTTCGCATTTTTGTATTAAAGTATTCAATTTTATCAAATCAATATGAAATAAACCATAGACTAGTAGGTTGACAATACTGCTATAAGATTTACGAGTTAGAAAACGAAAAATAACACACAGGATGAAATATACGCGCGCATCAAAGTACGAGCAGTACAAACAACATAAGCATGTATATACGGCGAATATATTCTGAAGTCAACCTCATTCATGAGACCGATGCTTATTTGAGATATATCACTGAGTATGTTGGGTTAAACTTGGGAACAAGTCGAATGAATCACAAACATACACCTGCTACGACAATTGCAGCGGTACGTGACAGTCGCTTCTAATGTGACGTTGATGCCTACGCCCTTCTCCTACTGCTGCCTCCCCTCCCCTAACCCCTCCCCTCAACCCCTTTAATACGATATCGTGAACATGATGAAACATTCCATAAATCAGGCGAGCGTGAGTGATGAGTTAGACACACGCACACACACATACGTATATATTTATATAGAGTGAATTATATGCACACGCTGCAACTCCAGGCAAATTCTGTTTTTAAGAATATCGGATGACTCCGTGGCGTTATAATGTGTTCGTGTGTAACATACGCACGTCGAAAAACGTGGTGTAAATTTAGATTTCTCTCGGCTTTTTTTTTATTGTTGCTTTTTCCGTTCTTTTTGCTTTTTAATTTACTGAATTGCACCTTCTTCCAAATAGTCGCGATGATGGGTTACACAGATGGTGATTGCAAATGTTCAACGAGACACCGAGTGCACGCATTTTGGAGCACAATGGGGGGATAGGTGGTAGTAGTGGCAAAAATAAAGTAGTTATAAGGTACACATAACAGCGAAATAGTAGTACATAGTAGTAGTGGTCGGAGTAAAGTGTGGAAGTTTGATTTCTTTTTTCTCAAAAACGATCTGTCGATTGACACGGTAACAAGCCTTTTTTGTCAGCTTTATTGCTTTGATGTGATGTCGACGGTACGAAGCATTTTTGTTTTAGTACATTGCAATTTCGCGATAACGAATTTTGAATTTGTGTCAATCGAGAGCGAATTCGAGAATGACAGAGTAAAATAACGTAGGTTCTGTCACTGTCAGTATCTCTTTAGCCGTGAGGTCGTCTCAAAATTACATTGTACGTGACGGCCAAAAGTTTTTTTTTATTTTCCGTTCAATGCTTTGATCGTACAACGTTATTTAAATAGAAATACTAACAGAGTGGAGGTTATTACTCACATAGGACAAAAGTGCAAATATTAATTTCAGAGAACTAGGTAGTGTGACACACATATATCTAGAAATGAATAGAATAATAAATAATAATAATAAAATGTTTAAATATGATTTTTCGGGGTATATGACTTTTGATGTGAATGTTTAGTATGAATGACATTTTTTTAAATTATAAATATAATGTATCATTTGCTTTATATGCTTCTATAATGGAATTTTTTAAATTCTTTCCAATTTACTTTATGTATTCGAATTTTGATAAATTTCATTCGGATTTTGATATTACAAACAAATACTATCAGTAACTTTCACACTACCTAATATCACGAAAGATTCTCAAAAGTTAATCTTTACCAAAGGAACAACATAAAATTGATTTTTTCATAGGAACAAAGTTATTTTTTCTTCGAGAGAATCACGGGTAACAACGAGCAAACGGGTAAACGCCCAGAGGCAAGATCGTGCACGGGGACTTGACGTTTGACAGGTGTCCTGTTTGCCTCGAGAACTGTCAGCGCAGTACCTAGCGTTATCTGAATTCCTCCGAGGCCCGCTGGGATTCCCGTCGTCTTGCACCAATTTCAAAACGTCACGCTCTGGCAAATCTCGATTGTTGAAAGGAAAACTGCCGTTTCGAACGGGGAAAATTAGATTCGTCACTATCGCCCGATAAGCTATAAGCTCGAGAAGCGAGCACATATTGAAATACACTTTTATGCATTGTGTGAAATTCAACATTTTCGCTCGCGCGAAGCCGCGAAATAACTTTATTCGGTGCACAGGAGTAACGAATGCAATTCTGATTTTCTTTAAAAATCATCGTTTAATCCGAATCCGCGATAAAATTTTGCCAAAGAAAGAACCAGACCGAACGACATTGACGTGACTTTGCCCGGGGGACCTCGAAGGAGCGAGCCGAGTATACAAAAAAAAGACAAAAATTGAGAGAATACAAAAGAAAAAAAAAAACAAGTGTGAAAGACCAAAAAAAGGGGGGATGAAAAAAATCGTCTACAAATAACGCTCTCTCTCATGTGCATAGATACTAACCGTGACGCTGTAGGACGACACATAGGGCCGCGCTGATGAGTAGGGTCGTCGGGTTGTGTAGAAGTCGCTCTCGTAAACCATTTTCGTTGCTTGCTTCTGTCCCTCTAGTGGTTCACACTGTATCGGGCGCGCCGCCGCTTCGACGTCGAGAAAAATAAAATCGATTGGCGATCGGTTGCGGAGTCGTGCAAATCGGCAGCTGTTGCGGTCTGCCTCGTCGTATCTGGTTTGACTTGTGTTGTTGTTGTTGTTGTTGTTGTCGTGCGCGTTTCGAAGAAGCGCGAGATTACAAGATAAACGGCGTCGAAAAGGTGGCGATCCCACTCGGATTTAGCGAGATGCGACCGCGGTAAAAGTTCGTACGGTTCTGCGCTACTCGATGCCCGCTGCCTGGGAGTAGAGAGACGCCCGCAGCCTAACGTCGCAACGCCGTTCCTCTCTCCCTCTCTCTCTCTCTCTCTCTCGGTCCTCTTCGCCTATCTCTCTCTTTCTTGCTTGCTTGTGCTTCCTCACCTCGACAACGACGTCGACGACGACGCCGACGACGACGAAATTGCGTCATTTTTAGACGCCCTCTCATTCTTTCCTCTCCTTCCTTCTCGCTCTCGCTTTCTCTCTCTCTCTCTTTCTTTCTGTTTCTCTCCCTACTCTCGATCTCGCTCCGATTCTCTTCTTCCGTCTCGCTCCCTCTCGTTCGCTTTGATTATTCTCGTGTTCGACGACGACAACGACGACGTCGGTTAATGCTGCTGCGCGCGTGCGATGCATCGAGCGAGGGTGCGAGGAAAAAAAATAGAATTCATGCTAAGGTTACCACCGACAGGAGTGCTGGTCGTGTGTGCAGTCGAGCTTTTTTCGTCGGTTCGCGCCTTTTCCGCGCGAAATTCGCACACTCCGATGGTGTAGGTATAACGTGCAGCCGCTGCGCGTGAGAGAGAGAGAGAGAGAGAGAGAGAGAGAGAGAGAGCTATATGGGATATAATGTACGGGAAGGAAAGCGATACGTTAGAATGTAATGGTGGCGATGCGTTATACATTTCTTTTATTTGTACGGGTTGCGATTTGCCTTCAGTTTTGCTAAATTATGGGCTAATGCGATCGAAGGCGATTCTTATGAATCATCGTTCGCAAAATATAAAACAATTTATTTTGCGCAACTATCTTGAAATTTTAAATTCTTGTGCTTTTTTTACTTTTTTTTATGATACTTTATAAAAAATGTAAAAAAGACTAAACTTAAAGATTTTTAAAAACAACAAATTATTCTTTAGAACTGCTAATATTTTTTTCAAGCACATGCAGTACTATTCAATTTTCAAATATGCTTTAATTTAATTTAAAAAAATACAAAAAATGATACCGGTAAAAATATGTTTACGTATATGAAAGAATTTTTATTAAATTTTATTAAATTACTAACTTTGTAACGTAAAATTGAATATATACTACGTTGTACATACTACTAGCGCCGTATGTTATATTTTGTTGGAATTTTATGATATGAAAAAGTTTATTACGTTACACAAGTATAGGGGAAAGTCGTACAGTATGACAGCCCATAGCTATTTTGGGGGTATAACTTTTAATTGACCTGGTGAAAATTAAAATCCTAAAAAAGGATTTGTTCCCCGAATAGTAAGTCCTCTGTCATGGAAAAAATATTCTGGAGAAAATTCGAGCATGAAAACTAATTATTAATATTTTTATAAGTAATAATATAGTATATTTATTAAAAATATAGCTTTATAGACATTTATAAATTGCTTTATATACTACAATACTGCATATTTACTCAAATATATTATTTTAGCTATTAATATCGAAAAATAACAAATAACACTTAATAATATTTGGAGATTATATTATATTATATTTAACATACATGACAAATTATAGTAGATATTTTTCTTTCGAAAAAAGATAAAAGTAAATTTCTGTAACATTTTACCATTCAATTTCCATATGTCATACTGTACGACAATTGTATTTGATACACGTCACAACACGAGGTACATTATAGCGTTTTAGATTACACTGCGTGGATAATGATAATTAGAAGTCCAGCATCGTTTCAATATACTTATGAAGGACTAAACTTGATATAAAAATTGTTAGAGAGATATAAACTAACTTAGGAAAAAAGAGGTCAGCCTCATAAATAGTATGTTGTGTAAAAAGAGCCTTTTCACCCTCGGTACACACCGTACTTTTTGTCACACAAATCTTCATTTCGCGTTAAACATGCACGCTTGCATGCACATATACACGCACATCTATATACATTAAATTTTTTAGTAGTGGGTGTAAAGAACCCTCTTTATACCCGGTGGTCGGAAATCAGCCGCTTAACGCTCGCTTTTGAGGTATGAAAAAACGCAAAAATCGTGCATCTGAGACAAAAAGGAGTATGTTTAATTGAACACCAAAATTCCTCAAATTCTCTTGGTAAAGTGGTACCATCCGTCGATGGAAGCCAGGAACGCATAATTTGTCATACTGTACGACTCTTCCCTATATGACGGAAGTAGAATATACATTTATGTGCTTTTAGTTAGATCATTTTCTCTTATTAATTTTGATTTTTATATGCAATTTTGACAATAAATATAATAATGTTTTAACTTTAAACTGTATATTGCACAATAATACAAAACTTCAAGATAAAGTATTCATATCGGATATAAAGGAACTAATATTTAGTTGGCCAGTATATATAGTTGTTGACCATCATCTCTCATTTCGATAGGTTACTCGATTCCTCTTTTTATCGTAATATTCGGCTATAAAATCTACTTTAATAAGGTTTTAATTACTATAGTGTATAATTACGATAATAAACGTAGTTGCATGAATAATATAGTAAGTACTTTATAAGATTAAGAACTTAAGAGTACTCACATGGTCATAACGCATTAAAAGGTTTTCAATTTAGATTTATAAAAATTATAAGAAGTAACAAGGAAGCTTAAAGTGGTCGACACTACTTTCATCTTACATCACTTTCTGTAAAATGAAAATATAATAAAATAAAAAGTTATAAAACCATTATACTATAGACTGTCTAGTAAATGTGATATATGTAATAAGAAATTTAGGGATTTATTGTTAACAATAAATCCCAATATTTTCATTTGTTAACAATTTCTCAAAGAAAAATCATAAGAGCAAAGCGTTTTGTATGCATATATATAACAATATATTGTTACTTTATATTTTTATTACTTAAAAGTATTTAATATTTGTACCAAGTATAAAGTAATCTAACGCTCTTTATGATATTCAGTCGTGGAACTCAGTTCCGCATTTCTTATGATTTTTATTTAAAATAGGCATGTTTACTATAATCATTCCTACCCCCTGCTAGTAACCCTTATCTTTTGCTCTCCATATATAATAGTACAGTATGTAACAAGGGAATACTAGAACTTTATTCCCGACTTAACTGTGGCCACTTTATTGATTTAAAAAGAGGGACTTCCGGTAAGAACTAGAATTTATTGAAAATGTATATTAATACAGAGAAAAATAAATAAAAAATTCGCTTTTAAGGTCAATAAAGTGATTATTACGGTTGAGTAGGAAATAAAGACATTTACGCATAACACAAATCTTGCCTGATAAAGTCAGATATTTATCAAAAGAATACGTAGACAAACCCCGAATTAACTAAAGTTATAAATTATAGCTTTGCATCACCTCATTCATTTAAAATTTTTCATCAAGCGTACAACGCCGCGACGAGGAGGAAAGAAAAAATGTCGAAATACTCGGCTTGAACGGTCCTCGCTCGGGGATCTCGTCGTGGCCACGCGGCGCCGCGGCGCACCGGTCTCCGCTCGAAATCCCCTCAAGGACGAGATTTTGCGCTCAACCCCGTAATAAAGCGCAAAAGCTCGGTCGCGGTCGTCGGCGGGTAAATATAAAAGAGTCGCGTTCCAAGCGGGCCAAGGTCCTCCGAAATTTTGTAAATCGAGAGCAGGCCGCTATACGCCGAGGAGGCGATCGGCGAGCTAGCGCTCGACGGACAATTTCGCAATTTATAAGGCTTATAGCGTATTTTTACGTCGGTTAGTAACGAAATTTTTTCTTCAACGCGTGCGCCGCGTCGTGCGTCTCTTCGCGCAACGCGCGCGGAGCATAGGGGCATATATATTTGCGAGGCTATTTTTAGAGGGCGGACGATCGTGGCCAATTATATACGGGCGGAAGGATGATTAATGCTTTATTTAGGGGCGATTCGGTTTTAGCGGTTATATTCATCCTGTTCGTAAACACTCGAAGAAATTCCATTTTTAACCTTCAACAATTTCATTTGCTAATGTAGAAGTTGGAAATTCAAATGTAAGTTTTATTGGTTCGGTATACATGTATACCTGCAGTTCAGCCGTATTCTAAATTGAAGTAATTTAATTTTATATTCTTGGTTGATTAATGAATTTATTTGTATTGATTTTTATCAAATTATTTTACTTCACATATGGAATTAGGAGTGTTTCAAGTTGGCTTTATTAATATGTGCTACAATGCTTATAAAATTGTCAATACTTTTGTTGACATTTTATCATTTGTAATTATCATTAGAATTTGATATTGTTTTTCTACATGCAAATTCATTTTTATAGCCAAGATTATACTTATATTTAAGCTTTCCTTTCTATTTTCAAACTGATTGTATTGACGTAGAAAAGTTTGTGTCAAATATATTTACGTAAAATGACTCTTTTCTACGCATATTACTGTTTTCGAGTTTGAGAACATAAACAGATTCAGAAACAAATATTTGTCTCGTTAGAAATTTTTTTTCCAGTTTTCACGTCACACGGAAAAAGCTCCACATCACTGTTTACGTTACGTTAAGGAAAGTAGTTACCTATTTTTGGATACTTTTATGAGCATTATTTTGGCATTGGTCCCTCAGTTATAATGAACTGAAATTTATACAACTATGCTTTTATTTTTTTATAAATATTATGAAATCTGTAATTTAATAACGACAAAAAGTAAGGGTATTTTTTTTGTGAAGATTGAAATGAAGAACATAAAACAGGAAAAACAAAAATAATTTTGTTCTCCTCACTTTACTTCATTCGATAGCAAATACATTGGATTTTTACTAGGTTCGTTTTAAAATAAATACTTTTTTTATTTAAACTGGTACAAAGTAATAATGATTTCTTCATAGAAATAAAATACACGCAATCACATGATGACATATGAAAAAGACAAATTAAAGAATTTACGTGAATGCAGCACGTTGCGCCCACTACACACTTTATTGCATTCCTGGGCAGCCATCCAAAAATTTTCAAAATATTTAACAATCATTGGATAAATACCAGGGTCTGGTTGCAAAACATGACATTGCAGTTTCAGAAAACATTAACCCCTCTATGACGTGGATTCATTTTGATTCACTTCGGACATATTTTTATTTGTTTGAGTGTCGAGTGCATAGTAATTTGATTTGACTACTAAATTTTGCCATCAAAATCAAATTATTGAAACAAATATTTATTATATTTTTTTCAATTTCTTTTTGATAAATAAATATTTACTAATAGAATTCGAATATCATCGTTGAAAAGTTTATTTCAATAAAACAATTGGATCAATATTTTAAAGAATTAGCTTTAACGCCAGGACGGCCTTATGAGGGCACATATATGTTTGAGGCTTACTAAAATTTGATAATCAATAAGAGAAAGAGATTTCTAAAACTTATGTATCTATTATTTGAATTGGGAGTAAGCTATCGGTATCATTATAATATTAATGTTATATTATATAAACAAGTTATATTGTACTATAGAGAATTGATTTTCTGACAAAATAATTTTTTTCCCGGGAAGAGAAAAATAAAATAGCTCAGAAATGTTACTGAATATTAAAAAAATCACAATTTCCCTGGTAGAAAGTTAGCTAGAATGGCTGGTTAGATTATTAATTATTAGCCAGATTAATAAGCTATTAATAAGTCGAATTATAGCTAATATCTGGCTAGAATCTGCTTAAGACTATGCTTTAAGCAAGAACGTATTTTGATTGCAAATATAATCTATTTATATTTTGTTCTGAAATGTTATTAGTTTTTAAAAATATACATTATTATACTTTGTTGAATGTTCAATATAGTATACCACCAAAATAAATATTTTTATCACCAAATAGCAACTTACGAGATTATAGAAATATGTATATGCAATACTAAACGTATTTGATAACGAATAATTTCATTTCCAATAATTAGTCAATCATAACTTAGTAAACAAAAATTTTGTGATTGATGTCGAAAATAAAATTTTGTAATAAAATTCATTGTAAAACTACAAATACTTGTTTACCAATTCTCCAAATTTCGCCAAGACACTTAAATTTTACTCGGGGCTTTGGTACTTTTTGTGTAAATAATATTTTTTAAATGCACGCGTCGTTATGTAAACAAATAACCTAACCTTCATTACTACTAGACATTTAAGGTACATTTCTAACTTTAATGTAGTAAAATACTTAATGTAGTATAATTAGAATTGCGTATTACTTTGATTATTATAAAACTGTTATTATTTCCATTATTAATAAATACATAAATTATTTAGTTTATCAATTTTATATTAACTAGAATATTAAGCAGAATCTAGCTAGAAATTAGCTACAAAGCATGTCGTTTTTAACTGATTTCTAGCTGATTTCTTAACCAGAATTAAAGCAGATTTAGAAAATCTAGCTAATATTTGGCTAGAAATCAGCTTAGATTTCTACCAGGGTTAAACAAATAATATATACTCCATGTTACGGATCATAAAAAAGACATGATTTTGTTTATAACGAACGAAGGGAATTCATTATCTGCTAAATAAATTCGAGTTGGAAAAGATGTAGGTAATTTTATGATCTTTCAGCAATGATAATATTTTTAACACACTGAAAAACTCGAGAAACTAAAAAAATAAGAACAAATCTTAAAATCTAAAAACAAACAAAATGATCCCTGAAACATTAAATTTTACGGTGAATTACTGGAGATATCGAGGGACACACACACGCACGTACGCACGCATGCTCGCATGCACGCATACGTACGTACAGAAAGACCTTTGCAAAAACCTATATATTCTGATTCAGGAATCTCAACGTTGAAATTTGTCAAAATCTCGGAGACCAAAATTTAATCATTACAAAGCTTTCTCTTCTCTTCTCTTTGAGAAAGAAACTACTACTAGGAAAGAGTGGGGCTATTTTGGCTCAGGGGAATTTGAACACTTAAATTGTTTAAGAAAGTATTTATTGTTGAAAGCTTAAATTATCTGTACAGCTACGAACTTATGAGAAACCTGTATTTTATTTACTTAACGCAAACAATAATTAAGGAAAATTAAAGTGTTGCTATAACCCTGGAAAATTTTAAAATAGCCCCAAAATGTATTAATCTCTATGTTTTACTTTAAATGAAACTAAAATTAAAGCGAATTATCTGCTATCTTCAATATTATATTAAAATTGATCGTTCAAACCGATGTTTCATGAATTTTCTGAATTATCTCGATTGGGAGTTTAAATTTACCGTGCGACCTCTGGTGGGATACACCCACTTCGGCTATTTATCATATATATATATATATATATATATATATAGTTTCTCATGTTAAAATAAAAAATATGGCGGACGCGGATGTACGTGTTCACTAGTGCCACAGCTGCCGCAGTGGTAGTTTTCTTCCCCAATAGATTTTCCACCTACTTTTTTAAAGCTATGTGTCTCATATTTTTTATGCTCCCGCTATGTAGTATAAGATTCCTTTTTCTTATTCAAACTACTTTTTTCCAGTTTTTATGCAGTTTTCAATTCCTATATGCATCTATTATATTATATTATATCTTATGCGTCTTTCTACGGTCTCTCTATTCTTCATGAAAGGTCTGTATATTCTTATAAATTTTTATACTTTTCGCACTACCTATGACATTTTCTAATCTACATATCTTTTCGTTTTTATGCCCTCAGTCATTTAGTATAATTTTTTTTTTTTTCTGATAATTTTTTGCTTGTCTTTGTGCATATTTTAACTCTTATTTTTATATTTCTTTCACTTTTTGGTACCCTTTGAGGTTTCATATACTTTTTCTATGTATAAAATAATGTACATACATACATTCAAAATTTTTTCCGAATTTTCGTAGTGAGATAGGGTTAAGTTTTTGCATTGGAGCATTTAAAAAATTTGAAAAATATTATCCGTGATAATGGAAAATGTCCTCGAGCGTACATAATATTATGTACGTATGGGTGGAGGTCGGGGCATTGGTGTATAAAATGGGGCCGTGGATGGGTATATAAGTAATATGGGGACGTCGGTGGGTATATGGGTATGTTGGTGACTATGTAGGTGGATATAGGTATGTGGGTATGTTATTGGCTATGTAGGTGTATATAGGTATGTGGATTATTAGGCTATTGGGTATGGGTGAGAGTGGTTATGGGTGTGTACAGTATAAGTGTGAGTACGACTGTGTGGTTGTGGAGATATGTAAAAGGGTGTATGAGTAGGTATGAGTAGGTGGATGAGTAGGTATGTAGGTAGATATACACATTGTGAATATACGTATAACATATAATCAATCATCAGAGAGTGCACAAGCATGAACATCTGTTGTTCAATTATAATAATATTGACTAATTGTTGCTACGTGTATGAAAAGTAGAAGCAAAAATCAGGGAAAGATTCATCAGTACGACGTTTGTTATCTTGATTATGATTATGCCTTTGAATCTTAAAACTAATTAATGTGCAATTTGACGTTATTTTTAATTTTTTAATTTAATTTAAATGAATAATATAATATACTTATGTATAAATTGTATAATAAATTCAATTTTATTTATTAACAGATCCGCGGTTACATTTTGATAATCAGATTTTGATAAAATCAGAAATAAAAATTAACAGCCAAATAAGTTGATAGAAATCATTATAATTATTAGTTTAATTAAACTTCTTTTGCTTTTTAAGTAAAGTAAAATTAAAAAAGTTTTTGATGATTAAAATTATTTTAGTTTGAGTACTACCAAAAATTTAATTAGTTATTATTTTAAAGTTCTCTAAATATAGTAACTTTATATCACGAATTTTGTTTTTCAGATGTGACGTATTTTATATATGTATATAATGTATTATAATTTCAAACTTTCCATATTTTCAAAACGTCACAACTAAAAAACAAAATTCGTACATATATATATATATAAAACACACACGCACTCACTCATATATACACGTAACTTCAATTTTTATGTAAGTATCAAAATTTTAAACCACAGTATGCGTAAAGTGCAACTTTACGCATACTGTGTCGAAAAACTGATTCTTATTTGTTACTTTTTTGACGATTATGTATTAAAAATATAGATTTCTCGTCGACATTATCAATATTTAGTATGCCTAATTTAGAAAAAAATATTATTTTCAAATAGAGATTTAATAATAGTACATTGTGCATCAAGGGGAAAAAATGAGTTATTTCTAGTGAGGGTGAGGTGCGCAGCACAAGTCGGAGTCGAGGGCGTCGATGGCTTGACTTATTAAAATTATTTCAAAAAATAGTGATATGCTTACTTGTGAATGATGTCAATAACAGTTAAGATTTTGTGTTAAAATTGTTGTACGTATTAATTTGCAAGATTTGTTTGTTTTTTATAGAAAAATCATGTAAGGTATCAGTATTTGCTAACGGGTCAGTAATTGGCAGATCACCCTATATATTTATATATAAATATAAAAGAATATGTATTAGTTTGCTGAAAATGATGATTGGAAGAAGCGCAAATTTACGATTTGCTTATAAAATATATTAGATGACAATTAGGTGAGGTATAAATAAATATGAAACAGCAATGTTTTAGTATAAATTATTTATGTACAATATTTACAAACACATGATCAGTCAAGTAGCTATAAATAGTTTGTATGTTTAAAATTTGCTTTTGTTGTAAATTCAAATTTTCGTTCTTCAGTTCTCAGTTATATGACTTTGGAATTCATTTAACTCTTTTTCTATCCATTTAGATACAACTTTCTTGGACGGTTGTATGTCTGACTATTGTTTCTGTATAACGGCTTGGTCTTTGTAAGCTGTAATATGTCTGGAATAAAAAGTAATATCCATTATTGATCATATGAATTATTAGTAAATATTTTTAAAAGATTTGTTTACAAATTTATGTTTTATAACTTACGTTTGGCGCAGCTCGAGGATAATCCATATCTTGTATAATACTCTGAGGCATTTGTTGATCATCCGCGTAATGCGATCTTCGTGGCAAAGATCCATAAACGGAAAGTTTCCTATCTGTAAGTAAAATGAATAAAAAAATATTTTTTAATAATGCTTTCAATCTACTAAAAAGTATAAAATAATTTATTTATTTCAGCTTGCAGTCTTTAAACATTTTCTTTATTATATTCTTGGATTTTTCCATCAAAAATGTAGAATATATGTTAATATCAAGCGCGAAATGCATTCAGAATATATTTTATGGATCAAATAGTTAGCGTTCATCATAATGGACGCACTATATGACTAAAAAGGCTAAAATATCAAGTTGTAAAGTTTGACTCCCTTGATACCGTATTCATAAAGCTCTCCATGCTAATGCAGTAAGCTGAATTAACGCGCTAGTACTTATATAACTGCTGTAATTTATGCGAAAAGCGTATTTCACTTTGGCACATACTTTAAACATCGCAATATTGTAAAATAGTTATATTTGCTATCCATCCACCCCTCTTAATCTATATAAATTTCGTCGAAGCAAGAATGATCGAGTCAGCGCGTGGGAGTACTAAAGCACTAAAGTTTCCGGTTTCCGTTGAAATCAAACGAGCTTAAATTAACGCGCGCCGGCGGTCGTGCGAGTGCACAGCTAGTAGCGGACTAGTAATTTATACGGAAACTCTACCTGTATAATTATTGGTCAGTGCTGTCGTGGGTATAAGATCGGGATTTCCATCCTCCTCCTCGCCCTTAACCGCAAATGTGGCAATGGTCGGCTGCTGAAGTGGTTTCGGTTTAGACGGCGAGGCGGCGTGTTTTCTCCACAGCGCCATTAATACCCCGGTCACGATAAGCCCTAATCCGGTGGCCGTACCTCCCAGGCCAATCAAGATCGGTGATATGTCCAGCGAAATGCCAGTTTCTCCTGCGAAACAAAAAAAAAATTTTTTTTTGCTTTACTTTATTGCGAATATATTGGAAAGGCAATAGTTAAGTAGTTCTTTTTTATTTATACATATCCACCAATGATCTACCGAATTTGATGGTTCTTAACGTTAAAGTGATTAAATAAGTTTGTACTTTAGTGCCCTCCGTATTTGATGTTTTTGCAAAGCTTTATGTGGTTTAGGGCTTTGGCAGGTCAACATTGGGTGGTCAATCGATTGTATGTATATAACGTTTTGTAATTATAAACGGAATCACACGGGATAGAAAGCCCAATTATAGTATAGTCATAGTCATACAATAACTGCTTTACTGTTTATATTAATGGTGCATTGTTCAATATATTGCAATCAGCTACATGATTGATTTGAATTGTTAATCGAAAAATTTTGTATTATATTAAATTACATATATTTAATATCTTGATTGATCAAACTTTACTTAAAAGTATATTCTCATGTAATCGATGTAAAAATGACTTCTTCCGAATTAAAAAGACTATACAATATTAAAAGAGTATAAAATCCATCTGTGGTATACTATGTACATTTTGATGTATAAAAACAATTAATTGATGTTATTTTATAAAAAAAATATTAAAATTATGATACTTACTATAGGGGAGACTGGGGTACAATAGAGTATGGGGTATAATGGAGAAATACCTTTGCTTCAGAAGTAGGGTCATCTATTTAATCGCATGTTATGCGAGTTAATGTATCCTTTCACATTAACCGTTACCATGCAGAATGAATTTTAAAAATAGAACATAGTTTGAGATCGTGAAAAACAGTACATTTTGTAAAAATGGCTTTTTATTAAAACGCGAAAAATCTGGTGTTATTGTTTCTGTTTTCTATGTGTAATAAAATTCGTATAATTTATTTAGGTACCAATTTCTGTAAATTGTAATGATAACAATAATTAGAAAAATTAATAATGTGCTCTATGTACCGCCCTGGTATTAATAACGTACCGTTCCATTACACCCCAATTGACCGCTTCATTATATACCCCAATGATTTTGAGCATCATGATTTTCGATTAATAATTATTAAGCACGTTTATATTATATGAATTTCAACAGTAACGTAGGAAAATATTCTTCAAAAAAGCACAAAATGACATTTTTTTTGTATTGCATTACATTTTTTTACGTAGTTTAGAGCATATTTCACGTTAGTGCTTCGTTCTACCCCAGTCTCCCCTATGTCTTATATAGTTCTTAAAAAGATGACTCTTTGTTGCTCGTCATACACGATAATGTATTCTTAATTGAATAACGTTTGATGAACACTCCACGTTGAAATTGTAACTATTATCCATCGAACTCTGAATAAATTGAAAAATTCCATTATGAACGACGTAATATTACAAAAGAAGTACAGTATATTATTATTTATATACTTCGCGCCAGCGTTTAAACTATCTGTACTTCGCAGTCCTTCACAGAATGGAAAATAAGAGCACATAAAATGGAAAGAGAGGGAGCGAGTGCGGGACGGTACAGGCGGTCATAAATCAGGCGTATATCGGCGCCGCGGCAGCGCTCGCGCTTCGGGCGCGTCTTGCCGCGCGGCAATATAATGCCGCTGCGGCTCACCCGTAAATTTTGCCATGTCTTTAAAAGCAATGCCCTCCATGATAATGGGCTCACTCGAGCCCTTCGCATTGACTGCGTACAGCGAGACAGTGGTTGGTTTATGGATTTCGATTTCCCAATAGGGGGTGCTCGACTCCCAGCGGCGCTCGTCCACCACGGCCACGAACTTTTGCGGCAGTCCACCGTCGAAGCCCTCGACGCAGGATATCCGTATCCAGGTGCCGCTCTGATTGTGCGCCGTGCAGTTCTGCAGCGGCAGCGGATTCACTGCGAACAAACAAAAGAAGAGCCTTCGTTTAACCAGTGTGTGTGTGCGTGTGTGTGTGTGTGTGGGAGGGAGAGATATGCACGCTTCGTAAAAGAGAGAGAGAGAGTTTTTTTCGAAATATAATCTTGTGGCTTTCCCTTCAAAAGTTGAAATTACATTGGCAATTTCTTTTTTGCGAGCTTCGAGCTTATTGAAAAGTTTGTTTATGTCGAAACGTTTAATTTAATTAAAACTTTGGAGATCTCGTTATTTAATCATGGACTTTTTGATGGACGTATTGAAAGGATGCCGTGATTACGCGGTAATGCTTATCTGTTGTTCGTGTACTGCGAGTTTTCACGCAAAGCAAATGTTTACTTTGGCCTACAAAATATCCATTTAACCAAATTAAAAAAGCTGCAAGAAAATGGCATTGCTCAAATTACGCACTTTTAATTAACAGTTCAACGCTGTAGTCAGTTGGTAAAAAATTGAAAATCGACTTTCCTTTTAATTCCACGAGATGCGCGCACAGCTAATTTCAAATAACGCGCGAAGAAAGTACATTAATCGAAACGTTCTTCCGTCATATTTCAATTGAAATGGAAAACTAAGAATAAAGTAGGATCGTAAAAAATGTAAGGGAATTACTGATAATTTACAGTGGCGAAAAAATGGCGCACGGAGCGCTCGCATAAAATATAAGATTCATACTCCAATATACCGGCGCTCTCGCAGTGGCGCGCGCGCACGCGTCACGGTTTCAATTAACTATTTAATTATCCGTAGCCCGGTAAGAAGCGCATATACACATGCCTGCACACGCTCGACAACTCGCTCGCGGCCCGCGGAGTTTTATACGTACATGTATATATATAAAGCGAGCTTGGACAATACCGTCCAGTAATTTCATAAGAAACACATTGCCCATCTGCGTTACCGCGGTGAGTTATGCATCCAATTAGCGTAGCCGGCCGCGCACACATACACAATCACGGAAAAGCTTCAATTATAAAAATGTGTATATATATTAAGCGCTATACCGCCGCAATCCGCCCGGGAGAAAGAGCGGAATATTTTTTGACCTCTCGCCTCTGGAGTCGAACGACACAACGGACGCGAATATCAACTTGTCCGGCGCAGCGCTGTACCTGTGTGTACCATAGGAGCAAAGCGATTGCGGTGGTCGGCGCCGCGCCGCGACCGTCAGAAAAGTCGCGCTACTGCGACGCAGGTAATGGACACATTCAATTATGAGTTTAATTAAATTCGACTCATTCCAAATGTCCTCGCCTATACGGGTAGTCGACTCGCGCTTGCCGAACGATTTTACCCTCATTAATGAAAGTGTGCTCGCGCTCGCTCTTTACCTATGCGCTGTTCAGTGCAGGTGTCAGTTGGTGGGCTCTTTTTTTCTGCGCCGCTCTGCCCAACCTGCTGGTATTATGGCCACTTTACGCAAACGTATTATAAGGTACAGTTGGATATGTATATGTGTGACCACACATGGCTATTGGGCTCATACCGCTAGATGGCAGTGCTTTATATGCTGTATTAGATGCATGTTATAGTTATATTAAATATTATCGGAGGTTCTTGTTTTTAAATCACAACTCCGTATACAGACAAAACCGTTCTCGAAACCTTCATTTTTCGTTATTAATTAATAGCGATAAATGATAATACTTAACTCAGATTATTAACTTCGGCCAAAACTAATTTACTACGTCAAATAGGTCCATTCATACAACTAATTCCATTTTGAAAGTTTAATTTTCACCTTGCTACACTAAAGTTACAGCTAAAATAGCTATGGGTGGTCATACTGGCGTACTCTCCCGTTATACGTAGGTACAGTTGGGTATTTTAATTTACCGTTAACGTTTGACTATGGCAAAGGTTAGAACAAAAAAGTTACGGGTTGTAAGCTATTATTACGTGCTGCTCGTTATGCTCGTCTTCTGTTCGGTAGAATGGCCAAGGATAAGCTTATTTTATGCTTCGAAAAGCAGAGTATCATTGTTAGTATAAACAGACGATGCTACGTAATAGAGAGGCTTATACTTGATTCGCATTATAAAATACAATAGGTAGTTCGCAAACTTGAAATTTTAGTTTCTTGTTATTTTCTGAAAGGGTATACTCATTGTGTGTCTGGGGATGATGTATTCATTATACAAAACAAACTCCTAACTATTTATTTAGAAATATGAGATCACATTATATTATTTAAAAATTTAATGATAATATTTTGATATCAACATAGCATTTTTGGACGTGTAAAAAAATTGTAACTTTTTTGCGGAATGTAGTTATACGTTTAAAGTGGAACATCGTTTCGAACGCAAAAATATAAGCTCTTTTTCGGGAAATTTTATTCATATGTATATAAACTTTTTATAAATTCTTTTTATTGAAATTTTAAAGTACATACACCCAATAGAAGAAATATCGTGTTATTTTCTGTTTTGTATTTTATCCAGCTGTTTAAATTAAAAGGTTTTGAGCTTAATCATTATTCTACAAACTTACTAAAAACGAGTTTGAGAAAAGCACAATACTTTTCCCGTATATAGTGTATATGTTTTAAACTATTGTTCGTACAAATTTTCAATAAAAATATTGATATTTGTGGCTACAGCAGCCTACGGCGTAAAGGCCCTTTAAACAACTGATGCCAACAGCTATGGCTTTTTAGGAAGCTCTAAATTAAAAAATTCGTACGGATTCCTGAAACATATTCGGATAGTTTTCAAGCGTAGGATTTTTTCAAAATATTATATTTTAACAAATATGGCGAAACTTTAAAAAACAAATACCGACAAATAACGTAAAAATCGTCAGTATGGGAGAACGGTCCAATATGGTGCACGTAAGGGGCATTAACAAATGTGGTTGTTAATGTTATTCACTTAATGTCATGTTTAAGGTGATGCTAAACCCACCTATTGTCGTCAAATACGGGTAACCACTATTTTCTTTCATTTTTCAATTTTGATAAAATATCTCTCTGAAGAGTTGTTGTTTTCTATGGGGACAATAATGTTTCATAGAGATATTTACTCGAAATTGAAAATAAAATGAGAAAAGTGGTTCCTCATATTTGTCGGTGACCGGTGGCTTTAGCATCACCTAAGATTCTTAAGGGATACTTTGATATCTTAGTTATACAAATACTGAAAGTTTTATTTAAACCTAAATGCTTATTCATTTATATTTCAAGTTTGTATAAATAAATTTACAAGTCTCCTTCTTTCTGCCATAGCGGAAAATGCGGCGCATCAGTATAAAATTTATATAAGTATACATTTAAAACGGTATAGTACTTTTGTGATGTTAAGTGTTAATTAAAAAACTTATTCCGTACACTGTTGACTAAATTTTTAAAATTTATTAAAAAAATCACACAAAATAAAATATCTTGCAAAATCAAAAGTTAGTTTAGTTCAGGTTTTCTTTGTATTTTGACATTTTTCGCGTATTTTGTCCAGTTATTAAAGCATAACTTTATTAGAAATTAACTTCTACGTTTACTCTCTTATTCATTTGGTAAATATATAATCATTTATAATGTGTTTAATTATGCTGCCCCACATTGCCCACAAGTAGGTTATCTTACTATTATATTTTATGAAATGTATGTAAACTATTTTTTCAATTTAAGGTAGAAATCAACAGTAGTTAAGTCCAAGCTATACATAAATAATTTTTTATTTTATTCGGGATGACAAACATTTAATCATGAGTAACTTTTTCGAAAGTAAATTTTATACATAAATGACCGTAAAAATAATTTCAACGTTTTTAGAGCAAATAATTTATAATATGATACAATAACTTTTCAGGATATCTACATTAATTATATTAGAGAACTAAATAAAGTCACTTTAACTGGTTTAAAACAAATCAAAGTATCTAAATTAGAGGTGCGCCACATTGTTCGCTGCACCACATTGTACCGTTCTCCCCTATTTTTAACTTTACATAAAGACGCAACATATAATCAAAAAAATCCAACGCTTAACGATAGACAATCTAATCATAAAGATCTCCAGAAAATTTCAATTCTATTGATTGAAATACACTTAACTTATAATTGCTTCTAGTAAATAAATGTTAATTTTAAGATAACCGCGTTTAAAGTTCTCTATAGGCATGGTTACTGTCTCCTACGGATTATTGTAACTCTTTTATTTGTTAGTTTTCAACTGCTTTAACTAACATAACAATATTTTTTAACTAGAATACGCCCTCAATATTTTTATTTTGCTTACTAAACTCACGATGTACTCTCTCTTTTATAACTCTAGTATGTTTGTTCGAATTACATCAAATTCCTTTGCAGGTACATTGTCAATGACCTAAACTATTTATAGTAAATGAGATAAAGAAAATTCAATATCTAAAAAAAGTTTAAAGTGGTATTTCCCTTTAAGGAATCATGTAGGTTCATTTTAATTTAATTCATTAAAAAGTAAGTAAGTATTATTCTTAAATGATTAAGTACTTATCGTTTTAAAGTCGCATAAAACTACATTTACATATTAAAATAAAAGAATCATGAGATATACCACTGGATGACACAAAAATTGAATTAGTCAGATTCAGAGTACATATTTGAAGAAGCCCCCTTTCGCAAATATTTAAGCTTAGCTTCAGACTCAAAATATTAACCAGACAGGTATTTAGAAAGCCAAGAGAGAATCCATTTAGAATTAGCGTTCCGAGATTTATGGAGGAACGACGAAATGCCGTGCAGCGCGGTATTCCTCTCAGCCGTGAGCTCGAGTAACAGTAGATTTTCGGAAAAGCTCGTATTCTCCGTACACGTCAACCTCCGCGCGCGCTCGCGCGCGGACTTCCATAAAAGAAACTTGCCGTCGCGCGAGCGCGGAAATAGGAGAAACCCCGCGGACTTCTCGTTTGCGCCGTATATATCCGCGCTCCTGTTTCCCGCGAGAGGTGAGCTTTCCGCCGTCCTATATTTTCAAAGTAAATGTTTAACAGCATCAGGCCGGGCCGCGCCGCGCACGTTCGGATGTCCTCTCTCCGCACCGCGACCACTTTCGCTAAGTGGATATACAGCGACGACGACGCGACGCCGCGGGCGCTCCGAGACACGGATATATACACCGGTACAGGTATATCTCCGGAAAAGAAGGAACGTAAAACGCGCGGGAGAGAGAGAGAGAGAGAGCACGGGAGCGCGCGGGTGAAGGAAATTTGAATTATAAATCAGAGGCTGCCACCGCCGCTATCACCGAGCGCAATCGACGCACGGAGTATAGTTAATTAAAGTTGCACGGGGAGATGCGCGAGGGCATTGATTTATTTTACTACGCGAGGGATATGAATTCGGTAATTCCTAATTGAAAGCGGACGGCTTTGTGTGTTGGGAGTGTGTTCTGGATGCGGCGTGGCTAGAACTTTAGTGGCATAATAATAATGGACCGGCATTAGCAAAGCAGCGTCTAACTGATATTGGCGCAGTATTTTAATTAAAATGCCGTTATGTCGAATGGCCGCGGAATACGTGGCTGAAGTTTATTGATAGAATAGTAATCCAGCAGTATTAATTATTGGTCGTAATGGAATTATTTTATAATAGTTAATGAACTTGTGAACAGTTAATGTATCATGCGAATTACTGGACCTGGTGAGGTAAAGTACATGGAATGTGGGTCAAAACTTTGGGTCTCAAAATGGCAAGTTCTTATTTTTCGTCGTTATTTATTCTTGAATACGAGCAAATTTAGTGTCTGAAGGGGTTGTAAATAATGAAATGTTATAGGTGAATATTGAAAGTTAATTTTCGTTTTATCTATTGAATTAAATTCCAAACACTTTGGACGAATAAAATGCTCTTGTTGGTCTCTCAATTAGTAAAATCTATTCATGTTCTTTATTATTATAAGTACACCAGACGGTTAAAGTAACTTTGAATATGGCGTGGCATTTTGCTTCGTGTTGGGATTTCGATTTGTCGTCGTGCGAGCTACACGCTTTTCTTTCCCGAAAAAGCACTTGAAACGTAGTTAAAACTCGGAGCAATATAGCGTAGAACAAAAGTTCTTTCTTTTAGTCAGCGTGCTTTCCTTGCTTCTCAGAAACGTAGTTTCTGAAATCGAATATGTGCGTGTGAGCCTGCTCGAGAATCGAGTCATTATGTATTTTTGAATATTTTCTAAATACATATCTATTATTTAATTTGAATATTTACGCGTGTAAAATGGCAAGTAACACGTGACGTAGTATTACGTTATAATATATAAATCTTGTATAATCCCAGGTAACATGTGTTGAAATATCCCCGCCAAATTCAAAGTTATTTTAACCGTAAATTGTACATTATCTTTATCTTTTTCACAAACATAGCAACAGTATAATTCTTTTGTAAAAAGTATTTATTTTTTATCTTTAAAAAATTTACAGATCTTTAAGGGTGGTCTTTGAACGCATGTTTGTTTTCTATTACGTGGGTCGTATTGGGTCGAATGGATGTATAAACATATTTCCTTGTATTGAGAGTTTAAATTTACCATGCGACCTCTGGCGGGTACACATAAATCGGCCATTTTTCATACATATAGATATAGTTTCTCATGTTAAAATACAAAACATGGCGCAGATAGGTGTACCTTTTCAATAGCGTCACCGCTGCCGCGGAGGCAGTTTTATTACTAAACAGATAAATAGCCGAATGAAAACTATGCCCCTAAATAGCTGATATATAGTAACAATTTAAGGGCGGTGTTGACTGAGACAACTCATTTATTTTATATATGATAGTATATATGATTACTTGCTTAAGGGGTTATATATAGTTGTAAGTGGAATTTAAGGTGACCTATCACAAAAATAGTGAAGTACAAATCATTATGTTTACCGAATCGGTTTAAAATGGTAAGGAGAAGTAAGTAAGAATTTTTCTACACTTCACTTATAAAAAATTCTGTGTGGTAAATCGTTGGCAATCTACCTAATTAAAAGTGGTAAACGTTGGCAATCTACCTAATTAAAAGTGGTAAACGTTGGCAATCTACCTAATTTTGACTAAAGAAATCATGAATTTTCCGTTTATATCAATATATATGGCAAAGTATGCAGAAATTCTTCAAAAAACTTTCATTTTTGGTTACATAAACATATGAGAAATTCTACAAAAAATCGGTTGATAAGTGGTTCGAAAAATGACGAAAAATAAATGATGAGGCACGCCTCTGTAACTCGAGTTTTCTTATTGTATAGGTCCTAAAATGTACTGGATAAATTTCCAACCAGTGAAAAAGACCTTGTGACACACTTTTTTTGTATAATATCAATTTTTCTTATGGGAATTTAACATGGGAATTATGGAATAAACGGTCATCATTGATATAACAATCACTTGACTTCTAAGGGTGTACGAAAAATTTTCACGCAAAAGAATGTATAGTAGAGATAAAAAGCTTTAATTTGAGATGTACCGCATTAGAAAGATTAATAATATCAAAAGTTATGTATGATCAAAGATAGTGAATAAACGCGAAAAAATAGTCTAAAATGAGAAATCATGAAATTTAGCGTTTTTTTCGTGTATATTTACTATCTTTGATTGTTCATAACTTTTGATACTGTTAATTTTATTTAACTTGGTACATCTCAATTTAAAGCTTTTTTCTCTACTTTACATTCTATTACGTAAAAAAATATTTTGCACCCTTACAAGTCAAGTGTTTGATATATCAATGATGACCGTTTTTCGTTCATAATTCCCATAAGAAAAATTGATATACAAAAAAGTATGTCACAAGGTCTTTTTCGCTTGTTGGAAATTTTTCTAGTAAATTTTAGCACCTATACAACAAGAAAACTCGAGTGGAAGAGGCGTGCCTCATCATATATTTTTCGTTATTTGTCGAACCACTTATCGGTCGATTCTTTGTAGAATTCCTGATATGTTTATATACCCAAAAATGAAAGCTTTTTGAAGAATTTCTGCATACTTTACCATATTTTTTTATATAAACTACGTTCAATGATGAATACAACATTTATATTCATTTTTTTTAATAATTAATTTTAATATCCTTAACATCGTTTTTGTTTTATATTATTCTTTTCAACTTCATATCATTATTTTAATAAGAAGCAAATATTTTACATAAAAAAGCATAACAATTGAATTAAAGGCTTTTCAGTGCTATCGTAAAAATGTTAGTATACATTCCACGTTTAACGGTGAAGATCTTCGCATAATATATACTCGCTTTTACTTATAAGCAAAAATCTATGTGCTTCTGAGGATTAGGTTTCCGGTTGCCCCCTCCTACACTTTTATTTTATTTTTACTTTTAATTATACCTTACGAACCGTAACAGTAATTTATTCCATACAATTGCTACATCAATATACTAGGGTCCTCATTATCCAGAATTGCCTAAAAACAATTGTTTCTCCAACATTCATCGATCAAAAAGTGAAGAAACACGCGCATACCTGGCGGTGGCACGTGATAGAGGCAGGGCTGCTTGGACTGGCCGACGACGTTGCTCGCCCAGCAGCCGAAGGTCCCGTAATCCGCCTCCGTCCTGAGCAGATGGCTCAGCCGGCTGACGGTCTCGTCGCTGCTGTAGCGCGACTCCGGCAGGTCGCTCAGCTCCTTGGTGTTGTTGAAGGTCCAGTGGAACGTGACCGTGGTCGGACTGGCCTCGAACTCGCACGCGAGACTGATGATCTCGCGGCGCGACACGTTCAGCGCCGACTCATCCTCGTAGTCGTTGAGCAGCACGTACGCCGAGGGCGCGCCGATCGCATCCTCCTCGCCGAGGCTTATCGGGCTCAGGTGCTTGCAGATCGGGGCGACTGCAAGTGTATGTGCGGGATGGACGTGGCGAGGTCGATCGAGTTGTAAAGAATGCAATGGTTGAATAGTCTATTAATTCACGGTGAATGGGGGAGGGCATCAGTTTCGGGAAAAATAGGTAGGTAGGGACAAGACAGCAGTGAGTGAGAAATTTGACAATTGTTATTGTATTATTTGATTGGAGATTTTTTGATAAGTAGACCGCTGCTAGTGTCTTTAGCGGAATGCTTTCTCAAAGAGAGCTCCCGAATTAAAATAACAGCAAATTTGGAAATTAACGGTAAAAGAGATATGCTAATAGTAACTGACTAGATGCGAATGATTAAATACTACTTGTCTGACAAAATCTTAAATTAATCGTATTATTAAAATAAGTATTTAATTTTATCGAATTAGTTTAAAAATTCAATCATACATGCATATAATCCATAACTCAATATTTATCAAATTTCTGATCTGACAATTTTCAATGTTTTAAAGCTTTCTCTTTGAAGAGGTAAAATCTTAATAACAAATCAGATAAATATTGCACCAATTTTTATATAATATAGAAATCATTATATATTATATTTCATTTTTTTTAACAATTATTACTTATTTTATTATTTTATTAGGATTTTACTCGCAAGAAATTTAATTCTATGTATATATATATATATATATATATATATATATATATATATATATACATAGAATTAAATATATATATATATATATATATATATATATATATATATATATATACATAGAATTAAATATATATATATATATATATATATATATATATATATATATATATATATATATATATATATATATATATATATATATATATATATATATATATATATACATAGAATTAAATATATATATATATATATATATATATATATATATATATATATATATACATAGAATTAAATATATATATATATATATATATATATATATATATATATATATATATATATATATATATATATATATATATATATATATATATATATATATATATATATATATATACATAGAATTAAATATATATATATATATATACATAGAATTAAATATATATATATATATATATATATATATATATATATATATATATATATATATATATATATATATATATATATATATATATACATATATTGTACATAGTCATATATCACTAAATATGTTATATATAATGTTTTCCATTAGTTAATCAACCTCTTATCTCCATTTTACTTTTACTACTTCAGAGGAGAATCCTACAGTACTGACCACTACGAATTTTATACTTCCATTATCAAATAGCAGTACATTGCATGTTTAAATTCAGTACCGAAAAAGTTTTCGTAAGCATAATCATCAAGCTGATATTTTGAGCATCAAATGTCATTCTGCAAAGCTGACCGTTTTTTCTGCAAGTAAGTTAGCGTCTAAAATGGTTTTTAACACACCCAGCCATAAAGTACGTACTTTTTCCCTGCCGAGCCGGGAATAAAGCGCTACATTAAATCCCTACCCCCATTCTAGTCCCCGCCGCGACGCGCATGTGCCATCGCCTTCGGCTCGGGCACAAACAGCGCGTGGCGGCGGGAACTAGCGTTAGGAAATTAATATGTAGCACTATTTTCCCTCTTCGGCGGTGAACGAGTACAAACTTTTTGGTAGGTACTTTAAAAAATTGTATATTGCACGCGTGAATAAAGTGAACCAGCGATTGCCTGCGTGTGGTTTGGCGCCCGAGCGGAGCGAATTTAATGACTCACTTTAGTCCCTAGGTGCATAATATACTAATACAGTATACTTGTAATGGCGTAGTGTCCATATTCTTTCATATTTTTTTTTCAAATTAACTTGTTTAAATTAGTCGCATTCCAGACGCTTACCTTCTTATTTCATATAAGCTGTTTTAAAAGATTATCATACGTAGATAAGACTTTAGAAGCAAATACAACAGAATGAACAACATAACATCGATACCCTATGTAGAAAACTTTAAAACAATTTAATTAATAATTAACATCTTTTATTAATAACTTACTATTAACTTAGATTTGTCTAAAACATGTACTTAGACAAGCATTTTTAAGACAAAACTAAGATAAATTTATATACTCTTGAAGCAAGTAGACATCAGTTAGACGAAAGGATCACTGCAGTTAAGAGACAAGCTAAGAGAGAACTAAGAAAATCAAAGAAAGTTAGAAACCAGAAAACAGAGGAAAAAACTGATACAGAAGTAAAAGTGAAAAAGTAAAGACTTAAAGGGTATCAAAGAGAAAGTAAAATAAGAAAGTTTACTCAGCATGTCACCGTTGTCAGTGTACAAATTGTAACGGATCATTTAATGAAGATTTCGTTCAATATCTATATCTAAAATGTGAAGATTAGGCATATGTCGAATACACAAACCATCTGAATTTTAATGATGTAATTTAGTATATGCGTTAAATTAAATATTCGTAGTAAAAAATAGTATTTGATATCTTTGAAATATAATTTAAATACCATTACTAATTATTTAAATCAAAAAATATAAAACCCATTATAAATAGACGATACTTTTGTTAAACTCTTGACTTTTCGGTCTTAAGGTGATGCTAAAGTCACCCGTGATCAACAAATACCAGGACGCACTTATTAATTTAATTTTTAATTTGAAGTAAATATATCTCTATAACGTCGTTATCCCAATCAAAAACAACAAAGTTCCAAAGAAATATTTTTTCAAAATTGAATATTAGATGAAAATAGTGGTTTCCCGTATTTTCTGGTAAAAGGGGGGCTTAACATAACCTTAATTAATTATTAATTCAGAGAATTAAATTTAAAACCTCTCTTTCCTTTTTTTAATAAGATCCTTTTATAGAACAAGTTTTTTTTTACTTCTTTTATCCAGGTAATCAAAAGTTACAGCAAAAGCTAGCTGTGGGTAGTGGTATAGCAGGACTCTTCCCCACATTTTGAATAAAATGCATTAACGGATAAAAGTTAATATTTGAAAATTGCACGTGCAGGAGAAATGTTATGTCGAGATGAAGGGAGCATATACCTATATACAAGGATATGCATGTGCTGACCCATATGCAGTGCCATTCAAAATTCGTGCAAAAGTGGGTTACGACTATTATATTTTCATATTAAATAGCAGGAAATGCCTAACGATTTGTCTAACAATATCTTGAATTTCAATATCTTTGCTCTCTATTGAAATTCAAGTATTCATCCTTTAATTAGAAGTTGTTTAAAATAATGAAATCAACTGTAAAGTTAAGTAATAATTGTATTGCATTTATGCTATTATTTAGTTTTCAGAGCACGTAGACAATTGATATTTCAAACTTTATTATTGTGCAATAAATCATGATGCGAACAAGTTTCATAAATTTTCTTCAGTTAAACTTTTCGGTGTTGATGCTTAATTAATATATAATATTAAATTCCGTAGTAAATAGAAAAATAAATAATTTACTTTATATAAAAGTGGAAAAGTTAAATTCAATAGAATGAGGTAGAAATTTAATAGAGAAAATTATTTCATGTTAGTTATAAAACCGCTGCTAACTTTAGCACAATGCTTTCTCAAAGAGAGGTTCTGAAAAATCGACTTTAAGAATTTTCTAATTGAAATTCGCTTTAAATCAAATAATTCTAAAATTAACTTATTAAATACAAGCGTTTAAATACTGCCATTCTAAAAATATATTATAATTCAAAATAATGTTCACCATATCTGAACGCTGAACGTTCATTAATTTCAAAAGCATAAGTTTATTAAAAATTTATATATATAAATTGAAAAGAAAATGCGTCTTTTTTAATGTACATATTTTTAACATGTTTGGCGTATAAAAACATCGATAATTAGATCCATTTTTACTTTTAGGTCAATCACTCATGTATATGTAGATTGTAGAAGATATTTTACTCTAATATTAATTAATTTTTTTAATGTTTCTGATCAATTATGTTACGAATAAGAATTTATTTAACTTATATCATTTTCATTATATATATTATTTCATTTTTTCAAAAGAATGAATTGTCGTTATAATTTTGTTTATAAGTGCAAGATATATAAATCAAAAGTAAATCACGTGTACTAAAATAGATGACAAAATTATTTCTGAATTTTCTAAAAACAACGATTTTAGAAAAATACGTATTTAGCAGTTAATCATATTTTTTCCTCTAAAATAGTATTAAAGTAATTTATTATATATATAAATTGGAAGAAAATTATGTCTATCTCAAGACAATGTATATATTTACAATATGTTTGACGTTTAAAGAGAACATTTTTTTTCTTAATTTTTACAAATTTTGTAAATTAATATTTTTCTATTTCTTAAAAAAAAATTTTTTTTCAATAATTTCTAGATATATCAATCAAAAGGAAATCACGAGTACTTTATGAAAACATATATATTTTTAACATATTTTTATTATAAATAAAAATAATTTTTCTTAAATTTTTACAAATTTCAAAAACTTTATATTTTTATTTTTCTGTAAAAATAAAATTTAAAATAAATGCTAGATATATCAATCAAAAACAAATTGCATGTGACTTTATGAAAACATAGATATTTTCAACATATTTAACATATAAAGTAGAGAAAATTATTTTTATTTTTGAAATTTTTTTAAGTTACTATTTTTGTTTTAAATTGTACTTTTTATTATCCAATGAGCTTAAAAATCTAATCAGTTTTAAGTTGAGCTATACTTCATATGTCTGCAAAATTTCAGCTCATAACAGGCTTCCTTGATGAGTTATCGTTCCACAAATTTTTTGTCACATACATTCATACAAGACATTTCTTAAAAACACGTTTTTCTGACGCAGGAGTCTTGAAAACATAAAAACTCATCAAAATTTCTAATAAAAAAATTTCATCGGCACAAAGTTTCTCGTTGAGAAAGTAAAAAGGATGATAATGAAAAACTTACACATAACATGAAGGTAAATAATGTTGGATCTATTATGGCCTTCTGAGTTGGCTGCAAGACAGCTGTAGTTTCCAGAAGCTTCTCGAGTTATTCCCTGGAGAACAAGAGATTGATCGGATAGCACTACACCTGCACTGGCGTTATTCCGAACTTCTTTGTTCTGGAAAAATAGTTTCATAACAATATTGTTAGCTTTTTCGACTGATTTGTAAATGTCTTTTTTTGCAATATTTTGTATATATGATCGTACGCTAAAGAATATATATTCTACATTTATTTATAGTTTTTGAAAAATTGTTGAACGTTTTAATAAGATTGATATTATTTATGTACGTCTGTATCTTCCATTTTGCTATCTTTTAGACATTTTACTTTAAAGCTCAATACCTTTCGAAAAATATTTTGATTTTATATAGAAGAAATCGCAAACAAGTGCCGGTCGAAAGAATCGTTTCGCTATTGTTGTGCGGCTCTATGCGGTCGATTTCGTCTATTCCGGAATATCGCCACTGTGTGCGGTGAACATAAAATTTTCATGCCTTAAAGGGTTAGGTGCCAAGTGGTCTTTTTAGTAGATTTTTACACGAGCGAACGCAATTCGGTGATTTGCCGCGACAATTTATTGGTCTCGTTCGCTCCCGCTGGATGAACTAAAATTTTGAATAAACGGGAAACGACAACGGGGATGAT
The DNA here is from genome assembly GCA_949152435.1 of Gastracanthus pulcherrimus. Lineage (NCBI taxonomy): Eukaryota > Metazoa > Arthropoda > Insecta > Hymenoptera > Pteromalidae > Gastracanthus > Gastracanthus pulcherrimus. The sequence continues at coordinate 25,109,969 of OX424576.1, read as the reverse complement.
CGTAAATTCACAATAATTCCAAGAGAATGCGTCTCTATGGCTATGAACTGCACACCACTGGCCGCACCGCACTGCTATCGAGCTCATTCAATATATTTCGGACAATTGGTTTTCACGGACTTTTTTATACCCCAAGACTTTACGCGTATATTTTTTTGCGCGTTAATTATTTAACACACGTTTTATCCTTTTCATTTAACTTGCACGTATTAACATAACTTTTACATAAAATACTGTACTGAGAAAAGAACAGTGTTAATCCATTTAATGACCATGATATTAGCTGTTTCACTCACCGAATCTATTTTAAATTTAATTTTACAGCTTCAAAATATGTTTGTCTAGTGCAATGTAAAAATAAACTGCTAAATCTTTTGTTTGGTTTAAAACGTTTATATTATAAAAACGCTTGTGACTTTAACCTAGAAAAATATTTATATATTCAACGAAATTTGTTAAGTTTATAGATAAAAACTTATTTATTTTATATGTTTTTTTCTGTATAAAATTCTTGAGAGCATTACGTAATTTGTGAATGGGCCCTTATTAGTTTAACCGTATAACGTGAACACACCATAGGATTAAGCATAATTTATATTTAAAAAAATAAAGAGATGACTTACTAATGACCAAATAGCTTATGAATATTATTTTTTCTCCTTCGTGAAAAACTGTTTTGTACTATGACATTCATAAAACTATATTATCAAGTTTGTTGTATATTTCGGTGTCGAAATATACGAAATTGAGCTTGAAAAATCTAATTTTGTAACAAATTCTAATTTAAATATGTTCTTTCGATATATGAAAAATTAATATCGATTTAATTCCGCAAATTAAAAAGTTGTGACTGAAAGAATAAACGTAATAATACGCAATCCATAAGTCAGAATGCACAAATGTTTACACCAAAATACATAATAACGCTGTAGTAATAACGGGATCCTGAATTTTCATTATTTTAAATAATAATTTCATAACAAAACTTCATATTAAATATAGCTTTACTTTATGTAATTATTATAACATAAAAAATAAAATTAAATAATTTAAAATAACTTCTAGTATATTTAAGATAAAAATAAAAAATAAAAAATTTTGTTTGTATTATAACAGATTGTAACATTGCATTTTTTGCAAATAAAGATCAGTCTTCCGTCGGTTCAAACGGCGCATCTTAATTATTGTTTAATGTAAATTGGCTAATGATTATTTCCATCAATGCGAAAGTCTGAATTATTCTGGTTTTCACATTCTTTCGACATTCAGAAATCACCAACAAAGTTTAAAAAGCGATACTATCCATAATCCCATAACAGCATTCCATGTAAGGAACGCATTCTTTGCGGAACAACCCCGATATAAAACATGCCGATTTTTAACTTCTAAGATATCTATTATCTTTATTTAACTTCATTTTACGAAAATATGCAGATCGGATACTATAATAATAACGTTGAATATGTCTTACGCTCGCCTCTACTTAATGACGATCCGGGTTCTAATTATTTACAGCTTGTAAATAATAAATTATGATTTTGTTGATACCCATACCATCTTCTCAGTTTATTTTAGTGAACTGAACCGTTAAAATGGCATATTTCTTTCCTTTATTATTTTCGAAACACCAAAAATGTAGAATTTCCCATAGGGAACACTGGGCGTTAGCGAAGTTTATACAATTTAATTGGAAGTTTATACAACACTGGGTTAAGAAAGTTTATACAATTTAATAAAGAATATTGTGAGTCGTAAATCTTTTTATTTTCGTTCAATAACAAGTCTTACTAGAATTAGAATCCGAAATTCAAATTATTGCAAAATGTTAAAATATATATTCCAGTAGTGTAATCGAGTTCCACAGTCGTACAAACATAATACGAACCTTCCATTTTAATTTAAAGCACACAATGTATACATTTCTACTGCAGCATCAGCCGCGAGTCGTATGAAAAAAAAAACGGTTATTACACTGTTACTTCACCGCGGCGTATCTCAAATCCCGCGCGCAATTTAGCTCTCGCGACCCCCTTAAAGAGCCAGCGAGCAGCAGGCGGCACTCTTTTGAAGAGAAAGGATTCGCGCAGCAGAAGATAACCATCTCCAACACGGCGCATTACGGACAGTGCAAAAATGAATCTCCATTTATATTTATATTACGGTCACAACGAGCCAGGCCAGCGAGAGCTGCAGGGCGCCGCCTAAAGTACATCGCCGTAGCCTCCGCAAGCTCTTTCCCGCGCGTATAACGCGAAACACTCCCGGCGAGCAGCCGCCTCTCCTCGCACCCACCCCCCCCCCCCTGCAGTCCGACGAGATCTGCTGCAGCAAGAGCACGGGATATAAACAGGCGGCATGATCCTCCTTGAGCGGTTTAACTACCCAAGCCCATTCCTCGGCCGGGGCTGCTGCTCTAAAAAGCTTTTTGCGCTTCGTGTTTTCGCATCGGCGCTTCTATGAGCTATTTTTCCCACGAATCTTTACGTGTAAAGGAATTATTTACTCTAACGTGCATTAGCGTCTGGATGGGGCGAAAAGAGAGAGAGAGAGAGAGAGAGAGAGAGAGAGAGAGAGAGAGAGAGAGCTGGATGGGCCTTGGGGAGGCTTTTGCAGAAGCTTTCATTATGCGGGGCTGACTCGCGACGTCGTGAAAAATTACGGAAATAGCACGGAAAACTTATGCAAAGCTGTGTCTGTGTGATTTTGTGTCTCTTTGCGCTTTGCCAGAGAGGATGGCGAAAGCTTGGACGCAGAGAGGGTAAAGGGTTTTGGGGGCTTGCGCGAAATTGTGAAAAGTTCGTTTGCGAATTACGATGTTGAAGGGTTTTGTGAATTGAACATTGTTGAAAACTAGTAGTTAGAGCAAGATAAATATAACTTTGCTTGATCAATCGCTACATGAGTGTACTTTTAAATCAGAGTCTATAGTTTTACAGCAGGATATTTGGAGAAGTTTTTGTTTCAGTGATTTGAACATTGCAGTATCTACTCTGAAATAAGTCTATATATATATGCGCATTGTATAGTGGAACCTCACCATTTTGAATCGCCCTCAATCAAAAAACTCTGTAATTCGAAATAAAGTTTAAAAAAATAGGACAATATATCGAGAAATCCAGTTGAGTATTTAAACTCGATGATACTAATATTTTAGTTTTTACCATGCGAAATTCTCAAATACAAACAGGCTGTTAATAGCGCTAAAAAGAAGAAAAATATACAGCAAAAGAATTCGATATATCTAAAAAAAGTAAAATAAAAATTTAATCAATTGTATATTTTACATACGATGGCACATATTCAAGCGAAAAATATGAATCATAATTTATTAGAAAAAATGGAACTAAAGAAAGCTTGTGTTATGCTTTTAATAAAATAGAAAATATTGTTTTTCATATAAATTATTGAAAATATCTTGCGTATTCAGTTTTTTTTCTGATTGACCTGTCTAATAGAGAACAAACCTGACGTCGATCAATAGCATTTTTTGCTTTCTAGTATATAATCCTATTAGACTTTATTATCAACTATTATTTTCTCTTTTGTACGAGTTTACAATTAAAACATTATAACAAAAACATGTTTTATTTGTGCTTTTGTGTATTATTTAGTCCATATTTTAATTTTAAAATACACCTAGCCAAAATACTCGCTCGCTGACGCTCGCTAAAGATCAGGACATTGTATATTTGTATTTTAGTTTAAAATGTATTATTTAAAAAAAATTATTTTACACGTTTTTAGAAGATATATTGCAACACAATATAAAGTAATTAATAATTATTCTATATTTGATTTGTTAATGTATTGTATATTAATAAACGGTTAATTATAGAAACGTTAAAAGTCCTTATAATAATATATCGCATATTTATTTAATAATTATTTATAAAGTGTAGAAAAATAAATGAAATAATTATACTTGAAAATCATAATAAATCCGCTGTGTATTATTATTTAATTTTAAATGTATAATAGTAGAATAAAATTATAAAATGTTCTTTTCGATTCACAAGTGTGTACCGTTGCACAATGATATAAAAAATAAATAACAAATTAAATTAGTAAAAATGAAATAGCAAAAATTATTGTTAATGAAAAAATATCACGTATATTTGTTAATCCATAAATAATAAATCGAGATACAACACAAGTTACACGTGTTTCATGGGATATTTCATACGTTGTGGCACGGTTTGATGGATTTTGTAAAGTTTTAATGATTTTATGTTATATTGGTTATTATAAAAGTTGATTAAGGTATGACTCTGGTGCTTTTAAAATAAATCTGCTATTGTTGACCAATTAACTTGAAATTTTTACCCTGTCAATGTTATTACAAAAAAGTAATTCATATCAATTTTGAAGCCATTTCACCGCATCCCCTTGATTTTATACTACAATTAGTATTAATTTTCACCAATATTAGTGATATTTCAAAATGTAGTACGCGCACACAACATTAAGCTGGGATAATAAAAAAATTCCTATATGTTTTTGAAGAACTAAAAACCAAAGTTATCACTTTACAAAAATAATTGATTCTTAAAACATAAAAGAAAATCTAGCTTGATACGTATTAAAAAAAGTATTTATAAAACAAGAAAAAAGACATTTATTTATAATAACATGTATACGTACTATAAACCATGGATGTATACTTACTTCAAAAGTGATAACTTTTATTTACAATATAGTAACCAATATTTCTTGAAAGTTTCAAAAGGATTCGTTAAAACCTCATGCGTATACAACTTTTTAAAGTTAGAAAAAATTAGTTTCGCGAAAATCACGTTTAAAGATTAAACTTTATACGTTATCCAATGTAAATTGTTTTACTTAAATGCGTATAACTTTGTTAAATAATCGAGTTATGACATCTGACAAATTTTGAAACATTCTTACAATTACAAACATTAAGAAAATTCAATAAAAAAAATTTATTGTGTATTTTTGTCAAAGAACACCAGAGTCCTACCTTAAAAAGATAAGTCGTTTGTTTATATCATTTAGGCATATTTTATTTTCAAATTGAGTTTTCGCTAATGCTCGCTCGTAAGTTCCAAAATTTTAATAAAAATAAATTAAAACATCAAACTAAAGTAAATATACGAGAATAAAACCTTTTAGAGTTTCATAAATTTTCAGATATACGAAATGCTCAGATAACATAAAAAACATATTAAAATCATAAAATCAATGCTAGCTGTATATTTTTTTTAATGAAAGAAAAACAATGACCACCAAAAGGAACAAAATGAAACACTAAAAATAATACAATATTATGAAGTTATTGAAAAAATGTGGAATAATGGAGAAAATATAGGGAGAAACAGAGATTCTGAGATTCAAAAAAGTGTTAAATACGATTTAAAAAACGAAATGAATATGTTAGTTACACATATCTTTTTGTAATAAATAAATACGATATAATAATAGGAAATAAAATGAAACTCAAAAAGGTTAACATAATTATGGAAGCGTTAAAAAATTGAGTAAAATGTAAAGTGCATGATTTATCATGAACTTTAATATAATGTAGATGTTGATGTAGATTAGAGAGGTATTTAGTAGTAAGAAAAGTAACTTTTCCTAAATACCTTAGCTGTTTCGAAATTTGAGCGTCTACGAATTAGTACATGTTCTTCAATCATTTATCTTCTCTGCACGAAGCTGAATTATTTATAATTTCAAGATTAATAGACAGTGTTTGCAGGAAATGCTCGGGAATTCTCGAAGCTATAGCGCTTCAGCAGTCGCTTTAACCATGCATGTCGTTTTATTAGAAGTAAAGATCACGTATTGCCGGGGGGTCTTTTAATTTAGCGTTATACGTTCAGTCCCGCGCGCACGCGTCCCGTATATATACCTCGCCTCGTGTATACTCTCTCCCTACAGGCTATTCATTTCCAGCGCTATATAGACCTCGCACGAGATGTAGTTCACCGCTGATTTTTCTTTTCCGAAGGCGCCGGCGCGCGGTATATAAATTCCCGCTCTCCCGGGCTCGTCTACTTTTTGCTCCAACAATATTTCAGCAAATAGAGCCTTGTGCAAATAACTTACGTGGCGTATCGAAATTTAAAGGCATATTTACCCCGTGATACCATGTTGGCTTGAAGTTCCTGGGATTGGCTCTGACGTTGCACTCAAAGGAAACATCGTCGCCTTCCTTGATATCCTTCAGGTCGTAGGAAGAGCGTATTCGCAGCTGCACTATGGGAGCGACTGCAACACGGTAAAGTGAAAACGTATATTTTAACGTATATGTTTCCTGCGCGCTTATAGGCTTTAGAAAAATGTATTTCAGCGCGGAATAATCAATACGGCGATATAAACGGCGCAATCTTGGATTTCTGTTGGTTGTAGATAACTTTCGTCTAAAAACGAGGTATTTCTTTTCAATAGGCATACTGTAAGAATATACGGCTTTTTTAGAAAAATTTTTAGAAAATTTTTTAGAAAAATCAATTATAAGCACACTTATTGCTCCTTAATCATATCATTTATGTAATAGGTATACTCGAAGTTAAATACTCTATGTAAAAATCATATCGTGAAAAACCTTGAATCACTTCCGTATAATGGTCATATTAAAATTTTATGTACAGCTTAAGTTCCAATCGGCTTTAATTTATAGTGATTAATTCATACGAATTTTATACAAAAATTTACATTTAAAAAATCAAATCTTTGGAGGTCTGTGTAAAATCCAGAACGTAGTCCTTTGCTACTTCATAATACATAAGTAATACCAAAAGATCTTTTAAAGTACTTAGTTCCTTGGAACTAAGCGTCTTTGCATTTGGAAGTAAGTTTCATCTACAGAATAGTAGTATAATATAGAAATTTCAGCTACAGTGATTTTCACAGTACGAAAGATAAGTTTACATTGTGAATTGAAACAGAGATCCAGACACGTAATTTTCATGCCATAATTTACGCTTATATTATAAATAGCATAGAATAATACATTTAAGATCTTACTGTTGCAGTGCGTACAATTGTATATAAATAACAATGAAAAGCTTCGTAAGTATTGCTTCAAGATATTTAATAACAAATAAAGTAATATAATACATAACGTCCCACAATGATATTTATTTTGAAAAACTGTTCTTTTATTTGGTACGATAAAAACAATTTGTCCGCAAGAATTTCAAAAGTTTTGACGCGAACAACATGAAATCGCAAGAGCGCAATAATTTCATCTTCAATTTGAAGGCAAAAAACAATGTTGCGAGAAGTTATGAGTTCTTTAAAGTAGATCACGGAGAATCGGCTATTCCAACTTCAAGCTGTACGTTCTTCAACACTTTTCGTATTGGATCCGGAGGCTTCGAAATAAGGTTTACGAAACTTCTTTCTTTTAAGAAAGAGGTTTCTTAACTCCTCTCCCTCTACCACCTTTACCCAGGAGCTGTACCAATACACGTACACGCGCACGCACGCGAGAATATATACGTCACTACTTTCTTCCCGATTATACTGTTTAGAAAGGTAATGCGTTTCGACTTCGGATAAAGTGGCCACCTCGCGAAGGCAGCCTTTATACATCCAGTCCCGCGCGCATGTAGCCACCTCGGCTCTTTGTATGCAGTTTTCATCCCGCGGAATTTGCATTTCATAAGCTTCGACACGAGTCGAAGCGTTTAAATATTTATACCGCTAAATAAATTTCGTCCTCCCCGAAATATCTAAATTTCTATTCTCTCCGTACAGTCCTGGCGCGTTGCCGTCCCTATTAATTGTTCCCCACCTCCTCTCGCTCTAAAAGAACAATATAACACCCGCACTAAAGCAAAAGTAAGAGAGAGAGAGAGAGAGAACAGATTGCTCTCTACGTATATGTAGAACAGCGAGATCGCGGACTGGATTACCCGGGCGCTGCGCTTTGCCCGCAACTTTGAGATTTTTTATGCAGAGCTCTCCTCCGGAGCCTTTGGAAAAACCGCTGCTGCGGCCGTCCACGCGCGGGATATATATATACATATATTCGCGTGTGCAGTCCGTGCCTTATTTATACGCGAGAGACCGAGGGCTTGTATAGCGCCCGTTCCACTAACTCTCTCTCTCTCTCTCACTCCTCTCTACGCGGCGAAGCTTGATTTCCATTATGCATGTACACCTTTTACGTACGATACCGCGTAATATACGTCGGCATGTATATTGTAGAGAGGCACACAGGCACCCGCGTGTGTGCATGCATGCACTCTCTCTCTCTCACTCTCTCTCTCGTGCGCTGCGTTTACTTATGCTCGGCTCGTATAGCGTGTATAGTGGCGCCACCTCCGGTCCACGGTAACACGGGGTGACGCGTGCTCGCGAGCTAAAACATCCTGTATACGTGACCGTCGCTTGCGTCCAGCTTTTCTAGCTGACTGGGGCTTAATTTTCAGCCGCACGCGGAAAATTCTGAGGGCGACGTACGGACGTACGTACGTACGTCGCAAAATAGAAACTATAGTTGCGTGGTGCGCACGGGTCAGTATTTCTTGTGCGGACGGGTCGCGTCTGTCTCCGTCTCTCTCTCTCTCTCTCTCTCTCTTTGCGCGAGCGCCGGGACGCAAGTAGAGAAGTTTAAATCGAGTCAGACACATAACTGGCTTATGGCTTTTTCTCGCGTGCGTGCTGGTGCGCGTCGCTTTGGTACGAGCGCGAGGCGCACTGGGAGGGGAGAGCCGAGGCGGACGAGGTGGACTGGAGCCATTGAATGTTTTTGAAAGCCATCAGGGCTGATTTAAAGCGACGCGCGCGGGCAATGAATTTCCACGGGGGTTTTACCGAGGGTGAATGGAGAGCTTGGGGCTGCGGAGTTTCGGAGCTTTTGATTTCGAAGCTGTTTTCATTTGACGTCGATTGTTCTTGTGATTTTGGCTTTCCGGGAAGTTAACACGGTGCAGCGTGATTATTATGACCAATGAATGTGGTTTTGGAATTTTCTTTATGCGACGATGTTGCGATGGAGATTCTTTGTACTCTCTATATGTGCTGCCTTAAAGTTAGTAATTAACTTGCACATTTTAATGTTACGTACTTTTTACTTGAGAGTAGCGTATACGTTGAAGAAACTTTCTTTTTCAAAGCAGTTTCGCAAAAAGCACATGGAATAACTCATTTTAAGTTTTTTTTATTGTAAATGTGTAAAGTAGAGAAGTCAATTTACAAAAGTGAACAGTACAAGAGTAAAACCAGAAAGCTTTTTGTTAGAAAAACTTTTTATAAAGTAATCTAAATTAGAATCCCTGGTAGAAAATTATCTGGTTTTATCGAGGCCCTCGATTATTGCCATGGCAAACTAGATAGATCTACATAGTTCTAGATTAATCTTCCACCAGGGATATTAATGAACATGATAATGTTAGTTATATGATATAATTCTTTAACGAGTAAAGTTCTACTTTAATTTGTTATTTACAAGTATAGTCTTCATATCTTTTACAGTAACTAAAAAGATTCTTATATTGATATATATGCAGAATTCAAATAAACTGACTTACAAATCTGGTTGAAATATCAGATAGAACTTTTATGAACATATTTTTTAAAGTTATTTACAAAAAATAGGTACGTACTAAAATATAAGGTTACCTAAAAGCGATTTAAGCTTTTAAAAACTTTATAAGTATAGACTGTTTTAAAAATGGGTTAAATTTTCAATTTTTGAATAATTTCGCGCTTCAGCAGCTAAAGTTTCAAAGTTATCTAATATATTGGCAATGAAAAGTCAGAAAGGCGCGTAAGCATCTAGCTTGGCCGAAGGAGATAGAGCGAAAATGTGGTGGAAATGATTAGTTTTCCCGGTAAATTGAATTCATCTCTATTATCCAGCCAGTTTGCGTGTGCAGTGAATAAGATCACGATAGCTATACCCGGTGTAATAGTGCTTTACAGTGGTTATTTGACTCTATAAGTGAAAATTGTATTACCGGTTAAAAACCTATTATCCAACTTCTCACTAAATTTTGCATTACTTATGAAAACTTTACTTCGGAAGATTTCTTATTTGTTTTTCTATAAAAAGTAATAAAAAGTAACAGTAATTTTTGGGATGATAGGATAATATGAAAATAATATTTTTTCTAGTTTACAATTTTGTAGTTTTCAATTAAAACCTTCAATAACGGCATAATTCATTTTTTGTGAAATATTCTATAAAGATAAAGCTGGATACATATTCTTGCGTAGGCATAATCACAGTTGATGAATAACTCTCGCACTATTTAAAGAATTAATGTCTCTAAATATATCATACGATAATTGTTCTAATTATACAATTTTGAGAATTTTATAAAAAGGATTTAGTATTGTTATATTAAATAACAGGATGTAGAGCGGCGAATTCAATAATAAAAACTATTTTTTTCACGGATTGAAATATAGAAAAATAAATAAAAGAATATCTATTTGTTCTAAAACCGCAAAACTGAATGCATAACAAAAGCGATACATATTGTTATTAAACTTAAAATTGAAGTCTGTTATATTTTTATTTATGGTTTGTTGAATTATTAAAACTATATTATTTTGCGATTTTTTCAAAATAGGATTGAGTAACTCTACAATAGTACGTTCGGTGAATTGTAAAAATAAAAATAGGATTTTTTTTCTAATATTTACAGAAGCATTCAAAATTTAGACCAATGACTAGATTGTGTGAACAAGACTATGGAGTACGTATCTCCTAACAACCAGTTATATTGGCTATGGTGTAATACACAATGTGTAGTTCCCGCTAGTATAATAGCTTGTACATATATACAAGTTATGATGACTGTGATGATGTGAGTATTAGTACTGCTACTATTACTGGCTGCCCTATACAATAATAATGATAATAATAATAATAATGAGTATGGCTTTTTCCACTTAAAATATGAAGATTAAAAATAAAAAATTCATAGGTATAATTTTGCTATATTGTTTTTGTAAAATTCAAACAGTACTTGTTTTAATATAATATTCTTTAACACGGTCATGAAAAAAGTCATTTTTCATGCTTGTAAAGTGAATGGAAAATTGAGCATTTCGAGCTTCTTCAAGGAAAAGTTCTTTTCCACCCAAAAGAAAATTTTCGGATCAAATATTTTAAATATTTAAAACTTTTTAAATTTTATTGAAAAGTAATCTATTTACTTATATATAAAATCTAAATGTTAATTGCACATAATTGATTCATTTTATTTTTATCGGTAAGGTGTACGACTTAAAATGCCCGATTCCCCATCCACCTTGCATGCATAAAAAAGTGCCTATTCATGCTCTAATTAAAGAAATATGGTGTGTAACAGGGGGAAAGGGCTTTTTCAAACTCGGATGATGATTTGAGCACTCATGTTTTCCACTCGTGCCGAATAATCATCCTCAATTAGAAAAAGTCAATTTTCCCTCCTTGTTGTACAATGTACAATTTTGTACTCAATTCGGATTTAAAAAATGAAATTTTAGTTATTAGTCCCTGGTTATTGGTTTACGATCCAATGAGCTTGATAAATAAACTTACATTTCAAGTTAGCCGTGTATCAATCATTTGCTAGGGAACCTCTGTATTAGTTAGTGCTTGAATTGTTCATTTTACGGTTCTTGAAATGCTTATAAACTGTCAATTTTCATCAAACAACATTTGCCCTTTATAGATATTACATAAATATTCGAATTTCTAAGTAAATCAAAGTTTTAGTGCCATATTAAATTTCTGATGACCTGAAGCAAACTATCTTAGTTAATTTTCTTTTATATTCGAATATCCATACGTCGCCTGTTTAAGTCTCGCGTCTCTTCATCGAGGTAGATTTCTTTATGGTCAGAAGAATTTACTTTTTCGACTTTGTTCTCGCCGTTAAAAAGTTTGGCAAGTTCTTTCTCGGACTTTATACTCACAGTGAACTTTCAACTTCCATTTATCCTCGATGGCTGCTTCCGGTAAACGTCGATTCTCTGCTCGACAGGTCAGGTATTTCCCCTCGTCTTCAGCATTCGGTATCCATTCAAGAATACTCACGCTCATTCCATCTTTCTGAAACTAATGAAGACACTTATTTTTTTCTTTCAATTTAACTTTTACTCTAACGATTTAGCGCAGTCATGCCCGACGCTACTCAAAAGGTTGCGGAAAATCTTTAACGAGTACAACTTTTAATTTCTGTACTTCAATCGAAGATATTGAATTTCCATTCGACCGATCTAAATGCGCCTATTCAAATACTCCAATCGTGCATCACTTTTAAATTAATAAATTCATATGTCATTGCTCTTTACTCTTGATCATATAGAATATAGGTCATTCGTAATCAAAGTTCGCATATCACGATGTGAAATCATCATATAAAATATTCTCAGTGACTACTTAATTCCTGTTCTTGTACTTTATTAAATAATTATAATAATCATAATACCATTATCATATGCTAAACATTAAGTTATTAAAATACAATTTTAAAATATAGAACTATTCTATGAAATCGGATGCGCTCTCGTAGGAGAATGATCAATGTACAATAAACAAATGGTATGCAAATTACAAAAGCGTACTGAATATCGTAACTAATGGACAGTAGTGTACATGGTTGAATTAATTCAGCAAGAGCAGGCATCGAGATGGCAATTTCCATGATAATTGCACGAATCGCAACTTGCCTTAGTCAGTCGTGCCTATCGAGTAAGCATGAACTCTGTAACGATTAAATTAGTTACTCTTTTGTGAATTTCGTTGCGAGTAAGTTTAAAGAACAAATACTAATAATTTTATTTAAAAAATAACTAATGAAAATTTGGTGTTTAAAGAATGTATCATTTTTCGTGTACCAATATTTAAACCCGAAAAATTGTTCTTTTTAGTCTCACTGTGTATTTCGCTTTGAGAATTCTATACAGTTTTAAAATAATGAGGCTAGTAGGCCACATCTCGAAATATGCAGGAACATGTTTGAGTTTAATTGCTTTTATAGTTCGTATAATTATAAGAGCAACAATTATGTGGCGAGAGAGGCTTCTAGCAACGAAGTTTAAGAGATATTTTATACAAAGTACTGTTTTAAAACAAGTATTCGAAATGAATAATAAATTAGAAGATGGCAGTTTTAATAAATTCAACAATTTATATATTCTAATACTATAGTATAGATGCAGAATAATAAAAACGTAATAACATAAATTAGAGCAACATATTTATAGAACCAAATTTATCTACATTGTACTTAGACTTACATCCCTAGATGAATTTTTCAGCTGTTTCGATCCTTTGTACCAACTTAACAAAGCAGGTGGCCTGGATCCTTTACTTCGACATTCAATTTCATACTTCTTATTAGCTGATACGACCTTATCCTTTCCGATAATTTCTACTTTCAATGGTTTCACTGAAAAGATATAACATAATTTAATTAATTAAAATTTGAAGTTTGAAAAACTTTTATTGGATATTATCATTGTTATGGATCGATGTAGTGTACATTTTTACAAAATAATGTTTTATAACTATTTCTGTATTTAAATTTAATCATATTAAATTTAATAAGATATTTTATATATAAGGGTGTCCGAATGTCAATTAAGAATTACAATTTCTCGCCTTGATTTTTATCGTCCGAGTAGTGAATAATTATTTATAATTATAAAAATACTTATAACGGACCTATGTGCGAAGTTTCAGACATTAAAAGTAACGGGACCTTAAAAAATTATTGGAATGAAATTTTATAAAATTTTTATTGGCGTCTAGTAATATTGGGTAATTTTGTTGTACAAGTAAAATTAGTATAAATGAATTATTTATGTAAAAAAAATTTAGATGTATAACTCACTTTTCTCCGAGACTCGCTTTGTTCTAGTTTCCATAACAGAAGTTCTTTTTTCTACCGATATCTAGCAGTATCTAACGAAAAATATGAATCAAACTGGAGGGGGACACTTTTTACAAATCCGATTAACGGTCAATCCAACTATCTTTGTACTAGATTTGTAGTCAGATTATAGAACTACTATTTTTTTGGAAGATACTATTGAACTTTGTCATACGCCCAATAAAGTGAAAATAGTAAACTATTTATTGATTTATGATTATCCAACGGTATCATTTTATATTTTTTGAAGGTTAATTTTCTCAAGATTGTCGCTAGATGGTACCATGGCGTTTTATTGCAAGTAGTAAGATTCGTCCTCAGTTACTATATAAGTACAGTTCAAACATTACAATAATGTAGGTATGTCATCTCATAGTTGGTACGTATGTACGATTATTGACAGGTTTTTACTATATCAATATTAAGAATACGAATAATTAATGGCTCTAGCGCTAAGTATGGCGCAATATGTACTAAAATAAAAATAAATTTGCAAAATATTAAACAAAAATCGAAATGTACATATCCATTGCCAAGGAATACCAAAATTAAAATTAATTCCTTTAAGACCCTGAATAGAAATTTAAAAGGAAATTATCAACTACAATTTTAGGAAATCGAACTACATTTTGTATTAAATCAACGAAAGATACAATAACAAAGTTTAAATAGTTAGTTTAATTAAATGACTTGTTTCGGTATATGATGTATTAATAAGAAATCTATATTTTTAGATCTTTTATCAATATGCAAATACAGGTATTTATTTCATCCCTGAATATCTTAGGACTATTCTCAAACATTCTAAATATATTTTCTTCTCGTTTAGTTAATGTCCACGGTTTGCATCCGTATAAAAGTACGGGCATTATAATTTTTTATATATTTCTAATTTTGTTTTCTGCAACAGTAGTCAAGATTTTAATAAATTATGTTATTGGGTTATTGCGGCCAATAGTGCGGTCATTCAGATACTATTACTGCTAATCATTACTACCTAGCTAATATAATAATAATAATAATAATAATAATATTAATAATTCAAATATATCTTTTATTCTTTCAAAGAGTTATATGAAATACCAATATCTAATGACAGACAAAATTAGATCTAATTTTGTCGCGAGTGCTTACGTTACAACTCTGAACGAAAGTTGAAAATTTTTATGTTAATATTTCAGAGAAAGATAATTTAACTTATTTTCATACTATATTAATATTATAAGCTTTAAATATAATTATTTTAAAGACTCCTCTTGTAAGCAATGTACGTCAATAAACTATACAGATTAAAATATATAAGTACATTTTTCAAAATCTTTAAGTCATGGGCAAGCTTGACAAGCAGTATAATTTTCCCAGAAATCATTCGACAAACACAATTGTAACTTGCAAGATAGTGAAAAACTTCATCGATAAACTTTGCCTTAGAAAAAGTAAAAGACTTATTCGTATAGACTTCGCTCCCCTTAAAAAATTTCATCAAGCGTTCTATACTGCGCTTACCAGTAGAATACGCTTGCGAGCGCGCAAGCACTCGGATAATCAAATATTGCTCATCAGCAAATTGCTTTACAAAACTTTACCGGTAATCTACTTAACGGACAACAGTATTGGCTCTTAACACACAGAGTGAATCGATGTAAATACCGTACTACCTTTTTCTAGTTAATTTTAACAAGTTTTCCTGCTGCTATCCCACCTCCCGTCCTCTTTTTTCAAACTTCTCATCTTGATTAAAAATTGCAAAGCGCCTGGCGAGAAGGGCAAGTTTCGCGAGACGTCGCTCGCTAGCTTCTGCCTCTCTCCTTGCTCTCTCTAGCTTCACTTCTCGCAGTTTCTCTTTCTCTATCTTCTCTAGTATAAGGTATACAGCCTCGAAAGTCTTAGCTGAGGCAAAGAGAGAGAGAGAGAGAGAGAGAGAGAGAGAGAGAGAGCGTGGGGGCGCATTAGCCTCGCTCTCTTCCAGAGCGTGCGAATGTGCGCGTCGTCGTCGTCTTCCTCGGCGTCTTACGACTTGGTGAGACATGATTTAATTTAAACTTGCCAGGCTAAGCTCTTATACGGAACGAATCTGAACTGTCTGCCCTCGAGAATGGCAAAGCGCGTAAGATAGACTCGCGCGCGCCCGGCTGAGCGTGTTATACTTACAAACGTAAATGTTAACACTCGTTTAAAATTTAACCCTCGCGGCGGTGGCAGTGGCTCTCGATTAAATAGGCAGCGATTGCCTGATTACTTCGCCCGGGATTTTTTTAAAAATTTCGTGCTGCTGCGCTCTCTCTCTCTCTCTCTCTCTCGTTAACCATTGCTCTCTCTTTCTCATATTAGAGATACCAGGGATGATACTAGTTTTGACTGGACCTGTTCTGATTAACTATTCATAAATTTTAATTCATATATTACTCCAGAACTTATTTATTACTAAAGATCAGAGGTTCAGAGTTATTGAAAAACTCTCTTAAGGGGGGAGTATTATGTAAACGGTCCAAAAATCGATTATTCTGTTTAATAACCTTCCTATATATCTATAATTCTACATTTATAGCGCAATATTCGACCTAAAAAAATAGTTACGAGCACTCTGCACCCAGCAGGTAACACGGAGCGCGCCGTGTAACCGACAACTTTAAATGCGTTTTTCTCGAAACCACTGTTTTCAAACTGATGGGAAAAATAACGTATCGAATTTTTGATCAATCGACTTGTCCCAGGACTTAAATTAAAAATAATCAAAACTGGAAAATCGAAATCACTCTTTTAGAGAGTGCTCTCAGTGAGATTGTTGAGAAATTACTCTCTTATAGAGCGCTCTTACAGAAAGCTAAATAGAAAAACTCCAAACCTCCGTTAATTATTATATTATGTATTGAAAAATTAGTTAAAAGTTGGACTATTTATTGATTATAAAAACTTCATGTATAAAATTTCATTTTATTTTAATCATTATACGAAAATTTTAGGTTGAAAATTTCACGAAATGATTAATTTTTTTCCAGTTTAAAAATAATATGAAGAGAACATTGCATACTTAACTACATTTTACAAAATTTAAAGCTTTGTGAACTCGTATTATAAGTACAATTTACACACACTTCCAATATTAACAGACGAAATACTTGTTATAAATTTATGTGACTTAATTAGAAAATCATATACATTATATAACAAACTATAATAATAATTAAAATAACAGTAATACCTCACCTATTTTAACAGCTCGGGACTAAAATGCCTCATCTATTTAAACTTCATCAGTTTCAGTTACTTTTGTATTAAATTAGTGTATGTGCAAGAAAATGTATAAACGGTCCAACTTAGGTTAAGCATAAACAAAAATGTGTAAAAAAAGATTTTATGCAAAATATTTAGAAATGGAAATTTTGAGAAAACGGCTTCTAGCCAGTTAAAATAGGTGTGGTATCACTGCGTATCTATTACTAGGAATATTGCTGTTTATACAGATATATGATATTACTTTTCAAAGTTTAGACACTGATAGGATATATTCTATTACATCAGGTATGGTTAGATCTAGTTAGGACCAGTTTGGATTACGTTTGTGTCAGGTCAGCTGTAGACTCAACCAGTTCCATTGCATCTCTAGTATCTCACTATGAATACACCCTTACGTAGGAGAGGAGGACGTATGATGCGCTTTTCAGTTGCGATGTAGATAAAAGCGTGAGAGAACTTTTAGCTCGATACCAGTGGTGTATCCATATACGGTATTTACACAGTCGTTGGCGAACTAAGGATTTGTATGGATGTGTTTGTGTGCAGTCATGCTTATTTTGCATGCAGCCGAATTATCAAAAGAATCAGCGATTCTAATTTTGGGCTGATAAAGGAAAATCACGCGGGCGTGTAGTGCGTGATTCAGATTCGTACGTACATAGTTCGTTAGAATAATTTACGCGACTTGTTTAATCATTGGTGCGGCAAAGGAAGTACCTATAGAGTAACAAAAGTTCTACGAAAGTTTATTTAATGACTCTGTAAAAAAATGTAGCAGTTTATCTTTTGAACTAGTTTTGAAAGAAGCTTGAGAATGATAAATAATGATTGAATAAAATAATGAAATTAAAAAAAGTTTTTATGTCACCGCGTGCTATAATTTTGATAGTTTTTTTATTCTGGGTTACAATTTTTCTGGAAAACTTATTAAATTGGGATTATAGGATACTAAAAATTTTAAAATGAACCTAGCTACAGTAAATAAAAACTTTGAATTTACATTGGTGTAATTGTAAAAATAAATCTTTTAAGCGTCTTTTCTTGCCACGAATTTGTATAAGTTTAAAATATTCCATGGGATTTAGATTGTGAGAATATTCATATTATAATATGAGTTTATGAACAAAATTCGCTTGAAGTTAATTTATATAACAGACTCATACAAAGTTTACTTTATGCATTCATATTAAAAAAAAAATGAAAATTAACAACTTTTGAGTATGTAGTTGGCTCGATATACAAAATTTAAAGATTATGAAAACTATTATGATGATTATGAAAACTTCAGCAGACTAACTTAACCCATTAAGGCCCATACACTCTATACAGCGCACTCATGTTTGCAACCTCATATAAAATCAATAGTGAATAAAAAGGTTTCAAAAATGTGTGCATGCTTTGTTTGGATTGAAAGTAATCTGCTGATACAGGTAGAATAAAAAAAGAACTTAATTTCCTCCCGCAAAATTCAAAATGGCGATGACATAACAACAAAGCAATGCGTATGGGAAAAAGATTTTGATGCAGATTTTTCCTTAAAAAAGTATATACATTATGTTTGGTAATTCATTAAATCGATACTTGTATAAAACACTCAAACTAATGATCTACCGTATTAGTTATTTAAATTTAATTAATTTTAGACCAAGAGGACTTACAATCATGTTTAAAGACCACCTCTAAAATACATATTTAGACGAGATTTAGAGCTTAGATGGACTTTAATAAACTGTTGGAATCTAGGTTTGAGATCATTCTAAGAATAGCTAAATGCGAAAAAAGTCGTTTTTTCGCTTTTAGATACTCTCTATGACTTTCTGGTACTTAAATAGTTAATACAAAAACAACATTTATACAATATTACGTAACTTGTATAATATATAATGTCATTACAATTCCTTTCAATTATAGGATACCGCAATTGGATTGCCAACATCCGTCTCGTCAGTCATCTCGATAAAGCACTATTATAAATATCTCCGAATGGTCAAACTCCAGAAATAATATACATCCTCTAGAGCAACCAACATTTCCTTTGTCTCAAGAAGGTCAGCCGCGTACACACGGGTCGATATCATCTTACGCGTCTACTTCGTCTCGCGCCAAGGTGCAGACTTCCCTCCAAGCTCGCGAGAATATGAAGTATCCGCCGCTCGGAGCCGCAACGCGATACCATCCCCTGTGCGCCGGCGCCGGCGTCACAAATCAGAACAATAAATGTTGCGAAGCTCCCGAGCGCGCGACCGCTCTCTCACGACCGTGTCATAAAACTTAATTTAATATTATTGCGGCCGTTTTCCTGTCGGATTGCGCCGTGCAATGCCACTCGTTCGCTCAATCGATAGCCGCACCACGACGACGACAAGGACTACGAAATCTAGCCAATTCCGGCATCTGCGTGTATGTGTGCGTGTGTCTCTGCGTGTGTATATGTGCGTGTGTGTCCGAGCAAGGCTATTATTAACGACGCCCAAGAGTCGGCTGATTGCCTTTCGACGTGTTTGCCCCTGCGGCGTTAGCAAAGCTCGCAGATGTTCGCTGCTACTGCTGTTGCTGCTGCTGCTGCTACTGGGGATGTCGCAGCTGTACTATCTCTATCTCTTCCTCCTCTTTCGAGTAATCGGTGAAAAATGTTTCAATTCCATTCGGTTGGCAGTGGCGGAATCTAAATATCGCCCGCGCACACCCCCCGGAACGCTCGGTTGTTCTTTTCCACTGTTTTCAATGCATAGAGGTCTCTTCGTCACGTGCTCCCCGGTTGGTATTTTAGGTCTTTTTTTGCAATTTATTTCAGGTTGTTGGGCGCTGAGTGTGTGCAGATATGTGCTTGGTGGATTGGTTTGTTAATGTAATCTGCGATTTTGTGCTGCTTGGAGAGATTTTCCGGTGTTTTGTAGAGAGATGATTTATCGCACTGATTTTTGGAGGGTCTTAATTAATAATTATATATTCAATACATGTATATTAAATTTGACTAATTGAAAGACAATGGAAGCTTTTGATAAGTTGTATTGATTTGATGTAGAGTATTTACAAAGGAAAACCTAAATGATTATTAGTATTCTAATAATTATAATCAAAAAATTCTTTTTCGTATATTAGGAACGTAAATTATATTAGCTCGGTTTAATGTTTTTAGATTACGTTATTTCTTCTGTGTAATATAGTGTTAATTAAATATGCTTATCTGCAAATTAATTGCACAAAACTTTTAAATCCGTTAAGCAATCATAATTTTTTTGGTTTCAAAACAAGTTTTTGTAACAATAAGTCTAAGGTAACAATTTATGTAAAAGAAATTAAAATGTTGTTTAGATAATAATTCATAAATCATAGTTATTTTTAAAGTTTGAATATAAGATATTACTGAAGAACACATTATAAGATTTCAAATTATAAACAGAATATAGCCCGTGCAGTCTGTAACTAGATAACGCACTATATGTAGGATAATGAAGGGGAGAAGCTTCGGTTTGGAGGCGGGGATGCTAAGGGATGACATGAAATTTGAACTAATAAGGATAGTGCACACCCTCCGGGAAATGTATTTCGATCAGACTTTGGAAGGTGGTTTCTGATACCCGAAAATGGAGCACAGCATCCGTACTGCATAAAGAATTTTTTTCTATATACGACCAATTACATATTGTTTTTAGAACTCTAATGCATCATTTAAAGCAAAAAAACTAAAGGAGCAAGACAGTCAAATCAATTAAAAAAAAATTTTCTGTACGTCATTACGAAGAAATTAATGTACACTAATATTTATTTTTTTAGCTAATGGTCAGTACTGCTTTGTAAAATATAAAATAATTTTCTTTATTTTTATTTTCAAGTAGTAATAAAATGGCATCACGTTATAATCACTATAGGTGCTCGAAAAATATTTGTTGTTCACTCGTGTCATTATTTAGACGGAACGAAAGTTCAGCTCAATTTTAACTCCCTTGCGTTGCAGTTTCTTTCTTAATTTTACATTTTTCATAAGAATCTAGACTTTAAATCATTGTAATAATAGAGTATATAACTTAAACTTTTATTTGCGGGGTCATTGACCTTTTAAAGTTTGGTAGATCAAAAGTTATGAACAAAAATGCTAGGACGAATATATTTTTTATACAGTTTACTTCTTTTTATCAAATCGAATGATTTTTTGATGACTAAGAGAAGTTGATGTATTGCTTCACAAAATTCCCATTTTTCTTCAAAAGTGGCATGATTGTAAACATTTTATCGCTAGTAGACCTATCACATCGAGATCCACATTGATTTACTAATAATTTCTTCTAGATAAGGCATGATTCCTGGTAATAATATAATATATTAGATAGTACTTTGCAGCAGGTACGAAGGAATGATATGCGTCTAAAGTTATTGCATTCTGTTTTATTACCATTATTAAAAATCAGTATGATCCATTCTTTTTCCATTCGTTAGGTGTAACTTCTCTGTCTCAAGTTTATTATGTATTTCAATAATTAATGATACTTTTCCATACTTAATTAATTCAGTTGTTAATTGATCGATACCTGGGGACTTTATTGTTTTTTCATTTGTTACTAACAATCGTGACTACTTCAAAGCTAGGTTTCTTAAGATGGATCTTAGCAGTGTGTGTTTTATCATGTTCTATCTTGTGCTGAGTTTCGCGAACATTTAGAAGTATTTATTTTGTTAAAATAATTTTTTCATATGTTAAGCAACTCATTTGTATCTACTATTAAATGACCATTCTCGTCCCTCGTCAAACTTGATCTAGCCTGAAAACCTTCACATATCAGTACATATCAAGACTGTTTATGACATGGAGCTACAATGGCGGCCTTGAGAACAGTGCACATGAAGTGACAAGTTGAAAGTAAGACTGCAAGACTAAATAGAAAACAGAAATATTATCTACAGTTCGGACACACCTTTATCTAGCGGGCTATGGCGAAACGAGGAAACTCATAGCAAAAAAGAGAAGAAGAAGAAGAAGAAGAAGAAGGCAGGACTGTTTAACTGGACTAAACATATCAAGACTTTTCTAACTGAATTGAGGCTCCTGTACGTATAGCGAAAATTATTTTATTTCGGTTTGTATTTTTCTAATTTTGTGCTATCTTTCTAATATAGTTTCATCATCATTAATATTATTAAGACTAATTATTTTAGTTTTGCGGCGTTCCTCAGTCATTTTCATCAAACTTCAGGAGGTGGTTTCTGGTACCAAATAATTAAACCTAGCATCCGTAATCTTTTCCAATGGGCCCCTGTTTTGAAGATACGAGGTATTTTACTTCAAACATGCGTTGTTTTAATGAAAAAAATGTACCTCTTGTTTTGACAACAACTCTGCAAGCCAAGCAAAAGATAATCAATATAGGCAGAAAGAGCTGTAATTTAAGCTTTATTTCGTATAAAGCTTTAATTTTCATGCATTTTAAATCATCATCTTCAACGTCAATAACTTTGCATCAAAATAATGATTTAATAGAATACAAAGCTTAAATTGTAGCTCTTTTCAGCAACTTTAAGTATCTTTTGGGACAATTTTTCTAGCATGAAAACTTACAGAGTTATTGTCAAAAGAAGAAGTACGTTTTATCATTAAAATAATGCATAATTGAAGCATAATACCTCATATTCAGAGAACAATAACCCATTAGAAAAGATTATATGTGCTAGGCTTTATTTTTAGGTAACAGAAATCACCTTAAGTTTGATAAAAATCATTTTTCACGGAGTGTGCACTTTCCTTGTAAGGCTTGCATTTAGTTGATTTTCAGATGTCTACTGAGGCTTCTGTAGCTTCTTTGACCGTACTTATAATTCCTTCCCACATCGCTTCCGGTTTCTCATTATTTTCGTTACTTACTAATTGGTTCAATGCTTCAAAGCGATTAGATATTTCGAATTTTATTCTCTTATTTCTCTCTTTGAGATTGTCTACATTAAATTTATCTACTTTAGTGGTCTGATATCTAGAGTTATTTATTGATAGTCGAGTTCTATTTTTAGCTAATCAAAATATTTAGATAAAAAACAATTATATAAAGTGAAAAGAGGTAGTTCGTTATTTCAGAAAATGTAAATCAACCGTTAAAGATTGTAAAAGAACTATAAAGAACAGTGTAACTCACTGTTGAGCTCGATGACGATTGTCGTCGACTGAGGCACGCTCAACTGCGTATTGCTGGCTCTGCAGGACAGTTTCGCGTGGTGTTGACTCCTCTTAAGATTCCTTATCGTTATCCTGCTGATAATGACCGTGTAAGGTATCTTCCCCATAATCAAATCGCTCGGCGAGTTGGCGCTCGTGCCCGGATCCTGCACAATCTTCTGCTCGTACGTCGAGTTGATCAGTTGCGACTCCAGGTACCACAGTACTCGAGGTTTCGGTCTGCCTGAAAACGTATTTTTAAACTTTTTATTTTTACTGACAAAGAAAAATCATGCTCTTCTTAAGAGGGGATTATCATGTAGAACTCAGAAAAAGAATGGGTAAGTTAATGGATTTTTGAAGTGAAACTTGTCATGGCGCGTCTTGGTATATTGGATGGGCCGTAATTTGATGAGAAGCATCACATTAGACTCGACAGATAACGACAGATTCTCACAAAGAGGCGAGCGGTTAGTATGCTAACGGTCAATCAATGACTCTCATCAATTATCTACGGTTTATCGCTCACTGCTCTCGCATATAACCTCCTCCTATAACCCCCCCCCCCCCGGAGAATTGCGACTTGCGATTGCAAAAATGAATGAGCATTATTAAAATGGATAAAATAATATTATATAAATATTTTTATAGGTTCATTATAAAATAAACAATAAAAAAAATTAATAATTAAGAAAGAAAATGCTAATAAAATGTTCGAATTTTTATAAAAGAGGCTTCCGAGCGGAAAAGGGCATATATCGCGATTTCGCCGGATAAGTAGGGGGGAACAGTAAACGTTGATTCAGCATACACCCAACCCTGAAAACAACTTTTCGAACAAACGAAGGGAGTTCACATTTCGAATGGAGTTACATTTGTCAACCCATCAATAGGTTATCAACGCCGAAAACAACATAGACTACGACTCTATGATTCATGGGGTTCAGAAATGCGACTCCCTGAAATGTGAACCTTCATAGGTTAGCCAGAGACAGGGGTCACCAGCATTCTCCACGGCACATTCAAAATGTTGTTTTCAGGGTTGGTCTGTAGGGAGAAATATGCTCATCCCTTCTAATACGACCGATGTATCTCACACAAGAATTTTGCAATCTTTGAAGTCAGGTATAAAGCTCCTGATAAGTCAAGGTACACAAGAGTGCAGTAATCTAAGTGGGAGACCACAAGAGCGCTTATAAGCTACATGCGCAACGCCTCAGTGGT
This sequence comes from Gastracanthus pulcherrimus, assembly GCA_949152435.1. NCBI lineage: Eukaryota > Metazoa > Arthropoda > Insecta > Hymenoptera > Pteromalidae > Gastracanthus > Gastracanthus pulcherrimus. Next base: position 25,085,525 of record OX424576.1, on the reverse strand, counting down.
GCAGGATCTAAAGAATCTAAGTCCATATGAGACTCTATTAACCTTTCGGATAATCGGATCCACCTGCGGTTTCCATGTTCATTTAGAATCCATGACAACACCAAGGTTGGTAACCGTATCGACAAAGGGAATGAAAACGTTATCCTGCACCTCAATGCCTGGTAGGAGTTCTGCAATGTTAATGTTATAATCTGAATAAAAAAATAATAGACTTTGTTTTACTGACATTGAGGCATAAGGCATTCTTTGAAGCCCATGCTGACACTGCTCGTACTATGGCCGACAAACGATCACGAGGGTGCATTATCAAATGCTCGATACCATTCGATAATTCACCCTCTGGGCCTTTTAAAACAGTCAGTATGTCTCGGAGATCATTGATCTACAGACTAAACAGAAGGAGCCCCAGAATACTTCTCTAAAAAGGGTATCTTTACAATGTTTCAGTATCGTGTTATGTATTACTATCAATGTTTTACTGCCACTTAAATGTTACAAATGATGTTAATTAAATAAAAAATGATAAGAAAATTTGATCGTGAGGCTAAATGTTTCAATCAAATTATTATAATACCTAAGATTATTAAAATGAAATACATAATTTGAAATTTTATAATTTTCAACTGGTATTTTTTATACATTTTCAAAAATTACAATATTTTACCCGGATTGCTGTAAATATGGAAATTTTCACGTTCCATTTATCAAACTTAAAGCTAAGTAGACTAAAATAACGCTTTAAAAAGTCAAGCTGTTTAAAATCCTTAATTATATTTAAGTTTATTTACATGGATTATACATACGCAGGCTTAGCGAGTTTATTTTCCAGCTTTGCCGTAACGAGGTAAAGAGATAGCTTTTTTTCTATAAAATACACTAAGTCTATTTTTAGAAAGTATGATGTCGTGCATCAGCATTGTAAATTTTCAGCTACTTTACATTCACATCTTGTACTTCAGTACTAGCTGAAATCTAAGTGAATATGGATTACGCCGTGCATTACTATCTAAATAATGACCATCTCTAGTTCTGAAAATAGTTAAAATGCTTTAAAAATAAATTAAATAAAATACTACATAATAAGATTATAGATTACAAGATAATTTTTGAGTATAGATTAAAACACAACTTTTTGTGCCAAAATAGCCACATGCACAAAAAGCAAACACAAAATACTTGCTCAGTTCAACCAGAAAAGTTTTTCTTATTCGCAATACTCTGGTCTACATATACGATAACTAATTAGCCGTTATCGGACTCGTCGTTCACAATGAAACGGATGCTAAATCCGCATCATATCCTTTAATTCCCTCGCAGGTTTGTTGACAGACACGCTTTATAAAGGCTGCAACATGGCATAATTAGGTTTTTCTGCACTCTTCCCTTCATTTGATATAATCTGATATATATATAAATACTAGAGGGTCCCCTCTGCTCGCTCCGCTCTCCAACCCCCATTATTAAATTATATTTAGTTTACTACATTAAAATAGTATGGATTATTATCAAGCCTTTGATAATATATAATTTGAATTACTGTTCAATGTTGTAGATAGTACATACATAGTGTTACAATACAATTGAAATCGATTTAATGTTTCCTCCACACCATTAAAGAGGTTTATAGAAAGTAGTGTATACTTTATTAACAAGATTTATAATTCTATTATATGGTCTAACGTTTAAGTGTGTTGTATTAATTTTTTGCCGTCTAGCGCCTGTCAACGGTTTAGGCTTTTAAGTTTTAATTAATTACCTGTCTGAGATGTAAATATTTTTGTTCGAAGTATTTATAATATTGAGTTTACCGTACCAGTAAATTAAACTTTCCCTGACTGTGGTTCAAGATTTTTATTTTCAATTATTTATAAATATCGCTTTTCCATGGCGGATTATGGGCGGAATTACGTATAAATTATTAAAAACGAGATCGCTTGTCACCGATTTCTTTACAACACAAGTAGTTATTTAAATTAATATAAACGTTTAGTATGTATTAATGTACATTAGAAGTACAAAAAATTTATATGAATTTTCGATTTATGTATGGGTAATTCCAGCCAACTTTTAAAAAATGCTGCGTAGGGGGGTTTCCGAAAATGGTTGCAAATTTTGTATATGAAGATATATGTTAAAAAAAGCTCCTTTTCACCTCTTTTATCTCCTGAGGTGCCTCGTGGCTCTTATTATAATTGACTGAATTTTCTAAGATGGTAAAAAATGGAAATTCTAAAAAATTCTATCGAGCTCCCCTTTTAACCATTTTGAACATTAAAAAAAAAGATTTATTCGTTTGTTATGAAGTTTTTAAAAACAAATATTAGACTTCTTGGCAGCTGAATAGGTCACTACTGCAGAGCTGAATGTACACTTAACATTTTTTGATTCACTTTGATTGATAATCATTTTTGACAATTAAGAGCTGTTGAGGAGGGCATTAGGAGGGACGTGAGGAAGGATGTGAGGAGGGTATGAAGAGACGGACTGAGGAGGGGCGGGGAGGGGCGAGGAGGAGCAAACAGAAG